>CAWUFW010014944.1:0-387069 GCA_963921515.1 Calotriton arnoldi
GAAACTTTATGCAAGGCTACAGCCCGAACTGCTGAACGGAATTACACCAAATTTGGCAAAGAGGTAGTTCTTGGTTCAAAAAGAACCCTTTTGTTAAATGGTGTAAATCCGTTCAGTAGTTGCTGAGAAAATCAAAAGTAAAAACACATATATATCTGGGCGGAGCCTAACCACACATGTCATCGTGAGATCTGATTGGCTGTCAGCACTTCATCCTGGAATTGCTGGCAGCCATCTTGGGACCAATATAAATGATAGTACCCCTTTGAAATGCATTGTAGTGAATCGAAGATTTTGAGGGTTACCAAAAGGAGAACTATAAAGGGTGATAACAGACTTTAGTTACATTAGAATCCATTTGTTGATGGTACCATACTAATTTCAGGAATTGTGGTGTGTTCTAAGGTGATTTTACCCTGTGAAAAACCTTCTGCTGGGATATCATGAATCATGTTTGAGAGAAAACTATTTTCACATGCTTGTCCCATACAGTTTTGGAAGGTGCTAAAATGAGAGCATATTTTCTGTAAATTCACATTATCTTTCTCAGTCATGTGAGAATGAAGTCTGACATTCTCAGTAAAACATGTACATCCAACAAGGGCAGAGACTGTCAGTTGATTCCTTTGTGTTCTACTGCAGCTTCCCAGAGTGTTCTAAAGAACAACTAGAGTGCTAACAGCCTTACTTATGACAAAAGTATGGCACACCTGAAGCCATCTTGATTGGAATAAACTGGTAACACTTAAAACATTTAATTTAAAAAGGAACAAAATGATGGGGTTCATCTTGTCATAGAAATTATGGTTAGTGCTCTGGAAAGAAAAATTAGGACATGTTTCAAGTGTGATCTCAAATATCTTCCTGTTATATTTCAACAGGAGCAGCCTGTCAGTTGATGCCTTTGTGTTCTACTGCAGCTTCCCAGAGTGTTCTAAAGAACAACTAGAGCGCTAACAGTCTTACTTATGACAAAAGTATGGCACACCTGAAGCCATCTTGATTGGAATAAACTGGTAACACTTAAAACATTTAATTTAAAAGGAACAAAATGATGGGGTTCATTTTGTCATAGAAATTATGGTTAGTGCTGTAGAAAGAAAAATTAGGACATGTTTCAAGTGTGATCTCAAATATCTTCCTGTTATATTTCAACAGGAGCAGCCTGTCAGTTGATGCCTTTGTGTTCTACTGCAGCTTCCCAGAGTGTTCTAAAGAACAACTAGAGCGCTAACAGTCTTACTTATGACAAAAGTATGGCACACCTGAAGCCATCTTGATTGGAATAAACTGGTAACACTTAAAACATTTAATTTAAAAAGGAACAAAATGAGGGGGTTCATTTTGCCATAGAAATTATGGTTAGTGCTGTAGAAAGAAAAATTAGGACATGTTTTAAGTGAGATCTCAAATATCTTCCTGTTATATTTCAACAGGAGCAGCCTGTCAGTTGATGCCTTTGTGTTCTACTGCAGCATCCCAGAGTGTTCTAAAGAACAACTAGAGTGCTAACAGCCTTACTTATGACAAAAGTATGGCACACCTGAAGCCATCTTGATTGGAATAAACTGGTAACACTTAAAACATTTAATTTAAAAAGGAACAAAATGAGGGGGTTCATTTTGCCATAGAAATTATGGTTAGTGCTGCAAAAGAAAATTTAGTGCATGTTTTAAGTGAGATCTCAAATCCTCTTCTATTTCATTAGAAAATTCTGACATGCAGACTGAAACAATCACTTTCAATACCAGCAGTAGACTTCCAGTTAACTCCTTGGTGAGCAGTAGCTTTACTACAGTGATCTAATGAACAACTAGAGTAATAACATTCTGAATTTATGGCAAATGTGTGACACATCTGAATGCCTTCTTGATGGAATCAAAGTAAAAAACTGAAAGCATTTCCTACTGAGGAGACTGCAGTAAATGAGGAAATTAGGAAACTTCATAACAAAGAAGTCTTCCAAGATGGCCACCAGTGAAAAAAGAGCCCAAATGTAGCACAAATATTACCCAGATGTAGCCCACATATAGCCCAATGACAAAAGTGTGCAAAACACTTTTATTTTTAGTTTTTTTGCAGTTTTATGTAGTGCAGACTGGTCAGGTATTGGAGCGTTGCATCTTAAAACATGACCCCCTACACTACAAAAACACCACTGCACTACCCTAAACCCTAAAACACTACCCCAGCACGACCCCCTACACTACACAAGCACCACTGCACTATCCTAAACCCTAAAACACTACCCCCAGCATGACCCCCTACACTACACAAACACCACTGCACTACCCTAAACCCTAAAACACTACCCCAACACCACTGCACTAAACTAAATCCTAAAACACTACCCCCAGCATGACCCCCTACACTACCCAAACACCACTGCACTACCCTAAAACATGACCCCTACACTACACAAACACCACTGTACTACAATAAACCCTAAAACACTACCCCCAGCACGACCCCCTACACTACACAAGCACCACTGCACTACCCTAAACCCTAAAACACTACCCCCAGCACGACCCCCTACACTACCAAACACCACTGCACTACCTTAAACCCTAAAACACTACCCCCAACACGACCCCCTACACTACCCAAACACCACTGCACTAACCTAAATCCTAAAACACTACCCCAGCACGACCCCCTACACTACCCAAACACCACTGCACTACCCTAAACCCTAAAACACTACCCCCCAGCACGACCCCCTACACTACACAAGCACCACTGCACTACCCTAAACCCTAAAACACTACCCCAGCACGACCCCCTACACTGCCCGAACACCATTGCACTGCCCTAAGCATTGAAACACCAGCCCCTGCACGACCCCCTACACTGCCCGAACACCACTGCACTGCCCTAAACCCTGAAACACATACCCTAGCACAACCCCCTACACTGCCCGAACACCACTGCACTGCCCTAAACCCTGAAACACTACCCCCAGCATGACCCCCTACACTGCCCGAACACACCTGCACTGCCCTAAACCCTGAAACACCACCCCCAGCATGACCCCTACACTGCCCGAACACCACTGCACTGCCCTAAACCCTGAAACACTACCCCCAGCAAGACCTCCTACACTGCCCGAACACCACTGCACTGCCCTAAACCCTGAAACATCACACCCAGCAAGACCCCCTACACTGCCCGAACACCACTGCCCTAAACCCTGAAACACCACCCCCAGCACGACCCCCTACACTGCCCGAACACCACTGCACTGCCCTAAACCCTGAAACACCACCCCCAGCACAACCCCCTACACTGCCCGAACACCACTGCACTGCCCTAAACCCTGAAACACCACCCCCTGCACGACCCCCTACACTGCCCGAACACTACTGCACTGCCCTAAACCCTGAAACACCATCCCCAGCACGACCCCCTACACTGCACGAACACCACTGCACTGCCCTAAACCCTGAAACACTACCCCCAGCAAGACCCCCTACACTGCCCGAACACCACTGCACTGCCCTAAACCCTGAAACACCACCCCCAGCAAGACCCCCTACACTGCCCGAACACCACTGCCCTAAACCCTGAAACACCACCCCCAGCAAGACCCCCTACACTGCCCGAACACCACTGCACTGCCCTAAACCCTGAAACACCACCCCTGCACGACCCCCTACACTGCCCGAACACCACTGCACTGCCCTAAACCCTGAAACACCACCACCAGCACGACCCCCTACACTGCCCGAACACCACTGCACTGCCCTAAACCCTGAAACACCACCCCCTGCACGATCCCCTACACTGCCCGAACACTACTGCACTGCCCTAAACCCTGAAACACCACCCCCAGCACGACCCCCTACACTGCACGAACACCACTGCACTGCCCTAAACCCCGAAACACTACCCCCAGCAAGACCCCTACACTGCCCGAACACCACTGCCCTAAACCCTGAAACACCACCCCCAGCAAGACCCCCTACACTGCCCTTACACCACTGCACTGCCCTAAACCCTGAAACACCACCCCCAGCATGACCCCCTACACTGCCCGAACACCACTGCACTGCCCTAAACCCTGAAACACAACCCCCAGCACGACCCCCTACACTGCCCGAACACCACTGCACTGCCCTAAACCATGAAACACCAGCCCCAGCACAACCCCCTACACTGCCCGAACACCACTGCACTGCCCTAAACCCTGAAACACCATCCCCAGCACGACCCCCTACACTGCCCGAACACGACTGCACTGCCCTAAACCCTGAAACACCACCCCAGCACGATCCCCTACACTGCCCGAACACCACTGCACTGCCCTAAACCCTGAAACACCAGCCCCAGCACGACCGCCTACACTGCCCGAAAACCACTGCACTGCCCTAAACCCTGAAACACCAGCCCCAGCACGACCCCCTACACTGCCCGAACACCACTGCACTACCCTAAACCCTCAAACACCAGCCCCAGCACGACCCCCTACACTGCCTGAACACCACTGCACTGCCCTAAACCCTGAAACACCAGCCCCAGCAAGACCCCCTACACTGCCCAAACACCACTGCACTGCACTAAACCCTGAAACACTACCCCCAGCAAGACCCCCTACACTGCCCGAACACCACTGCACTAAAGCCTGAAACACCACCCCCAGCAAGACCACCTACACTGGCCGAACACCACTGCACTGCCCTAAACTCTGAAACACCACCCCCTGCACGACCCCCTACACTGCCCAAACACCACTGCACTGCCCTAAAACCTGAAACACCACCCCCTGCACGACCCCCTACACTGCCCGAACACCACTGCACTGCCCTAAACCCTGAAACACCACCCCTCAGCACGACACCCTACACTACCCGAACACCACTGCACTGTCCTAAACCCTGAAACACCACCCTCAGCACGACCCCCTACACTGCCCGAACACCACTGCACTGCCCTAAACCCTGAAACACCACCCCCTGCACGACCTCCTACACTGCCGGAACACCACTGCACTGCCCTAAACCCTGAAACACCACCCCCAGCACGACCCCCTACACTGCCCAAACACCACTGCACTGCCCTAAACCCTGAAACATCAACCCCAGCAAGACCCCCTACACTGCCTGAACACCACTGCCCTAAACCCTGAAACACCACCCCCTACACTGCACGAACACCACTGCACTGCCCTAAACCCTGAAACACCATCTCCAGCAAAACCCCCTACACTGCCTGAACACCATTGCTCTGCCCTAAATCCTGAAACACTAGCCCCAGCATGACCCCCTACACTGCCCAAACACTACTGCACTGCCATAAACCCTGAAACACCACCCCCAGCACAACCCCCTACACTGCCCGAACACCACTGCACTGCCCTAAACCCTGAAACACCAGCCCCAGCAAGACCCCCTACACTGCCCGAACGCCACTGCACTGCCCTAGACTCTGAAACACCAGCCCCAGCAAGACCCCCTACACTGCCCGAACACCACTGCACTGCCCTAAACCCTGAAACACCAGCCCCAGCATGACCCCCTACACTGCCCGAACACCACTGCACTGCCCTAAACCCTGAAACACCAGCCCCAGCATGACCACCTACACTGCCCGAACACCACTGCACTGCCCTAAACCGTGAAACACCAGCCCCAGCACAACCCCCTACACTGCCCGAACACCACTGCACTGCCCTAAACCCTGAAACACGAGCCCCAGCACGACCCCCTACACTGCCCGAACACCACTGTACTGCCCTAAACCCTGAAACACCAGCCCCAACACGACCCCCTACACTGCCCGAACACCACTGCACTGCCCTAAACCCTGAAACACCACCCCTGCATGACCCCCTACACTGCCCGAACACCACTGCACTGCCCTAAACCCTGAAACACCACCCCCTGCAGCACCCCCTACACTGCCCTAACACCACTGCACTGCCCTAAACCCTGAAACACCACCCCTGCACCACCCCCTACACTGCCCGAACACCACTGCACTGCCCTAAACCCTGAAACACCACCCCCAGCACGACCCCTTTACTGCTCAAACACCACTGCACTGCCCCAAACCCTGAAACACCACCCCCAGCATGACCCCCTACACTGCCCGAACACCACTGCCCTAAACCCTGAAACACCACCCCCTGCACGACCCCCTACACTGCCCGAACACCACTGCACTGCCCTAAACCCTGAAACACCACCCCCTACACTGCCCGAACACCACTGCACTGCCCTAAACCCTGAAACACCACCCCCAGCACGACCCCCTACACTACCCAAACACCACTGCGCTGCCCTAAACCCTAAAACACCACCCCCAGCATTACCCCCTTCACTGCCCAAACACCACTGCACTGCCCTAAACCCTAGAACACTACCCCCAGCACGACCCCCTACACTACCCGAACACCACTGCACTGCCCTAAACCCTAAAACACCACCCCCAGCATTACCCCCTACACTGCCCAAACACCACTGCACTGCCCTAAACCCTAGAACACTACCCCCAGCACGACCCCCTACACTACCCGAACACCACTGCACTACCCTAAACCCTAAAATACTACCCCCAGCACAACCCCTACACTACCCGAACACGACTGCACTGCCCTAAACCCTCAAACACTCCCCCAGCACGACCCCCTACACTACCCGAACACCACTGCACTGCCCTAAACCCTAAAACACTCCCCCAGCATGACCCCCTACACTACCCGAACACCAATGCACTGCCCTAAACCCTAAAACACTCCCCCCGCATGAACCCCTACACTACCCAAACACCAATGCACTACCCTAATCCCTAAAACACTACCCCCGCATGACCCCCTACACTACCCTAAACCCTAAAACACTACCCCGCACGACTCCCTACACTACCCAAAGACCAATGCACTACCCTAAACCCTAAAACACGACCTCCTACACTACACAAACACCACTGCACTACCCTAAACCCTAAAACACTACCCCCTACACTACACAAACACCACTGCACTACCCTAAACCCTAAAACACTACCCCCAGCAGTACCCCTACACTACCCAAACACCACTGCACTAACCTAAACCCTAAAACACTACCCCCAGCAGTACCCCCTACACTACCCAAACACCACTGCACTACCCTAAATCACTACCCCCAGCATGACCCCCTACACTACCCAAACACCACTGCACTACCCTAAACCCTAAAACACTACCCCCAGCACGACCCCCTACACTACCCAAACACCACTGCACTACCCTAAACCCTAAAACACTCCCCCAGCACGACTCCCTACACTACCCAAACACCACTGCACTACCCTAAACCCTAAATCTACCCCCAGCATGACCCCCTACACTACACAAACACCACTGCACTACCCTAAACCCTAAAACACTACCCCCAGCATGACCCTCTTCACTACCTAAACACAACTGCACAATTTGTTACAGGCGTTGCAACGCAGGCCTGTGGTGCTTACTGGAAGTACCTAGTGGGCTAGTTGGGCCCCAGGGACCCTCAGGATTCAAGGTGACCTAATCCCCCAACTTAAAACGCACCACGGGGCGCGTTTGCACAGTGGTGAAGGGAGGGGCGGGGCCTCAGGTGACATGTGCGCAAACACGCCCTGTGGTGCGTTTAGGTTGGGGAATTAATTCCCTTTGAATCCTGAGGGACCCTGGGGGCCAACTAGCCCACCAGGTACCTTCAGTAAGCACAACAGAGTTGCGTTGCAGAGAGGTGAAAAAAGGTGCGTGGCCTCGGAACGCCTCTCTGCAACTCAGCTCTGTGGTCCTAACTGTAGGTACCTGGGGGCTAGTTGGGCCCCAGGGACCCTCAGAATTCAAGGGGACTTAATCTCGCAACTTAAAACGCGCCACAGGGTGCGTTTGCACACATGTCACCTCAGGCCCCCTTCCCTTCACCACTGTGCAAACGCGCCCTGTAGCGCGTTTTAAGAGGTAGTTTTAATCCCCCTGCCCTATTATGTACTAGGGACTTGCAGAGGAGGTCATGCTAATCACAGGGGTACCCCAACGCATAGTGTTCCCTAGTGTATGTAGGTGTTTTCACTGTATTCTAAGTGTCTTTTAGCATAGCACTGGCTCTGGTTAGTCAGAGTCAGTTACCACCAGTACCCGTCTGAAAAAGTTGTGGGCACAGGATGATTTTGCAACAAGGCCTTTTTCTGCTCCTCTGTTGGTTCTTTCTGCACATCTTTTGCTTCTTTCTGTGCGTTTTTTTCTTCTTTCTTCACATGTCCTACCTCTGTAGGCATAGTTAGAAACTAGCATTTAAAAAACCTTTGAAATTCACTTAAAAAATCATAGGTTTCAGGCACGTTATAGTTAGAAATTAGCATTTAAAAAACCTTTGAAATTCACTGAAAAACCATAGGTTTTAGGGACAGTTATAGTTAGATGGACATTTCACTCGTACAAAACCATAGAAATTCCCCGTTATAGTTAGTTCAGCTAACTATAACTCGCGCCCCCGCAATGCACTGCTGATGACGTCACATATTACATCACTCATGACATGGTCAGTGACATCACTGATGACATCACTGATGACATCTCAAATGACATCACTGATGACATCATCCATGTGATAATTTCATGCATCTTCTCACACCCTAATATAATTTTTGATACACCCACTCTAAATTACAGACTGCCATTCTCAAAACCATAGACACTCCAACACCAAAAACTACATACCCACTCACTGATTCTTAGGTCTACACACACATCCACTCACTCACCCGTACAGTCACTCATACTTAGTCACTCAGTACAGGACTATCATATGCACTCATACACCTATATAAACACTCACACACCGCCACTCATCCATAGAGGTACTCACACACCTAGTCAGTCATGCAAAAACTTAATCACACACCCATTTACTCACCTATACAGTTATACACACACCAGTTCACTTACTCATACAAATACTAGCACATTCTTACGCTCTTATACAATCACTGATACAAGTACACACTCATCCATACAGCCACTCTCACAATCACACACTCTCACTTATAGCCATTTATATACTCCAACACACACATATATACTGCCTTTCACATATGTAGTTACTCACACATGTACCACTGAGATATACATTCAATCACTAACACACCCATACACACACTCACCCACCCATACAGTCCATCACAGATGCACTCTTGAAACCATGCACCCAGTGAATCACCAACTCACACATCTATGCACAGAGTCACACACACCCCACCCACACAAACACTCAGGCACCCATACAGATACTCCGACAATCAATCAATAACCCATGTAGACACTCATGTAGCTATTCAGAAAGCGATGCAGCCGCTTACAAACCAACAGACAGACGGATACAGACATTCACACAGTTTAGTCACTAACCCATGCATTCAGTAAGATACATTTAATCACTCACTTGTAGAGTCAGTCACTCACGTACTAAATCATCCATTCAGACACTTATACACCCACTCATTCTTCAATACGCCTTTCCCTATATATATTAAACATATTTAAACTTTACAGAAACACACAGTCACTGGATGATGTCATCAGTGATGTCATCAGTGATGTCACTGACCATGTCATGAGTGATGTAATATGTGACGTCATCAGCAGTGCATTGCGGGGCGCGAGTTATAGTTAGCTGAACTAACTATAACGGGGGAATTTCTATGGTTTTGTACGAGTGAAATGTCCAACTAACTATAACTGTCCCTAAAACCTATGGTTTTTTCAGTGAATATATATATATATATATATATTGTCAAGGTGCATATCTGTGGAGTTAAGTATAGTAAAACTTTTCATACCTATTGAAACTTCCATAGAAACTTACCTTCACAATATTCTTGCCCTCAGTATTCTTGACATGATATTTTGTCCACGTGATATTTTGGACTCGATTGTTCTGTCCAAACACTATAAAAAAAATAAAGGAAATGTCTAATTTATAATAAATAGATAATACAATACGTTGATTACATTGACGAAGAACAAAGACTCTTGTGTAACTGGACCAATTACATCTAGAGTCTCAGAAAAATGAGCTCACTCTGGAAGTTATGATTACAGACTGGTATTACATAAACATTTTATTCAAGGGAGATGCTACTTCTCAATCGTATCCCATAAATCGTTTCTGTCTTTGATAGGAACCTTATTAGAGCCCTGGTGAAAAGAAGCCCTCTGTACATGAACTTCATGAAATTAATAGTTAATAAAAACATCTATCCTAAATTGATACTAATGGCATTTTTGTTTAGAATCATTGCCTGCTTAGTGCAGTTCTTGAATAGGACCCGCCTCAGGTGACTTACTGTGGCTCACTCCTAAATCAAAACTTTGAAGATGTAGTCAAATCATCCCATGTGCTTTCAAAAAGGTTTTTTGAAAAAAACAATTGGGGATTCATTCACATGTACGTAATCTATGATTGATCGAAAGGACTTTTTGAATGTTCATCCCTCTTAATGGTATTGATCTGCGGCCCAAAGGCTTTCTTAGAGTAGGGGTGGATGACTGGATGATACTGTGCATTTATAGGGCTGGTGTTAGCCAAGACCTTTTAATTTTAGTAAAAAAAAAAAATAAAAAAAAAAATATATATATATATATATATACACATGCTATTTTTAGAGTCCTTACAGTGTCTTTCAACCAATCCACTTTATATTACAGAAGGAGACAGACAATTGCGCTGCTCCATCTATAATGCAGATTGCCAGGAATCATTACTGCATCTGTGCTATCTCAAGTGAGTGTTCATTCATTTGCATGGGCATGGTTCTGATCAAATTAGGGAACTTCTTTGCCCCGAATCTGTGCCTTATTAAAGACATTGGCTCCTAAAAAATGAGGCTGTAGAGAAGCGCACTAACTGTGAGTCACCAAGGTGGTGGCACACAGTAAGTACACCCCAACAGTGCACGTTTTGAGTGGGTCTCAGTGGCCCCAGGGACATCCCAGGCAGCCTTCAACAGGTGAGTGTTGTGACACACTGCACATTCTTTCAAGAGGATCCCTTCCACCTCTTGAACACCAGACCTAGCAAAATGATAGTGAAAGACAGGGCTGCCACGGGTTCAAACCATGGCTCAGTTTCTCTCTGCCTTGCTCACAACAGAGCAGATGGAGACTTGGGAGTTTGCATCTGTCCTGGGCAGAACGTATCTTTTTCTGTTGTCCAGAATAGAGCTCTATTGGGTGCACTCAGCGCAGACCGCCATAGAGAGCTGTTCCTGCCCGACAGGCCGGTATTCAAATTTAGTCATAAAAGGAGTGCAGTGGCACCAGGGCTCAAGGTCTGCGTGATAGACCCAGTGAACCCCTAATTGTGGTTTCTTTTTAATAGGGGAGTTGGCAGGATAGCTGTACCTGTGGTGAGCTCTTCTCTGTCCTTTGCTACAGCGAGGACTCTTGCTATTGGGCTGGAGAGCCACCCTCTGGCACCAGTGACCTGTGTTTACCTTTTGTAGATCGCATCACTCATCAACAAAGTATGTCAGTCTTCATTAAAGAGGTTGCAGATGACTTAAAAATACCTGATGACATCAGTGGTTACCTCAGCACCTCCCCCCACCACAGCCTGTGCAGCAACCAGAGGAAGCGCACTGAGTGCCAATGAAGCAGCTTCTGGTTCACTTGGACAGGTTGGATGAGTCCTCTTGGGAGACATAAAGGCTGGGAGCTGTCCCACCCCACCACATGTACCCACATGGCTTTGTTGACCTATGGCTACTCACGCAAAGAGATGGCACCACTACTCTGACTTGTGCATTATGTACGTTTGCGGAAAATGCATCACACCCGCCCACAAGGCCTTAATTCATAGCCAAGCACGCAAACAGACATAACGCCTATTTATTTACTTATTTTTATGTGCACTGATGCCTCAGTTGCTCTCTGAGTGCCCTCTGTGACTTGTTGTTCAGGATGTGTCCAGCTCCAGGCTGAGCGCTTGAGTACAGTAAACAGATGCAGTCACTGTATGGCTAGAGAGAAAACTTTTACAAGCGTACAAATATTGTGAAAGGAGAGAGTTTTATCCTTTTATTACACACACTATTCTCCAAATCATTTATACTTGCTCCAGGCTTACACATGAGTTAAATGCTGGACAGACAGTGATCTGCCAAAAATCAGAGAGCATGGCCAGCAGCTTATTCAGGACTTCAACACAAAGCATTGCAGCCACAATAACGGGGTCTTTTATTTATTAGACCTCCCGTATAACGCCCTTATTCTAAAGCTTAACAACGCATTTGAGGCAGAGTTATTTACTTCTATTGGGAAGTACGTTCGTATGAATGATATCTGAGGGTATTGTACTGGGCCTCACCCTAGGCCTGGTGCTTGGTGAATGTTCCAGGTATGTTGTTGTGCCTTTCTGATCCAAGACAAAAACTCAGAGTCATTGGATGAAAATACTGTTCTATTTGCAAACACTGCCTTTGGGGTAGCTTTCATGTAATCTTAGCAGTTTTTGAAAACAAGGAGTCTGTGGTGCTGTGAACGACTTGTATGGCTTCTCGACATGTTTTCAAATAAGTCAGGGCTGCTGGTATACACCAGACGGCAGATGGGAGGAGGGGCCATCACACACTGTAACAGAAAGAAGCGTGAACGTACTTCAAGTATGATGACCAACAAAAATGTTCTCTTAGTGACATCGCCGAGGAGGGAACTAAGCACACAAAGGAGGGACATTTAGAAAAATGCACAAATAAAAAGAAAACATTTAAGACAAGCACAACAAAGCATGAATGGCAATACATAGGTGTGCTTAAAGCCCATAGACTGATTACTACATGTCTTGCAGACAGTGTAAGCACTGGCTAAGCTCGACCTAAAAAGAGGGTGATAATGCTGATAGCGAATAAAGCTGGCTTGACTGTAGAATCCCACATAACAGATAACGAAGGAAGATAGATCCTAACAAAACTCTCTAAAAACAGACATTTCTTTCATATTCTCAATGTATACGGCCCAAACTCAGATGAACCAGACTTCAGGGACTCCCATTGTTTCCCCTTTAACGCAAATCCCTGCCGATTGATTACTCATTCTAGGCGGAGACCTCAATCTCCCATTGGATGTTACTTTAGACAGACAGTCTCCTGATTTCCAGCACACACACTCACCTGATCGCCCAAATGGACATTCTCCCTAGGCTGATCTCAGACCACTCAGCCATTACCTTATCCTACAGGGGCACTAATACAAGACCATCTTGTAAAATTTGGAGGTTTAAGGATGAGTCTATTAAAGATGCAGCGTCCAGAGAAATTATTGAGAATACTATACTAAACTACATCAAAGATAATTTGACCATGAATACCTCACCATTTACCTAGTGTGATGCTCTTAAATCAACTATTAGGGGCTCCCTAATTGAGATTCAATCCAAATTAAACAAAACTTACAACAACAATTTATTAGAGTTTGAAAGTGAGATCAAATTTCTAGAGGCTAGTCACATTTCCCAATTCAGAACCCTTTCCACTCTCACAAATAAAAAGTATGAATATAATAGAATTTTCAGCAAGAAAGCTGGGGTCTGGATTAATAAATACAAAAGTCTAAAACTGTGCAAAGTAAACAGTGCCAGAAAAAGGCTAGCATCATATTTGAAACATAAACAGAATCACAGGAACATTACCGCTTCTCAAAGATAAATTGAATGTATCTCATACAAACCCTCAAAAGTTCTTGAACGTCTTCAGAGACTTTTATAAATCTCTCCACGGAGATAATTCAGACTCCTCCACTGATAAATGTAGAAAATATTTAAATAATATACATTTCCCTACTATCACTGATGCAGAGAAAATGTCACTTATCTCTCCATTATCGATAGATTAAATTAAAGAGACTATCAAATCCCTAAAACTACACAAAGCACCGTGACCTGATGGCTTCACTGCAAATTTTTATAAGACATTTGCACCTACCCTTTGTCCTGTACTTCTTGACCTTTTTCAACACTTTTCTAAATTGGGCTCTGTAGCAGGCCCTGCTAGTGAAGCCACCATTGTAGTGATCCCTAAAGAGGATATAGATCCAACCCTGGCGAAAAATTGCAGGCCAATCTCTGTAATAAATCTAGATGCAAAAATCTATGCCACGATCCTATGCAAAAGAATAGAACCCCTACTACCATATCTGATCAGCCGATCACAGGTGGGTTTAATGAAGAATCGAATGTCTAATGATAACACTTGCTTTTTATGCCATATCCTTGATAGAGCCAAATCAACGAACTCCTATACAGTAGCGATCACTCTAGATACTGAGAAGGCATTCAATAGAGTTTCTTGGCCATTTCTATGAGAAACCATTTCCAAATTCAACCTGAGGGACGTTTTTATTAGGATGATCATGGCTCTCAATAGTAGCCCCTCTGCCTGAGTTTGTACCTGTGGCCTACTGTCTCCCCTCCCTTTAGCCTAGAGAGAGGCACTAGATAGAGTTGTCCCTTATCCCCTTCATTATTTATTCTGACTCTCGAACCTCTACTCCATAATATCCAGAATAACCAGGTGATCGGCAGTATTACCTTTAAAAACACCACAGTGAAGGTGGCACCTTATGCTGATGATATTTTATTCATGACTGAAAATGCCCGTAACTCAATTACTGCATTATTACAAATGATTGACAATTATTCCCAGGTCGCATGGTATAAACTCAACAGGGATAAATCTGAAGGTATAGATTAAACAGTCTTTGTAGTAGTGATCTTCTAATTAACACATGGCTGACCTGGCAACCCCAATTCATAAAATATCTAAGTTTAGAATTTGGATCGGACCTGTTAGAAACACTTCACCACAATGAAAAAATGACACCTAAAGAAAATTGAAAATCTACTAGATGGATGGAACCCTAAATTCATAACCTGAAGGTGTCGTAAAGAGACAATCAAAATGGTTGTGACCACAATTGTCAATTATCTTATAAACATGTTGCCTCTGGAATTGTTCGACAATGTTCATCAAAAATTAGACAAGTTATTGACAAAATATATATGGCTAAACAAACGCTGTAGAATCTCCATCAAGCAACTTCACCTACCCACAAACCTTGGCGGAGTCAACCTGACTGATTTCAGAAATTATCAAACCGGCTTTTTAGCCAGACATGGCTCACTATGGTTTTCCCAATTTCTGGACTATACTCCAGCATAGCCCTTAGTCAAAAAATACATTCTTGCGTATCTGCACCCCATAACGCTTTTATACATCAAAATTAAGTCCTCCCTACCAGCCAAATATATTGTTAATAATACAAAAAGGGCTCTCTTGTAAATTGATAGGCTACTAGAGATACCAATAATCCAATTTCATCTAACCTCACTCTGGTAAAACCCTAAAATCAGAACTCAAGGCTCACCCATATATTGACACCCTGGGTATACAAAGTCAACCATTTTCTGAAACAACTAGGCACAGAATCAGCCCCCTTTCATTCAGAGAATTACAACTGCAATATAACCTACTAGATAGGATTTTTACGACTTCCTGAAGCTCAAGACAAGTTTAACCAAGGCTAAGTGCTCCAATGTAGACCCCTCGCTTCCCACAATCATTTCCTCTTTCAATAAATCCGGACACCAAACCTTCAAATTTTGTTATCTCCTAAAGCCCAAAACCACACGCTTTACCTCCAACTTGATAAAGAAATGGTATGCACTTAATACTTTTTCTTCAGATGACTGGAGCTTCATTTGGAAATCAGTAGTCTCGCATAAAATCACTCCTTCATTATTCCAAACTAAATATTGGCATCTACGTAGTGCATTCTGAGCTCCGTTCCATCTACATAAGATTATTCTTAGAGATGACCCAATGTGCTGAAATTCTAATAACGCCACTGGTGATCTCACACACTTAATTTTTTAGATTAGTTCTGTGTCCCATTTTTGGGATCGACTATTCGACTGTATCCAATCCCTATTTGGGATCCAATTGAGATAGGATTTCATTTCTCTCATCAAAGGCTTTCTTGTACCACAGATTAAGACACCTAATGATAGTCTACTAGAAGATATATTACTGACTGTGGCCTGCAAACCCATATTTGCTAGCTGTAAAAAAACAGCAGTCGCCTCTTTACAGTGCTGGGTGAACTGGATCTCTGAATTAAGAGGTGCTCATAACATTAATCTCAAAAATTCCCCCTAGCGAACACAATCTAGAGCTGTTTGGAAGACACTAGACAGCTATTTCTTCAACACCAAACCTCTAGGACCACCTGCTATATTACATGAAATAAGGAGCTCCTATTTCCTTTTAGCTCACCAGGATCCTCACTATATCTTATTACTCAATATAATGTTGAGTACTCCTTACCTTAATAGTTCCTTAACATACCTTGCCACAGTTCTGTAGTCATTACTTAATCCGATATCCTCCGACGACCTTCACCAGACGATCCCTCTCTGGAAGTGTGTATATTGCCACCCCTATTTGCAGAATTGTTATGCCTACTACTGTAATAACCTTGACTTATTTTTATTCATATGTTTCATTTCGCATTTAAGCTTTGTTTCGCTTTAAGGTTTATTTACGTTTTGTATCCTTTATACCATGTAAATTATTCTGGTACAAGAAAGGGCTGCACTTTACCCGCTTTTTCCAATATGCGATTTGTACTGCTGTATCATGGCAGCTTTTCTTTTTTGTCTTTATGCAAAAAAACAATTAAGTTCTTGAAAATAATTTTTTTCCAATGAATATCACCTCATTAAAGAACAAATCCTGATAAATGAAAGAAAATTGAATGTGATTGGGTACTTATATACCGTTGAAACAAATTTGCAAATGTTTAAATATTCTCTTAGTGCCCTATTTCAAGTGTTACTGTAATCCTGTATTGGCTGGAACCAGAATTTAGGGTCAGAAATAACAATTCCCGTATTATTTTTCCATTTCTCTGGGGGCAGTCAGAGTCCCAGGCAAAGGTGGTAAGCAATTTTGCATCCATAAATTGCTGATGTTCTCGGTATTCGGTCATTTGGGCTTCCAAAATACCTTTGTGTGATTCCCACGTCACTTACAGTAGACGGCTTCCATGTGCAAAAAATGCTGTTTCTTAAAGCAAGCAATGTAGGTATTTACGAATTAAAGCACAATACATATCGTATAAAATATCATTAACTGTGTGTAATGAGGATGTTGCAAGTTATCGAGGAATATTCATCACAAACCTATTGTCAAAACTCATCCATAAACTTGCTACTCTGTGGAAACAATTATGGACAATTTTATAAGTAAGAGGAACAATCATTTTATAGAAGGTACTGCTAAGCATCCATAAAATGTGGGTTCCAATAATGGGTTGATTTGCATATAAAATCAATTAAGTACAATTTAGAAACGTGCAGTCATTGCACAACAAAGGCTGGGTTATAATTGCTACTGTGGGCGACTATAGCCAGCTGTTTCTGCAGAGCTACCTTTATGATTTTATTGTGAAAAAGCAACATTGACAATGTATTTCTGTTAGTGTAACCATATATAAAGTGTTTATGCACAAGCACAAGGGAAGCATTTGCTGCCATATGATAGTGGATCTGGGGGCAGATGTACAAAGCCTTTTTGTGGTTGCAAAGGGTCCGATTCGCAGAATCAGATTCTCAAATTGAATCCGATTCTCAAATTGAATCCGACTCTCAAATTGAATCCGATTCTCAAATTGAATCCGATTCTGTTTACTCATGGAAATTTCAGAGGCTGGTTGAAAAGTCACCCAGACTACCAATAATGCTACGAGGTAATATTGCTCTGAGATTGAGCATAGTGCAAATGGCGCTAACATGCATGGCATAACATAGATTATGCACACGGAATAGTGATTTAGGTGTTTACCGATTCATCTCTGCCTGGTGTGCTGCTGCTTCGGTTTTTTCATGCTGAGGCAGTCTACAGCACTGCTTTCCAAGAGGTGGTTAAAGAGCTACAAGACAGCTTTCCATGGTGAATCAATTGCAGGCGCGGTCCGTGCAGGTAGGCGCCATGGGGTGGGGCAGAGGTGGGGGGTGGAAGGCAACATATGACGGGTTAGTAAACATAAAATAAATAAATAAAACCACTTACATTGTGCTCGCTGCATCACTGATGTGGCGAGCCCAAGGTAAGTGTTTTTATTTATTTATTTATTGTTTTTATGTTTACTAACCCGCCATATGTCGCCTTCCACCCTGCCCCGCCGCGCTTACCTGCATGGACCGCGCCTGATCAATTGACATGAAAAGGTATGATGCAGCAGGGCAGCGGAGGAGCATGGATACAGAAATTATATTGGATATCAAAGTTATTCAGCAAGGCACGTTTACTGTTGGGGGGTATAGGCAGTTGTGTGTGCAACATCTCTTGGAATCTTTTTGGGGAGATTGTGGTCAGGTAACAGAAGAGGATGTGCTTGCACCATTACTTGTTGTAGTTTGTTGTATTCTTCTTGTCTCCAGATCAGAAAGAGACAGTTTTTTTTAAGTGGCAGTTCACGTTCTTTTTTTTTTTAGTGGCTGTTCTCTTATCTTCTCTCACAACCTCTCAAGGAAGGCAGTCCCCTACACTGCTCCACTGTGAAGGACAGGGACATTGTGTGTATTCCTAGCTTTTTATGTTCATCTGCATCAAAATGACAGCACCTGTAAGGATTGCTAAATTATGACTTTTCAAATAAAAATGTACTAGGATAGGAGTTAGAATAGTAAGTTATCCTTTAAGGCATCCACTAAACCCTCTGCTGTCTTGAGGGTGCATTTGAAGGCACAAACTTCAGATCTGCCGTATTGTGACTTCCAATACTCATTTCCAATGTATTATTATGATTGAGTGATGGCATGATGTTATTTCCAGTACCCTCTGACTTTATAATGTACTGATGATATGAAAGTAAAGGCCAGATAGAGAAAAATGTTCTTTCACATATCATAAGAAAGGGATCGCGGGGTTCTGTGGTTGGTGTCTTGGGAGGCAAGATGGCGGCCGTGAGCGCGGCCATGTGAGCTCGAGCTCCCGGAGTTTGCTCTCCCCCATAGGTTCTATTATCCTATCTCGGCAGTTTTGGAACAAGCAACCGAACCTGAAATGTTTCTCGATATCGACGGCATGATAAAGAACTAAGAAAAAACTTACGGGCATGCTCTCGAGTCTTTGGTTCACGGCGGTGCTATCTTGGGTGCCTCTCCTGTGGCGGCTGGGGCTGTTGTGGCGGATTTCCGGAGAGACGCACACCTGTGGATTGCGGAGGTCACGTACGGAAGGCGGGCGGCGGTCCGGAGGTGGCTGTCTGAGGCGGTTTGAAACAATGCCCCCTAAAACCGGCTGCGTTAAGGTCCGCAGCACAATGGAGAGCTCTGGCATTGCAGGATCACGGGACGGGGAGTAGAAGAGTGATCCGGCCTCGGTTAAGAAGGACGGCCCCCGCATAGAGAGCAGCGGTAAGAAGAATGTTCCATCTTTGTTTTTTACAAATAAAACAAAGAAACACCCCCTCCCAGTGCAGGCAAGTCCTGGGAAGGTCCAGAGTGGCAAGAACAATAAAGGGGGAGACAATCTACCGCTAAATAGTGTACTTAATCAAGATGGCTCAAATGATGACACCCTTATGGGCAAGAAAGAGAGTGATGGGGGCATTTTGGATGACATACTTCAAATTGTGGAACCGGCCCCCGAAGCTGCTGAATTAATAAGACCCCCATACAATGCTATAGCCTCAAATCTATCGACTAGTCTGATGAAGGATCAGGAATTTGCATTTGGCAACCATGAGGCTCTCAATGATAAAGACAATGTATGCGATCAGTATACAGCCAAAGAAGTTGACTCAGGAGACTATTTTTTTCTCTGTCTGATCCCTCCGATACCTCAGAGGATGAGTGTGATGCAAAAGTTCAGGCTAAGCAAAAAGCTGGTTCCTTCAACAGTGGGCATAGGGGGCTAAGTAAATTACAGCTGAATGACCCTGGGATTGATCTACCAGGTACACCTGAGAATAGCCCTAAAACCGTACGCAAGAGAGATGAGCCTCGCACGGGGCTCCAGACCACGGAAAATATAGAACCCCTCAATGGGATTATTCCTTTCTAGGCGAGTCTGGGATAAATGGAGAGCTTAAGGAACCGCAATCAAATGCATTGGCCCTGGAGAAACCAGAGGACATTTCACTTGCTGATATATATAAAAGTATAATGGCCCACAGAGAAGAAACGCATATTGAAAGCCAACGTACACAGGGAGCTTGTCGTAAACTGCAGAAGTCTGTAAGAAAGATTGCTAAATCATGCTCCGAATTTGTTGAAAGGTTTAATGTGGCTGAAACACGCATTTCAAATCTGGAAGATGAGCTAGCTATACAAAAAGCAGCAACGGAAGCTATGCGCACGGCCAAAGATGATACCCTTTGGAAACTTACAGATTTGGAAAATCGCCTACGGCGCAATAATTTGCGGGTTTTGGACATTCCTGAGGGGGCCGAAGGGCAAGATGCTCGGAAATTTATTATTGAGCTCTTTTCAGAAGCCTTTTCGAGGATTAACTCAGTGGGACTGGAGTAGGGAGATCCAGCGGGCACATAGATTTCCCTTTATACAGCGTACTAGACCAGGGCAGGCCACCTCTCGACCAAGAGCAATTTTAATATCATTAAATAATTGTTTGGCTCGCGAAGCAATCTATGATTTGGCTCGCCCTGACCGGAAAAAAAGGGGAAAGGGATAGAATTTTTTGTGCGCCCAGATTATTGTCCCCTAACAGTTGAAAAGAGATGGCAGTTAAGACAGCTTATTACGCCGTTCCAGGATAAAGGAGCACAAACTTATCTATGAAACCCAGCTACGCTGAAGGTCATTCACAAGGAGCATGTCCGATTTTTTACCGCTGAACTGGCTGCTAAAGAATATTTGCAATCTTTGTAATTTGTGTGTAGGCAAGTGGGAAAGGAAAAAAAAAAAACAACAACAAGAAGAGAAAAATAATAAATCCTCGTTAGGAGGGAGGGTTGTAAAATGAGCTGACTGTGAAATTAGCCATAACTGGCAGGATATATAGGATGTTTTCTTCTTCCTCTTTCCCCTGTTTCCTTCCTCTTTAGTATTTTGTTTGTTCTATTTTGATGGGTGCTAGGGGTGGGGAAGGGTCGGGGATGGTATATAAGGTTTAATGGGGTAGAGCAACCCAGGGGGGCAGAAGCTTGTTCCATCTTGGAGACCCTGAGTCTCTCAGCCTCGTGTTTTGGTAGGGGTGGGGGAGGGGCAGGGCTGCGTCTGAGGCCCTGCAGGGTTTGGGGTTACAGGGGGCACAGGGTGTGGGGGGGTGCACAAGTACAGGCTAAGCAAAAAGCTGGTTCCTTCAACAGTGGGCATAGGGGGCTAAGTAAATTACAGCTGAATGACCCTGGGATTGATCTACCAGGTACACCTGAGAATAGCCCTAAAACCGTACGCAAGAGAGATGAGCCTCACACGGGGCTCCAGACCACGGAAAATATAGAACCCCTACAATGGGATTATTCCTTTTTGGCGAGTCTGGGATAAATGGAGAGCTTAAGGAACCGCAATCAAATGCATTGGCCCTGGAGAAACCAGAGGACATTTCACTTGCTGATATATATAGAAGTATAATGGCCCACAGAGAAGAAACTCATATTGAAAGCCAACGTACACAGGGAGCTTGTCGTAAACTGCAGAATTCTGTAAGAAGGATTGCTAAATCATGCTCCGAATTTGTTGAAAGGTTTAATGTGGCTGAAACACGCATTTCAAATCTGGAAGATGAGCTAGCTATACAAAAAGCAGCAACGGAAGCTATGCGCACGGCAAAAGATGATACCCTTTGGAAACTTACAGATTTGGAAAATCGCCTACGGCGCAATAATTTGCGGGTTTTGGACATTCCTGAGTGGCCGAAGGGCAAGATTCTCGGAAATTTATTATTGAGCTCTTTTCAGAGGCCTTTCCGGGGTTAACTCAGTGGGACTGGAGTAGGGAGATCCAGCGGGCACATAGATTTCCCTTTATACAGCGTACTAGACCAGGGCAGGCTACCTCTCGACCAAGAGCAATTTTAATATCATTAAATAATTTTTGGCTCGCGAAGCAATCTATGATTTGGCTCGCCCTGACCGGAAAAAAAGGGGAAAGGGATAGAATTTTTTGTGCGCCCAGATTATTGTCCCCTAACAGTTGAAAAGAGATGGCAGTTAAGACAGCTTATTACGCCGTTCCAGGATAAAGGAGCACAAGCTTATCTATTAAACCCAGCTAAGCTGAAGGTCATTCACAAGGAGCATGTCCGATTTTTTACCGCTGAACTGGCTGCTAAAGAATATTTGCAATCTTTGTAATTTGTGTGTAGGCAAGTGGGAAAGGAAAAAAAAAAAAAAACAACAAGAGAAAAATAATAAATCCTCGTTAGGAGGGAGGGTTGTAAAATTAGCTGAATGTGAAATTAGCCATAACTGGCAGGATATATAGGATGTTTTCTTCTTCCTCTTTCCCCTGTTTCCTTCCTCTTTAGTATTTTGTTTGTTCTATTTTGATGGGTGCTAGGGGTGGGGAAGGGTCGGGGTGGTATATAAGGTTTAATGGGGTAGAGCAACCCGGGGGGCAGAAGCTTGTTCCATCTTGGAGACCCTGAGTCTCTCAGCCTCGTGTTTTGGTAGGGGTGGGGGAGGGGCAGGGCCGCGTCTGAGGCCCTGCAGGATTTGGGGTTACAGGGGGCACAGGGTGTGGGGGGGTGCACAAGGCAAATCAATCCATGATGATGATATAGTAATACAAAATATGAACTACATGTATATAAGGTACGGGATCCTAATGTGTAAGGATATGTTTAGAATTGATGGGTGACAAGAATATCAGATCGGGTTTACGGATATGTACCCTAAATGTTTGTGGGCTAAATAACTATGGGAAGAGACAGAGGGTGGCTGCAGAGTTGCGGTTGCTGCAGCCAGATTTAGTCTGCATCCAAGAAACGCACATTGCATGGGGCAAAAGAAAATTATTGACGGAACTAGGTCTATCAGTATTGGTATGTACCCAACAGTCAACAACCACACGTGGTGTGGCTATCTTAGCAAAAAATACTATTCAGGGAACGGCAAGAGTTTCGGCTGATAAACAGGGGAGGTGGGCTATAGCCGAATGTATAATTGGCAATATTAAATGTACGGTCTGTGCTGTATATGGCTCGAATCTGGATGAGGTGTTAGTATTAGAGACCCTGAATTTGGAATTAGCATCGTGGCCCACGCCATTAATTTTGTGTGGAGACTTTAATATCCATATAGAACCGCAGGGCCTGCAACTCACGGTTAGCCAGTATAAGGGAAGGAAACCTAAAGTGTTTAAAGTATTACAACACCTTTTGGCGGACCATGGCTTGGTTGATGCATGGGCCAATTTATGAGGGTCTGAGCATGGATATACATTTTATTCACACCCACACCAGAAGTTTGTACGATTAGATTATTTTTTTGTGTCAAATACAATATTGTCACAAGCTGATATAGAAGTGCACCCACGGATCACATCAGATCATGGACCACTGGTTTTGAGTTTGCAGGCTCTCAGGGTAGGCGGTAGGCCCAGATCGTTTACCTTTGACAGGAAATTATTATTTGATGAGGTGTATGTGGGACATATAAAGGGGTGGATTAATCAATTTTTAATTATAAACCATAATTCTACTGGGCCTGGCTTTGTTTGGGATGCTTTAAAGGCCGGATTCAGGGGGGAGACCCTCAGCTTTGGGTTATATAAGCAGAGAAAACTGCAAGCGGCAGTTGTGGAATTGTGTAAAAAATTGACAAATGCTGAAGTCAATCTTATGCGGGGGATACATGCAAAAAGTGATACAATTGATGTAGCATTATTGCAGGCAGAAGTTGCTCGCTGTAAGGCTAAAATAAATTCACAGTGGAGCAAAGAAATAGCCATGAAATATGAGCTTAGTAATCAACAAAGCTATGAGTATATTGAGGCGGCTTGACGTTGTTTGGCCCAAAGACTTCGGTCAAGAGAGGCGGCCCAAAGGATTGGATCCGTAGTCAATATTCTTGGGGATTCAGTAGATACTCCTGTCGGGATCCTTAAAGTATTCCATGATTTTTATGATGCCTTGTACACCGGAGAGATTTATGATGGGCAGGCAAGTGAGACACTTTTGCAGGGTCTTAATTGTGGAAAGCTGAGTCCCCAAGATATAGAAATATTGGAGGCACCTATAACGTTTGAAGAGCTAGAGGCAGCGATTAATAACCTAGTGAGTGGCAAAGCGGCAGGGCCTGATAAACTTCCTTTGGAGGTTTATAAAACTTTTTTTGGAGAGCTGAAAGCTGATATGTTGGCTACTTTCCAACAAGCACAATTAGGTGTTGCTCCTTTGACGTGGGACGAGGCCAGTATAATTGTTTTTTTTTAAAAGGGCAAACCACCAGAGATGCCTGGTTCTTACCGCCCTATATCATTATTGAATGTAGACGGTAAGATTTATGCTAAAATCTTAGCGACCCGATTGGCTGATGTTATTACTCCATTGGTTATGATTCGACAACATGGGTTTATACCCAAGAGGGATACAACCAATCATATTAACAGGGTGGTAACCCTATTAGATATAGCTAAAGTTATGGAGAGTAAATTCGGCTTGATTTTATTAGATGCCGAAAAGGTATTCGATCGGGTCGCATGGGAATTTTTATGGGCAGTTTTACGACAGCTTGGCTTTCAACACGGTTTTATCACAGCTATTCAGGCCCTATATCGACGTCCGACTGCCAAAATTTGTTTAATGGGCCTTGAATCGGATTCGGTATATATTTCACGGGGTACAAGGCAGGGATGTCCGTGTTCCCCTTTGTTGTTTTCTTTATTTATTAATCCCTTTTAATGATGTTAGAAAAGAACTCGGGGATAGAGCCAATATTTTGGAGTCAGGAGTATTATCGGGTGTTCGCGTACGCGGACGACATTGCAGTGGTCACAACAAATTTAACTTCCGCTATGCCGAAGATAGAACAGTTGGCCCTCGAGTTTGGAGCAGTTTCTGGCTATAAACTAAGGGGCAGATTTACAAGGCCCTTGCGCCACTTTTGCGTCACTTTTAACATGGGAAAAGTGACGCAAAAGTGGCGCAAGGGCCTTGTAAATCTGCCCCTAAATGTGTCTAAAACACAAATTCTCTCTCTGAATCAGGAAAATTATAGTGATCACCGTGTAATGAGTGAGGTAACATATCTGGGTGTTAAACTGAGGACCTGTTTAGACACATTAGTAGAAGTGAACTGGCAGACTATCTTGAGATCCGTTCGCAATCAATTAGATCGCTGTGAATGTCTACATTTGACATTGGTGGGGCGATGTAACGTTTTGAAAATGTTGGTACTACCCAGGGTTTTATATTTTTTTCGATCTGTTCCGTTAGAAATTTCCCGTGCCCAGCTATCCTTACTTCAGTCAATCTGTGCTAGGTTTTTATGGGCTCAGGGGAAGACTCGAAGAGCTATTCGTTTTATGGTCCTCCCGAAGGAGAAAGGCGGTTGGGCTGTTCCTGATTTTACTCTATATTATTATGTGTGCATGCTTCAAAATATGCGCATCTTAATGACCGGGGAAGAGGTCCCTTCCAGAGCAAACTTTCCGTCCATTTATCAGATGCTACTGGGTGATGATGTTAAGAATCGGCTGTTTGTGATGTTTGAGCCTAGTTATTATAAAAAAAACAGGTTTAAGGTTTTAAACGCTGCCTATAAAGTTTGGAAGTTTATTCGTAAATCCTATAAATTTACTAGGGTGTCTTATTATACGCCTATGTCAGCAACAGGGTTATTACCACCTATATTTTGGGATAGGATAGTAGATAATTGGAAGATGAAAGGCATCTTATGTGTTGGTGATTTGTGTGAGAATGGGACTTTGATGTCTTTCGAGATGTTAGCTGAGAAATATAACTTGCCCAGAGTTGAATTTTTTAAATTTTTACAAATTCGTGATTATTTATGTAAGAGTCAATGGAGGATTGAGGCGAACCCCCTTGTAGAAGCTATTAGGAAAAAGGCACGGATTGGCACTCTCTATAATATATTATTGAATACCCAGGTTGATGACTTAGATAAACATAAGACTAAATGGGATGATAGGCTTGGGTGTCAGGATGCTCGTGTGGAAGATTCTATTGAGCTGGCCGGGAAGCTTTTGATGACGGCGAATCTTCGGGCACAGCACTATAAGACTATATTTAATTTATATTACACTCCAGCTAGGATGCTAAAATGGGGAGGTGTTAATGATGGGAGGTGTTTTCGATGCGGTACCGAAGAAGCTGACATCGTACATATTTTTTTCTCTTGCAGGCATCTAAATAACTTTTTAATGCATATAGAGTGCTTTTTAGCTGAAATAACGGGGGAAGCCATAATATTATCTGCCTCCCATATGTTGTTGGGGTAGCAGAGAGCGAAGGTCGGGATCAGACGGGATATAAATCTCGATATCTGATTTTTTTAGCTACGGCCACGGCTAGACTTTGCATTGCATCAATGTGGTTACAGAAAGATGCCCCGACTTTTGAGCTATGGAAGGCTAGATTTTTCACGATGTTCAATCTAGAGTATGGCTTATACTCTCTAAAGGGCTCTCGTAAGAGGAAGTTGGGGATGGAGATATGGGGTCCTTTGTTGGCATATATGGAGGACTGAACATTTATGTATTTGTGTTCAAGTACTAGCATTTTGATTGTGTTCAAGCACTAGCACTTTGATATATCCTTAGAATGTAGACATGGTGGTATCTGAAACATGTACTGTATATTCTTAAATTGTTAAAATCAGCACTTTTGAAATCTGGGTAATAGTATGAAATATGTATTTTGTGGAATTTAATGTGTCAATTATTGATTGTATGTTCTGTATTTAGGATCATGTTTTATAAGTTTTAACTACTGTGGTTTTATATATGTAACTAAATCCTCATGGATTGAATAAAAAAAAATAAAAAAAAGAAAGGGATCGCGGACAGAATATTGAGGACACAAATATCATGTGAACTGAGTATCATGTAAAAAATATTGAGGACCGAAGTATAGAGAAGGTAACTGCTATTCTTAACTCCACATCTACATACCTTGAAGATATATATATCGTCAAGGTACGTATATGTGGAGTTAAGTATAGTAAAACTTTGCATACCTATAGAATCTTCCATAGAAACTTACCTTCACAATGTCCTTGTCCTCAATATTCTTGATATGATATTTTGTCCACGTGATATTTTGGACACAATATTATGTCCAAACACCATAAGAAAATAAAGGAAATGTCTAATTTATTATAAATAGATAATGCAATACTTTGATTACATTGACGAAGAACAAAGACTCTTGTGTAACTGGACCAATTACATCTAGAGTCTCAGAATAATGCACTCACTCTGAAAGTTATGATTACAGACTGGTATTACATAAACATTTTATTCAAGGGAGATTCTACTTCTCAATCTTATGTCATAAATCGTTTCTCTCTTTGATAGGACCCTTATTAGAGCCCTGGTGAAAAGAAGCCCTCTTTACATGAGCTTCATGAATTTAAAAGTTAATAAAAACATCTATCCTAAATTGATACTAGTGGCATTTTTTGTTTAGAATCATTGCCTGCTTGGTGCAGTTCTTGAATAGGACCCGCCTCAGGTGACTTACTGTGGCTCACACCCAAACCTAAACTTTGAAGATGTAGTCAAATCATCGCATGTGCTTTCAAAAAGTTTTTTTTTAAATTGGGGACTCATTCACAATCTATGATTGTTCGAAAGGACAATTTGCATGTTCATCCCTCTTAATGGTATTGATCTGCGGTCTGAAGGCTTTCTTAGAATAGGGTTAAATGATACTGTGCATTTATAGGACTGGTGTTAGCCAAGACCTTTTCATTTTAGTAAACAAATTATATATATAAATATATATAAATTACCTACTGGCGGTTGCCAGTAGGTAGTTATAGTTAGGACCTTGTTTCTATTCAAAAAGCGTTTATTCTTTTGCCAATATCTTTGGCGCCGTTTGACGAATCTTCGCGAAATGTTCAAAACTAATGGTTCGCTCAGGTCAGCTCCTGTCTTGAAACTTTCGTGGTGAATCGTCAAGTGGGGGCCGAGAAAAAAGGGGGTCCCAAAACGCGTTTTCCCCATGTTAATTTCCATAGGAACTTTAGACAAAGCTGCAGCCCGAACTGCTGAACGGATTTACACCAAATTTGGCAAAAAGGTAGGTCTTCGTCTAGAAAGTGTGCTTTTTTTAAATGGTGTAAATCCATTCAGTAGTTGCTGAGAAATTCAAAAAAAAAAATATTGATATCTGAGCACTGAGGAGGATTTCCGAATCCTCCCAAGCACGAGCTTCATTCTTATTGGCTGCCAGCACTCCAAACCAGAATGTGTTGGCAGCCATCTTGTGGCTCGGTATCCGAGCCACAAGATAACACTAAAATAAAGGTTAAAAAACAAGAATAGGGGGCAGGGTAAAAACACCCTGATCCCCTAGGCCTGCTCAGGGGGACCCACAAGGACCCCCAGGGCCCAAAAAACATTTAAAAAAAAAAGAAATTGGCCGAATTCACGCTGGGTGCGCGAATCCGGCCGAGGACATTTTACAAAAACGAAGCATGGGCTCCCGCGCTATTCAATGTTTATAATGCATGTGGGGACCTTAATTATGTGCGGGGGCCACGCAGGCCCCCCCAAGCCCCGGGGACCGCCACCTCCCCGGGGCTTAAATATTCTTAAGGAAGTGTGGGGGGGGCTCCTGCCCCTCCCCACACTGCCCCGGGGACCACCACCACCCCGGGGCACACTTCATTAAAATGCGGGGGTCTGTTGCGGACCCCCGGGCTCCAGGGACCACCACCTCCCGGGGCTATTTTGATAAAGGGAGGGGTGCTGCGCGGCTCCCCTCCTGGAGCCCTACATGGCCCTGGGGACCGCCACCCCCCAGGGCCGGCTCCTGCAATGTCCCGGGGTGCCCACCCCCGGGACATTACCGTTAGCTATGGCAGGGCGGGAGCTGTGCTCCCGCCCTGTCATAGCAAACACTGCTTTGCTTCTTGGAAGCGAGAGCAGGAAACCTGCTCTCGCTTCCAAGAAGGAAAGCAGATTGCTTTTGGACAAGGGGAGCTGCATGTCAGCAGCTCCCCTTGCCCAAAAGCAATGCCGGCTTCCGCAGGAGGCGGGGAGCCGACAGGGACCATGGGGGCATTGGGGCTCCCCCCACGGTCCCCACCTTAAGGGCCAGCCCTGAGGGATGGGGTCCCCGGAGCCAGAAGTGGCCCAGGGGAGGGGGGCCACACGGCCCCCTCCTGGGAAAATTAATTATTTTAAAAAAAGAAATGGAAGGCCGGCCCCGTGGGGTCCCCGGGGCCATAATTGGCCTCAGGAGGGTGGCCATGTGGCCCCCTCCTCAAAAAAAGCAGGCTGGCCAGGCCCCGGGGAATGGGGTCCCCGGTCCAGAAGTGAGCCAGGGGAGGGGGTCCACGTGGCCCTCTCCAGGAAAATAAATAAAAACGAGGCCAGGCCGCGGGGGTTGGGGTTCCCGGGGCCAGAAGTGGCCCAGGGGAGGGCGGCCACGCGGCCCCCCTGTAAGAAAGTGGCTCTGTATATACTGAACCCAAGTAAGGTTCAGTGTGCACAGAGTCCACAGTCCCTAGAGGTTTGGCAGAGGCTAAAGTTAGATATAACCTTACTCTCTAAAGTGGTAGCTTGGTCGAGCAGTAAGGCAGTATCAGAGGACAGTGTAAAGCATTTGTTGTACACACTCAGTCAACACATGGTCTCACACACTCAAGAACTGAACTCTAGGCCAATGGTTTGTATATAAAAATATATGCTTGTTTTATTTTAGAACCAACAATAGGTATCGAAATATACTTTCTCAGAATGAGATGCTTTAGATAAATACTTTCAATAGGCAATAGACTTTTGAATGCAATGGTTATAGTTGTTGCAATAGGCAACACAATTTCAAACACAATATAACATGGAGCTCAATTGGAATTTCTAGTTAAATGCAATAGATTACTTTTTGGATTACTTTTCTTACCACAGGACTGGATCCTAGATTCAGTCCTGGGACATCTCCTGTAAACAGTTGAGTAAAAACGTTTGGGTTACAGTTGTGATTTTTAAGGAATATTATTGTATTTTAAAAGTTGGCACTTAGAAACTTTTTCACATAGAATCACCAATGTTATCCTATGGGAGGAAATTCACTTAGCAGGTAAGCAGTGTTATCGTTACTTTTTCTTACTCAGTGTTGGATCCTGGATCCAGCACTGGTGCATCTCCTGTAAACAATTGAAAGAATGCGTTTATGTCACACGGGCGATTTTTAACGAATATTTGTAAGTTTGCAAAATCGACACTTAGAAACATTTTCAGCAAAAACCAGGCAATGTTATCCTATGGAAGGAAATTCAAGTTACCGGTAAGTACAGTTATGATTACTTTCCAGGGTCAGTGCTGGGCACCAAGATCCAGCACTGGGATCTCTCCTGATAACAGGTGAGTAAATTCGTTTTCGTAATTCGGCTGATTTTAGATGAATGTTTTAAAGTTTCAAAACTCCACACTTAGAAGAATTTCCAAGTGAAACCAGTCAATGTTACCCTATGGAAGAAAAGTGAGTTATCGGCTTTTGGGCAAGTACTCGACTGGCAGAGTTAAGGTTCTGGGCATAGACTCAGGGGTCCCCCAGGGTCAGGTAAGTACAGTTGTTACACCCTCAGCGGCACAGGGGCGGCCGGGTGCAGAGTGAGTAGGTCCAATGTTATCGTATGGAAGGCAGGGGGCCTTGGGTTGGTGGCTGCTGGCAGGCAGGCCACTCGGCTGTGGGAGCAAAGCTCCTGGTCACTTACTCAGGGCAAGTGGGGAAGTCGAACAGGGTAGTGGGTGCACCCTCAGCGGCACTGGGGCGGCCAGGTGCAGTGGGCTTTTGGGCCGTCGGGCGCCCAATGGTTTTCAATGGGAAAGCTGCGTGACGAACAAAGGCTGCAAGCTCGGGGACGGTGATTCTTCAGGTGCGACCACCACTTCGAGAGGTAAGTTGGGAAGCTGTAGGAAGGGTAGGCACCCAGGAGTTGGGCACAGGAGGCCGTGGGGCGTCGGGTGCAGGGGTGTCTTTAGGCGTCGGAAATCTTACCCTCGGCTGGTCGCGGTTGGAGGGGGCCCAGGTTCTGAGGCTGCAGGCATCATCAGGATCGTCGAGGAGGGTCCTTGGGTGCTGGATTCTGGGTCACAGTCGCCGGGGGATGTCCTCGTGGTCTTTGTCCACTCAGGCACAGGCCGGGCTCGGCGGGTGCAGAGTGAGCTGGATTCGCGGTTCCTGGCTGGCACCAGGGGTAGGTTACTTGCTTTTGAGCAGTACCACTGCTCGTGGGAGTCCCAGGTAGTTAGAGTCACAAGGCAGTCAGGTCCTCCGGGGTTCTTGAGGTTGCTGACCACTGGAGACACCGGGGTTTAGCAGGAGCAGGTTCGAGGGTCGACAGGCCGGTAGGGCTGGGGCCAAATCAGTTGGTGTCTTCCTCTTGTTAGCAGCTGCACGGCAGGTCTTCTTGTTTCTTGATCTTCTTTCTTGTTTCGGAATCTGGATCTAAGGAAGGAAGGTTCAGGGTGCCTCTAAATACTAGATTTAGGGGCGTTACAGGTAGGTAAAGGGCAGGGACCAATGGGTCCCTTCCCTGGGGTGGGTACACCCCTATCCTGCCACTCTCCAGTGGGAGGGGGCAGGAGCCTAGTCCTGATTGGGTAGGGCTCCCCATCTTCAAGATGGCGAGAGCCCGGAGATGTGCTTCACCTCGCCTCCCCCACCTGAGGGGTGGGGTTGGCAGAGGCTGGCACACCCCCTTTCCTCCCTTGGTTTTCCTGCCAGTCTTCCCGCCAGAGTGGGGGCTGGAACCAGTGGGGACCAGTTGCTGAGTCAGCAAGTGGTCTGGGGAAGCTCACAAAGGCGGAATGCCTTTGAAGCTTCCCCCTGCCCATCCTGGGGGAGGAGGCCTAGCACCTCGCCCAGGACGTGCATTGTTGCCGGCCCGGCAGAGCGGATGGCTCTCTACCCAGGGGTCCAGCAACATGTCTGCTGGGTGGCAGCCTAGGCTGCCTCTCAGACAGGACGTGAATTGTAGGTTAGGTTCAGGGGGCCACTCTAGGTTGCCCTCTGTCGTGCATTTTACATTAAATCTCACACTGACATCAGTGTGGGTTTAATCTGCTGAGAAGTTTGATACCAAACTTCTCAGTCTTCAGTTTAGCCATTATGGTGCTGTGGAGTTCGTAATGACAACCTCCCAGCACCATATACTCTTAATGGCATCACTGCACTTACAGTGCCCAGGAATGGCCCTGGGTACTGTAGGGGCACAGGGCTCATGCACCTGTGCCCACACCACTGGCATAGTGCACCCAGCTAGAGGGGTGACTGAGGTATGCCAGGGCAGTGTGCTTGTGGGCATGGCACACAGGGATGTGTGCCATGTCGACTCTCTGTTTAGTTCTGCACCAAGACACTCAGCCAGTGTGTGTCAGGGTACAGGGCCTCTAAGGGTGGCACAATAAGTGCTGCAGCCCTTAGGGGCCTTCTCTGGTCAAAGTGCCCTGGGTACCTAGGGTACCATTTACCAGGGGCTTACCTGGGGCCAGAGATGCCAATTGGGTTTAGGCTTTAGTACAGTTTTTAGGGAAGGAACACAGGCCCTGGGTACCTGATTGGCAGGGACCCAGGGCACACTCAAAGTACATCAGCAATTCAGCAAAAAAGTGGGGGGCATACCATGCAAGAAAGATGGCACTTTCTCACACCCCCTCCTGGGAAAAATACATTTAAAAAAAATAAAAGCTAGGCCAGGCCCCGGGGATGGAGTCCCCGGGGCCAATAGTGACCCAGGGAAGAGAGGCCACGCGGCCCCCTTCCCATTTTTGAAAAAGAAAAAAAATGCTCAGGCCCTGGGGGATGGGGTCCCCAGGGCCCAAAAAATACTAAAAGAAGGGGGGCCACACAGTCCCCTTCTAAAAATAAAAAATAAAAAAAAGCCAGCATCTCGCCGGAGGCCCCGCCCCCTCCCTGCACCACTCTGCAAACGCGCCCCCTGGCGCATTCTAAGTTGGGGGATTAAGTCCCCTTCATTCCTGAGGGTCCCTGGGGGCCAACTAGCCCACCAGGTACCTCCAGTAAGCCCCACACACTGGGATTGCTGAGAGGTGGTCCGAGGCCACGCCCCTTTTTACACCACTCTGCAAACGCACCTCTTGGCGCACTGCTGGTGGGGCGATGAGGTCCTCTTGTGTCCAGAGGACCTCAGGACACAAGTGGACTTCATCCCCTGAGCAGCAGTGCGCCAGGAAGCGCGTTTGCAGAGTGGTGTAAAAAGGGGGCATGGCCTCGGACCACTCTCAGCAATCCAGCTGTGTGGGGCTTACTGGAGGTACCTGGTGTTCTAGCTGGCCTCCAGGGACCTTCAGGAATGAAGGGGACTTAATCCCCCAACTTAGAAAGCGCCAGGAGGTGCGTTTGCAGAATGGTGGACAAAGGGGGCTTGCCCTGTGTCCACCTATCAGCAATCCCACTATCTGGGGCTTACTGGAAGTATCAGTATGCTAGTTGGCCCCTAAGGACCCCCAGCAGTGAAGGAGACTTTAATCCCCAACCAAGAGCGCGCCAGGGAGTGCGTTTGCAGAGTGGTGGGGAAAGGGGGCGTGGCCTGCTATGACAACTTAGCAATCCCGCTGTGTGGGACTTGCTGGAGGTAATAGGTGGGGTAGTTGGCCCCCAAGGTTGTCCTTGGGGGCCAACTACCTCTCGTGTTACCTCCACTAAGTCCCACAAAGTGGGATTTCTAAGTGGTCTTCGGAGGCCACGCCCCCTTCTCTCCACCACTCTGCAAACGTGCCTCCTGGCACAGTACTGGTTGGGGGATGAAGTCCGCTTTACTCCTGAGGGACTTTGGGGTCCAAGAAGCCCTCCTGGTATCTCCTGTAAGTCCTATGCAGCGGAATTCCTGAGCGCTGGTCGGAGGCGCAGCCCCCTTTCTGCACCACTCTGCAAACACAACTACCAGTTAAAGAAGCATTTGTAATGTAATAGGTCTCGCATTTGCGAGAGTTAGAGCTATTGGCGCTGTAAATGTAAACGTTTTTTACTAATGTTTTTTGGAGTGGAGTGGATGTACGTTGTGTGTAGTGGAATTATGTGGTATGTTGTGCAGTGAAATTACGTGGATAGAAAGTATGTGGTATTTAGTGTATAGGAATTATGTGGAGTGGGATTATGTGTTTTGGAGAGTAATTATGTGGTATTGTAGTCTGTGTTGTGGAGTGGTAACCTCAGGTTTAGTCTTCCTCGTTTCCATAGAAGCTAAACTATAAACTCAATGAGTCACAAGAAAAGAAGGAACCACTGAGGAGCACTTCTGGACCTAGTCGGAGGTATGAGCAGGGCCACTGGAATTATGTGACTGTTCGGCTGCACCAATTCTCACATAATTAAACATTTTCCGCATTTGCCAAATATTCCATCATCTGCTGCCTAATCTGTAGATTTGAACAAAAAAAGCCTTGTTTCTACCTCAAACGGCTCAAATGTTCCCAAAAATGCAGCATCACGTATTACAGCGTGGTGGAAGGCCCTTTGCAAAGCTGGAATGGTCACGTGTTACTTATTGCTAAATGTGGGTATTAAATTGGTACAAATGGTGCACAAACCTCTCTTCTTTCTTTGCCTCTCTTGCCTCTTTCTGCATTTCTCTTGCTTCTTTCTGCACCTTTTTTCCTCTTTCTGCACCTCACTGTCTTCTTTCTGCACTTCACTTGCCTCTTTCTGCACTTCTCTTGCCCCTTTCTGCACCTCACTTGCCTCTTTCAGCACCTCTGTTGCTTTTTTCTGCAGATCTCTTGCCTCTTTCTGTACCTCTCTTGCCTCTTTCTGCACCTCTCTTGCCTCTTTCTGCACCTCACGTGCCTCTTTCTGCACTTCTCTTGCCTCTGTCTCCATTTCTCGAGCCTCTTTCTGTACCTCTCTTGCCTCTTTCTGCAGATCAAGTGCCTCTTTCTGTACCTCTCTTGCCTCTTTCTGCACCTCACTTGCCACTTTCTGCTCTTCTCTTGCCTCTTTCTGAACCTCACTCTCTTCTTTGTGCACCTCTCTTGCCTCTTTCTGCACCTCACTTGCTTCTTTCTGTATCTCTCTTGCCTCTTTCTGCACCTCTATTGCCTCTTTCTGCAACTCTGTTGCTTCTTTCTGCACTTCTCTTGCCTCTTTCTGCACCCTTCTTGTCTCTTTCTGCACCTCTGTTGGTTCTTTCTGCACTGCTCTTGCTTCTTTCTGCACCTCTTTTGCAAATTTCTGTATCCCTCTTGCCTCTTTCTGCACCCCTGTTCCCTCTTTCTGTACCTCTCTTGCCTGTTTCTGCACCTCTCTTGCCTGTTTCTGCGCCGCTCTTGCCTCTTTCAGCACCTCTGTTGCTTCTTTCTGCACTTCTATTGCCTCTTTCTGCACCTCTCTTGTTTCTTTCTGCACCCCCGTTGTCTCTTTTTGTACCCCTTTTGTCTCTTTCTGCAGCCCTTTTGTCTCTTTCTGCACTCGTCTTCCCTCTTTCTGCACCTCTCTTGCTTCTTTCTGCACTTCTCTTGCTTCTTTCTGCACCCTTCTTCCCTTTTTTGCATCCCTTTTGCCTCTTTCTACTGTTCTCTTGCCATTTTCTGCACCTCTCTTGCCTCTTTCTGCACCTCACTTGCCTCTTTCTGCACTTCTCTTGCTTCTTTCCACACCTCTGTTGCTTCTTTCAGCAATTCTATTGCCTCTTTCTGCACTTCTCTTGCTTGTTTCTGCACCTCTCTTGCATCTTTCTGCACCTCTGTTGCCTCTTTCTGCACCTCACTTGCTTCTTTCTGCACCCCTCTTGCCTCTTTCTGCACCCCGCTTTTCTCTTTCTGCACCTCTCTTGCCTCTTTCTGCACCTTTCCTGACTGTTTCTGCACCTCTCTTGCCTCTTTCTGTACCTCTGTTGCTTCTTTCTGCACTTCTCTTGCTCTTTCTGCACCCTTCTTGCCTCTTTCAGCCCTCTGTTGCTTCTTTGTTCACTTCTCTTCCTTCTTTCTGTACCCTCCTGCCTCTTTCTGTACCTGTCTTGCTGCTTTGTGCACCTCTCCTACCTTTTTCTATACCCCTCTTGCCTCTTTTTGCACCTCTGTTGGTTCTTTCTGCACTGCTCTTGCTTCTTTCTACACCTCACTTGCCTGTTTCTGAACTTCTCTTGCTTCTTTCTACACCTCTGTTGCTTCTTTCAGCAATTCTCTTGCCTCTTTCTGCACTTCTCTTGTTTGTTTTTGCACTTCTCTTGTGTCTTTCTGCACCTCTGTGGCCTCTTTCTGCACCTCATGTGCTTCTTTCTGCACCCCTCTTGCCTCTTTCTTCACCCCTCTTCCCTCTTTCTGCACTTTTCTTGCCTCTTTTTGCACCCCTGTTCCCTCTTTCTGCACCTTTCCTGCCTGTTTCTGCACCTCTCTTGCCTCTTTCTGTACCTCTGTTGCTTCTTTCTGCACTTCTCCTGCCTCTTTCTGCACCCTTCGCACCTCTTTCAGCACCTCTGTTGCTTCTTTCTGCACTTCTCTTCCGTCTATCTGCACCCCTCCTGCCTCTTTCTGTACCTCTCTTGCCAATTTGTGCATCTCTCCTACCTCTTTCTGCACCCCTCTTGCCTCTTTTTGCACCTCTGTTAGTTCTTTCTGCACTGTTCTTGCTTCTTTCTGCACCTATTTTGCAAATTTCTGCATCCCTCATGCCTCTTCCTGCACCCCTCTTCCCTATTTCTCCACCTCTCGCTTCTTTCTGCACTTTTCTTGCTTCTTTCTGCACTGCTCTTGCTTCTTTCTGCATCTCTCTTGCAAATGTCTGTATCCCTCTTACCTCTTTCTGCACCCCTGTTCCCTCTTTCTGTACCTTTCTTGCCTGTTTCTGCACCTCTCTTGCCTCTTTCGGCACCTCTGTTGCTTCTTTCTGCACTTCTCTTGCCTCTTTCTGCACCCCTCTTGCCTCTTTAAGCACCTCTGTTGCTTCTTTCTGCACTTCTATTGCTTCTTTCTGCACCCATCTTCCCTCTTTCTGTACCCCTTTTGCCTCTTTGTGCACCTCTCCTGCCTCTTTCTGTACCTCTCTTGCCTTTTTCTGCAGTTTTCTTGCCTCTTTCTGTACTTCTTTTGCTTCTTTCTGCACTTTTCTTGCCTCTTTCTGTACCCCTCTTGCCTCTTTCTGCACCTCTGTTGGTTCTTTCTGCACTGCTCTTGCTTCTTTTTGCACCTCAGTTGCAAATGTCTACATCCCTCTTGCCTCTTTCTGTACCCCTTACCTCTTTCTGCACCTCTCTTGCCTCTGTCTGCACACCTGTTCCCTCTTTCTGCACCCCTTTTGCCTGTCTCTGCAACTCTCTTGCCTCTTTCTGCAGTTCTCTTGCCTCCTTCTTTTCCTCACTTGCCCCTTTCTGCACTTCTGTTGCTTCTTTCTGCACCCTTCTTCCCTTTTCCTTCGCATCTCTTGCCTCTTTCTGAACCTCTCTTGCCTCAGTCTGCACATCTCTTGGTTCTTTCTGCACTTCTCTTGCTTCTTTCTGCACCTCTCTTGCTTCTTTCTGCACCCTTCTTCCCTTTTTTGCATCCCTCTTGCCTCTTTCTGCTGTTTGCTTGCCATTTTATGCACCTCTCTTGCCTCTTTCTGCACCTCACTTGCCTCTTTCTGCACTTCTCTTGCTTCTTTCCACACCTCTGTTGCTTCTTTCAGCAATTCTCTTGCCTCTTTCTGCACTTCTTTAGCTTTTTTCTGCACCTCTCTTGCGTCTTTATGTACCTCTGTTGCCTCTTTCTACACCTCACTTGCTTCTTTCTGCACCCCTCTTGCCTCTTTCTGTACCCCTCTTTTCTCTTTCTGCACCTCTCCCCTCTTTTTGCACCCCTGTTCCCTCTTTCTGCACCTTTCCTGCCTGTGTCTGCACCTCTTTTGCCTCTTTCTGTACCTCTGTTGGTTCTTTCTGTACTTCTCTTGCTCTTTCTGCACCCTTCGCGCATCTTTCAGCACCTCTGTTGCTTCTTTCTGCACTTCTCTTCCTTCTTTCTGCACCCCTCCTGCCTCTTTCTGTACCTCTCTTGCCTCTTTGTGCACCTCTTCTATCTTTTTCTGTACCGCTCTTGCTTCTTTCTACACCTCTGTTGCTTCTTTCAGCAATTCTTATGCCTCTTTCTGCACTTCTCTTCCTTCTTTCTGCACCTCCCTTGCCTCTTCCTTCACCTCACTTGCTTCTTTCTGCACCCCTGTTGTCTCTTTCTGCACCCCCTCTTCCCTCTTTGTGCAATTCTCTTGCCTCTTTCTACACCTCTTTTCCCTCTTTCTGCACCACTCTTGCCTCTTTCTGTACCTCTGTTGCTTCTTTCTGCACTTCTCTTGCCTCTTTCTGCACCCTTCGTGCCTCTTTCAGCAACTCTGTTGCTTCTTTCTGCACTTCTCTTCCTTCTTTCTGCACCTCTCGTGCCTCTTTCTGCACCCTTCTTCCCTTTTCCTGCACGTCTCTTTGTTCTTTTTGCACTGCTCTTGCCTCTTTCTGCACCCCTCTTGCCTCCTTCTGTATCTGTTCCTGTTTCTTACTGCACTGCTCTCACATCTTTTTGCACCTCTGTTGGTTCTTTCTGCATGGCTCTTGCTTTTTTCTGCACCTCACTTGCCTCTTTCTGCACTTCTCTTGCTTCTTTCTATACCTCTGTTGCTTCTTTCAGCAATTCTTTTGACTCTTTCTGCACTTCTCTTCCTTCTTTCTGCACCTCTCGTGCCTCTTTCTGCACCCTTCTTCCCTTTTCCTGCACGTCTTTTTGTTCTTTTTGCACTGCTCTTGCCTCTTTCTGCACCCCTATTGCCTCCTTCTGTATCTCTTCCTGTTTCTTACTGCACTGCTCTTGCTTCTTTCTGCACCTCTCTTGCAAATTTCTGCCCCCTTCTTGTCTCTTTTGGCACCCCTCTTCTCACTTTCTGCACCCCTGTTCCCTCTTTCTGCACCTCTTCTGCCTGTTTCTGCACCTCTGCTGCCTCTTTCTGAACTTTTCTTGCCTCTTTCTGCACCTCTTTTGCTTCTTTCTGCACTTCTCTTGCTTCTTTCTGCACCCCTTTGCCTCTTTCTGCACCTCTGTTGGTTCTTTCTCCACTGCTCTTGCTTCTTTCTGCACCTCTGTTGTTTCTTTCTACACTTCTCTTGCTTCTTTCTACACCTCTCTTGCTTCTTTCTGCACCCCACTTGCCTCTTTCTGCACCCTTCTTCCCTCTTTGTGCACCTCTCTTGCCTCTTTCTGCACCTCTCTTGCCTCTTTCTGCACACCTCTAGCCTCTTTCCGCATCTCTTTTGCTTGTTTCTGCTCTTCTTTTGCCTCTTTCTGTGCTCCTCTTGCCTCCTTCTGCACCTCTGTTGTTTTTTACTGCACTGCTCTTGCTTCTTTCTGTACCTCTCTTGCAAATTTCTGCACCCCTCTTGCCTCTTTCGGCACCCCTCTTCTCTCTTTCTGCACCCCTGTTCCCTCTTTCTGCACCTCTTCTGCCTGTTTCTGCACCTCTGTTGCTTCTTTCTGCACTTCTCTTGCCTCTTTCTGCAACCCTCTTCCCTCTTGCTGCACCTCTGTTACTTCTTTCTGTGCTTCTCTTGCCTCTTTCTGTGCCTCTCTTGCCTCTTTCTGCACACACAGGGGTACTTTTAATCTGACCTCAGGCTCAGCAGTGCACACATGCAAGTGCAAAAAAGGGCTGCTGGCCCCTAAACTGCCATACCCTATTATATGTTAGGGACTTAGAGGTAGTTTTAACCCCCCTGCCCTATTATGTACTAGGGCCTTACAGGGGAGGTCATGCCAATCACAGGGGTACCCCAACCCATAGTGTACCCTAGTGTATGTAGGTGTTTTCACTGTATTCTAAGTGTCTTTCAGCATAGCACTGGCTCCAGGCCTGGTTACCACCAGTACCAGTCAGCAAAACGTTGGGGGCACAGGATGACTTTGCAACAAGGCCTCTTTCTGCACCTCTGTTGGTTCTTTCTGCATATCTCTTGCTTCTTTCTGCACCTTTCTTCCTCTTTCTGGACTTCTGTTGCCTCTTTCTGCATTTCTCTTGCTTCTTTCTGCGCCTTTCTTCCTCTTTCTGCACATGTGCTACCTATGTAGGCATATTTAGAAATTAGCATTTAAAAAACCTTTGAAATTCACTGAAAAAACTATAGGTTTCAGGGACGTTATAGTTAGAAATTAGCATTTAAAAAACCTTTAAAATTCACTGAAAAAACCATAGGTTTCAGGGACGTTATAGTTAGAAATTAGCATTTAAAAAACCTTGGAAATTCACTGAAAAAACCATAGGTTTCAGGGACATTATAGTTCGAAATTAGCATTTAAAAAACCTTAGAAATTCACTGAAAAAACCAAAGTTTACAGGGACATTATAGTTAGCTGGACATTTCACAAAACCAGAGAAAGTCGGGCGTTATAGTTAGTTGAGCTAACTATAACTCGCGCCCCCGCAATGCACTGCTGATGACGTCACATATTACATCATTCATGACATGGTCAGTGACGTCACTGATGACATCACTGATGACATCTCAAATGACATCACTGATGACATTATCCACGTGATAATCTGATGCACCTCCTCACACCCTAATATAACCTTTGATACACCCACTCTAAAATACAGACTACCATTTTCAAAACCATAGACACACCAATACCATTTACTACATATCCACTCACTGATTCCTAGGTCTACACACACATCCACTCCTTCACCCATACAGTCACTCATACATGCAGTCACTCATCAATACAGCACTATCCTATGCACTCATACACCTATACAGACACTCACACACCACCACTCATCCATATAGTTACTCACACACCTAGTCAGTCATGCAAAGAATCAATCACACTCCCATTTACTCACCTATACAATTATACACACACCACCTCACTTATTCATACAGATACTAACACATACTTACTCTCTTCTACAATCGCTGACACAAGCACACACTCATCCATAAAACCACTCTCACAATCACTCACTCTCACATATAGTCATTTATATACTCCAACACTCACATATACTGCCTTTCACATACGTAGTTACTCACACATGTACCACTGAGACATCCATTCACTCACCAACACACCCATACACACACTCACCCACCCATACAGCCCTTCACAGATGCACTCTTGAACCCATACACTCAGTGAATCACCCACTCACACATCTATGCACAGAGTCACACACCCCCCACCCACCCACACAGACACTCAGGCACCCATACAGATACTCAGACAACCAATCAATAACCCATATAGACACTCATGTAGCTACTCACCAACCCATGCAGCCGCTTACACACCAACTGACAGACTGATACAGACATTCACTCAGTTTAGTCACTTACCCATGCATTCAGTAAGACACGATTAATCACTCACTTATACAGTTAGTCACGCACCTACTAAATCATCCATTCAAACACTTATACACCCACTCATTCTTCAATACACCTTGGCATATATATATATATATATTATCTACTGGCGGTCGCCAGTAGATAGTTATAGTTAGGACCTATTTTCCATAGGAAATCCGCAACATTCTATTTGAAATAACGTTGGCGCCGGTTGACGAATCTTCGCGAAATTTTCCAACTTGTTGGGGCGCTCCGGTCCGCTCCTATCCTGAAAGTCTCGGGGTGATTCGTCAAGCGGGGGCCAAGAAAAAATGGGGGTCCCAAAACGTGTTTTCCCCATTCATTTTTCCATAGGAACCGTTCATCGCGGCTACAGCCTGAACTGCTGAACGGAATTACACCAAATTTGGCAAAGAGGTAGCCCTTGGTTCAGACTCGTGCCTTTTGCTTAAACGGTGTAAATCCGTTCAGTAGTTCCTGAGAAAATCACAAGTAAAATCACATATATATCTATGGCCGCGTCGGATCCGCGCACCCTGAGCGCACCCTGCGCTCACCGTCCCGATCACGAGCTGCATGCTAATTGGCTGTCAACTGGCTGTCGACACTCCAAATCAGGAAGTGTTGGCAGCCATTTTGTCCCTCGGTAGAACTGAGGCACAGAAACAAGTGCACAAAACGCACAAAGGGGGCAGGGTAGAAACACCCTGACCCCCTAGGTGTGCTCAGGGGGTCCCACAAGGACCCCCTGGGCGGAAAAAAGCATTTCTTTAAAAAAAAAAATTGGCGGGATGCGCTTAGGGTGCGCAGATCCCGCCGATAAAAAAAAAAATCGAAGCGCGGTCTCCCGCGCTTCGATGCTATTTTGACCCCGGGTGGCTGAAGTCCTGGGGGCATGCGGGGGTGGGTTTATATTTTATGTGGGGGGCCCCGGGGACCGCCACCCCCGGGGCTTTAAATAAATAATGTTGGCGGGGCACACGGCCCCCCCGCAGCCCCGGGGACCGCCACCCCCCGGGGCTTATTTTTAATTTTAAAAAAACATACATGACCTGTGTGGGGGGGCTCCAGCCCCCCCACATGCCCCGGGGACCGCCACCTCCCCGGGGCACTAAGAAAATACATGTGGGGGTCCGTTTCGGACCCCCGAAGCCCCGGGGACCACCACCTCCCCGGGGCTATGTAGATGTGGGGAGGGGGGCCACGCGGCCCCCTTCCTGGAGCCTGTTGTGGCCCTGGGGACCGCCACCCCCCAGGGCCAGCTCCAGCAGTGTCCTGGAGTGCCTACCCCAGGGACACTGTAGTTTGCTATGACAGGACGGGAGCCTCGCGGCTCCCGTCCTGTCATAGCAAACTGCTTTGGTTTTTGGAGCAGAGAGCAGGAAAACCAAAGCAGATTGCTTTCCACACGGGGAGCTGCATGTTAGCAGCTCCCCATGTGGAAAAGCAATGCCGGCTCCCGCAGGAGGCGGGGAGCCGGCATGGTCCGTGGGGAGTTGGGGTCCCCCACGGACCCCAAAGGATAGGGCCAGCCCGGGGGATGGGGTCCCCGGGCAAGTAGTGGCTCGGGAGGGGGCCACGTGGCCCCCTCCCCAAATTATGAAAAAATAAATAAAAATAAAAAAGGCCGGCCCGGGGCATGGGGTCCCCGGGGCCTAAGGAGGCCTGAGGAGGGGGGCAACGCAGCCCCCCTCCATGAAAATTAACACAAAAAAAAGGTGGCAATGACCCGGGGGATGGGGTCCCCGGGCCAAAATTGGCCACGGGAGGGGGGCCCACGCGGTCCCCTTCCCGTTACTTTTTAAAAAAATAAATAAAAGGGGGTCAGGCCCTGGGGGATGGGGTCCCCAGGGCCCAAAATAATTAAAAAGAAGGGGGGCCACACAGCCCCCTTTTAAAAACAAAATCTAAAAAAAAAAATCCGGCATCGCGCCGGATGCCACGCCCCCTCCTTGGCAGCACTCTGCAAACGCGCCCCTGGCGCGTTTGCAAAGGGGAACGAATTCCCCTTGAATACTGGGGTCCCTGGGGGACAACTAGCCCACCAGGAACCTCCAGTATGCGCCAGGGGCTGTGTTGCAGAGAGGTGTTCTGAGGCCACGCCCTTTTACACCTCTCTGCAACGCAGCTCTGTGGCGCTTAATGGAGGTAGCTGGTGGGCTAGTTGCACCCCAGGGACCCTTAGGATTCAAGGGGAGTTAATCCCCGACTTAAAACGCGCCACGGGCGCGTTTGCACAGTGGTGAAGGGAGGGGCGGGGCTTGAGGTGACATGTGTGCAAACAGGCCCCGTGGCGCGTTTTAAGATGGGGAATTAAATCCTGTTCAATCCTGAGGGTCCCTGGGGGCCAACTAGCCCACCAAGGTACGTCCAGAAAGCGCCACAGAGCTGCGTTGCAGAGAGGTGTAAAAGGGGCGTGGCCTCAGAACACCTCTCTGCAACGCAGCCCCTGGCGCATATTGGAGGTTCCTGGTGGGCTAGTTGGGCCCCAGGGACCCTCGGGATTGAGGAGGAATTAATTCTCCAACTTAAAACGCGCCACAGTGCGTGTTTGCAGACATGTCACCTCAGGCCCCACCCCTTCCTTCACCATTGTGCAAATATTCCTCTAAAATCAGCCGAACTACGAATTCCGATTTACTCACCTGTTATCAGGAGAGATCTCAGTGCTGCATCTTTGAGCCCAGTACTGATCCTGAAAAGTAATTTTAACCGTACTTACCAGTACCTTGAATTTCCTTCGATAGGATATCATTGCCTGCTTTTTGCTGAAAAAGTTTCTAAGTGTCGATTTTTGAAACATACAAATATTCCTCTAAAATCAGCAGAACTACGAATTCCCGATTTACTCACCTGTTACCAGGAGAGACCTCAGTGCTGCATCTTTGAGCTCAGTACTGATCCTGAAAAGTAATTCTAACCGTACTTACCAGTAACTTGAATTTCCTTCCATAGGCTAACATTGACTGGTTTCACTTGGAAATTCTTGTGTGTGGAGTTTTGGAACTTTATAATATTCCTCTAAAATCAGCTGAACTACGAATTCCAATTTACTCACCTGTTATCAGGAGAGACCTCAGTGCTGCATCTTTGAGCCCAGTACAGATCCTGAAAAGTAATTCTAACCGTACTTACCAGTAACTTGAATTTCCTTCCATAGGCTAACATTGACTGGTTTCACTTGGAAATTCTTCAAAGTGTGGAGTTTTGGAACTTTATAATATTCCTCTAAAATCAGCCGAACTACGAATTCCGATTTACTCACCTGTTATCAGGAGAGAACCCAGTGCTGCATCTTTTAGCCCAGCACTGACCCTGAAAAGTAATTCTAACCGTACTTACCAGTAACTTGTATTTCCTTCCATAGGAATCCATTGTCTGGTTTTCAGCAGAAAAGTTTCAAAGTGTCGATTTTCACAAACTACAAATATTCCTTAAAAATCGCCTGTATGACTTAAACGCATTCTTTCAACTGTTTACAGGAGATGCACCAGGGCTGGATCCAGGATCCACCACTGAGTAAGAAAAAGTAACGATAACACTACTTACCTGCTAAGTGAATTTCCTCCCATAGGATAACATTGGTGATTCTATGTGAAAAAGTTTGTCAACTTTTAAAATACAATAATATTCCTTAAAAATCACTACTGTAACCAAAACGCTTTTACTCAACTGTTTACAGGAGATGTCCCAGGACTGAATCTAGGATCCAATCCTGTGGTTAGAAAAGTAATCCATAAAGTAACTAATTGCATTTAACTAGAAATTCACATTGAGCTCAATGTTGCATTGTGTTTGAAATTGTGTTGCCCATTGCAACAACTGTAACTACTGTACTTAAAAGTCTATTGCCTATTTGCAAAGTATTTAAACTAAAGTAATTCATTCTGAGAAAGTATATTTTGTAATGTAATGTATAATGTAATTACAATGTAATTTAAAAAATAAAATATGTAAAAATAAATAGTTTAAAAAATGTAGTAAATCAGTATCAAAATAATAAATATAACAATTAATACATTTAAAAATTGTCATTTACAAAACCTTTGAAATTCACTGAAAAAAACCATAGGTTTCAGACATGTTATAGTTAGGAATTAGCATTTAAATAACCTTTGAAATTCACTGAAAAAACTATAGGTTTCAGGCACGTTATAGTTAGAAATTAGCATTTAAAAAAACCTTACAAATTCACTGAAAAAACCATAGGTTTTAGGGACAGTTATAGTTAGTTGGACATTGCACTCGTACAAAACCCGTGAAATTCCCCCGTTATAGTTAGTTCAGCTAACTATAACTCGCGCCCCTGCAATGCACTGCTGATGACGTCACATATTACATCACTCATGACATGGTCAGTGACATCACTGATGACATCACTGATGACATCTCAAATGACATCACTGATGACATCACTGATGACATCATCCACGTGATAATTTCATGCACCTCCTCACACCCTAATATAACCTTTGATACACCCGCTCTAAATTACAGACTGCCATTCGCAAAACCATAGACACTCCAACACCAATAACTACATACCCCCTCACTGATTCTTAGGTCTACACACACATCCACTCACTCACCCGTACAGTCACTCATACTTACGGTCACTCAGTACAGGACTATCATATGCACTCATACTCCTATATAGACACTCAAACATCGCCACTCATCCATAGAGGTACTCACACACCTAGTCAGTCATGCAAATAATTAAACACACTGCCATTTACTCACCTATAGAGTTATACACACACCAGCTCACTTACTCATACAAATACTAGCACATTCTTACGCTCTTATACAATCACTGATACAAGCACACACTCATCCATACAGTCACTCTCACAATCACACACTCTCGCTTATAGCTATTTATATACTCCAACACACATATATACTTCCTTTCACATATGTAGTTACTCACACATGTACCACTGGGACATACATTCACTCACTAACACACTCTTACACACACTTACCCACCCATACAGTCTATCACAGATGCACTCTTGAAACCATCCACCCAGTGAATCACCCACTCACACATCTATGCACAGAGTCGCACACACCCCACCCACACAAACACTCAGGCACCCATACAGATATTCAGACAACCAATCAATAACTCATATAGACACTCATGTAGCTATTCACAAACCCATGCAGCCACTTACACAGCAACAGACAGACGGATACAGACATTCACCCAGTTTAGTCACTAACCCATGAATTCAGTAAGATACGTTTAATCACTCACTTATAGAGTTAGTCACGCACCTACTAAATCATCCATACAGACACTTATACACCCACTCATTCTTCAAAACGCCTTTCCCTATATATATTAAAAATATTTAAACTTTACAGAAACAAACAGTCACTGGATGATGTCATCAGTGATGTCATTTGAGATGTCATCAGTGATGTCATCAGTGATGTCACTGACCATGTCATGAGTGATGTAATATGTGACGTCATCAGCAGTGCATTGCGGGCGCGAGTTATAGTTAGCTGAACTAACTATAACGGGGGAATTTCACGGGTTTTGTACGAGTGCAATGTCCAACTAACTATAACTGTCCCTAAAACCTATGGTTTGTTCAGTGAATATATAAATATATATATATATATATCATATTTAAACTTTACAGAAACACACAGTCACTGGATGATGTCATCAGTGATGTCATTTGAGATGTCATCAGTGATGTCATCAGTGATGTCACTGACCATGTCATGGATGATGTTATATGTGACGTCATCAGCAGTGCATTGCGGGGGCGCGAGTTATAGTTAGCTCAACTAACTATAACAGCCGAATTTCTCTGGTTTTGTACAAGTGAAATGTCCAACTAACTATAACGTCCCTGAAACCTTTGTTTTTTTCAGTGAATTTCTAAGGTTTTTTAAATGCTAATTTCAAACTATAACGTCCCTGAAACCTATGGTTTTTTCAGTGAATATATATATATATATATATATATATATATATATATATTCTTACTTTCAGTGTCTTTCAACCAATCCTCTTTATATTATAGAAGGAGACAGACAATTGAGCTTCCCCATCTATAATGCAGATTGCCTGGAATCATTACTGCATCTGTGCTATCCCAAGTGAGTGTTCATTCATTTGCATGGGCATGGTTCGGATCAAATGAGGGAACATCTTTGCCCCGAATCTGTGCCTTATTAAAGACAATGGCTCCTGGAAAAAGAGGCTGTTGAGAAGCGCACTAACTGTGAGGCATCAAGGTGGTGGCACACAGTAAGTACACCCCAACAGTGCACGTTTTAAGTGGGGTCTCAGTGGTCCCAGGGACATCCCAGGTATCCTTCCACAGGTGAGTGTTGTCACACGCTGCACATTCTTTCAAGAGGATCCCTTCCACCTCTTGAACCCCAGACCTCGTAAAATTATAGTGAAAGACAGGGCTGCCACGGGTTCAAACCATGGCTCAGTTTCTCTCTGCCTTGCTCACAACATGGCAGATGGAGACTTGGGAGTTTGCATCTGTCCTGGGCAGAGCGTATCTTTTTCTGGTGTCCAGCTCTCTATGTCGGTCGGCGCTGAGTGCACCCAATAGAGCTGAGTGCACCCAAAAGAGCTGAGAGCCCTCAATAGAGTTCGTCCATCTCAGACTGGGACCGTGTTTTGGACTACTATATTCTACACCAGGTGACTCAAACTAAGCAATGAATTTGGACAGTCTCAGACTTTGCCATAGACAGTCATATTAAAAATTTTCTTTGATCCTATCAGTGGATCATATCAATAAGTGCAAAAAATGTCATCTACATTAATGTGGAAGTAAAACACAAGTCTTCATGTGATATCTCCAACTACAATGACAAAGACAGATTAGAAGTATTATTGACTAACCCATTAAGTGTAAGAATGAAAACTTCATTAAGTGGTTCTATTGTTGAAGGCTGTACAGTCATTTGACTTAAGGAAATTAGATATTTTTTCGTCTGACAGACAAGATCTTTTGATTGTACTAAAATTATGTATGTAGCATACTTACTTATGGGGGCTTTCAGCCAGCTTCGCCCACTGAAATGTTGTTTATATCATTCCCATTTTAATTACCCCCACTTCAGCATACAGCATGGGGCAAAGGGTCAGCCCACTTCAGCCATTGGCTAACGTCACTGTGACTGATGGTGTTCTGCTCTTTCCCAAGGAGCACGTTCACCCACAAACTAGTTTCCTTCAGCTCCAAGGGCTACTATGGCAATGCATGCTTTTTGAGGCCCAAAAAAAATATTTGCTTTTTTCCATTTTTTATTCTAGATTGGCGATGACCTATCAGCTGCTACAACAATGTATTATAAAAGCTATTTAAAAACATTGACAAAGCCAAGAGGCTGGCAGCCAATGCCACACCGATTGGCTTTGCCAGTGCTTGTATTTGATATGTAGAAAATAGAAATTATGTGTTACATGAAATACTGATGGGTGGTCGTCCAAGTTAAAATTGCTCGCAGGTTATGCTTTCATGTACAAAATTCACTCATGGTATGTGCTCAATATATTTTCATTGCAGCTTCTAAATTTGCAGATAATGTTGCTTGTGCTGCAAATGTGGCTGTGGCACATGTCCGGCAAGAAAGTTGCCTGAAATAAGCCACACATAGTCGAAAAATACACAAAAATGCTGAAATGGGAGAAAACAAGAATTATACGAGATTCTTGATACCCAATAATCAGGATTTCCAAAGGGAAAAAAATCACCCAGGCCTTAGATATCTTGGGGCGTGTTTTAATAGCTTCTGCTTGATGTACTCCACTACTTCATACAATTATGTGGGAGTAAGTCCCATGCAGGAGTTCTAAAGTGGGAGGATCAAAGCACGGTTTGCCTTGTGAGTTTGTGACCATTAATAAGCTTCTCTCGGACCCATTTGCACCCAGAAAATGGTTGGAGCTTTGCTACTGCAAGGAGCTAGAGTAAATTCTCATTCTGGGTGTCAAGTGGAAAGGAATACTCGAAGTACTGGAAAGTGTTCCATTGCAGAGAAACAAAGTTGTCCCATGGGACAAAAGCAAAAATAAACGTGCAAAGAACATTTGGGACTGCTTTTTCCTTATACACAATTGTCCATTGGAGAATCAGCGAAACCAAAGAGTGTTGCCCGACATTGCCAGTAGCATTCATGGAAAGCAGTGGCTTTCCAGTTAGCCACATTACTTGCGCAGAAGTTATTATCCAGGTGCAGATATATGCCCCCTCTTTTTAATCGGGCCTGGACTTAATATCATGGTCAAGTGTCATCAACATCACTCAAAGGGATATTTATACTTTGTTTTCATTAGTAACGCCAATCCAAGGAAGCAATTTCTTCTTTTGTTAATAGATCAACTCCATCAAGAGGCAGAGCAATCATGAAACCACTAAAATATCCATCAGCCTTTTACATCAAATGTTTATACTTTCATACTTTTTGTCCTTTATCGCTCCTAAAACTGTCACTAAGGTTTTCAGTTTGTGATAACTTCTTTAGGATTGATTGCGGATTAAGATAATGCATGCAGGAATTTAAACACTGGACTTTGACCAGACGGTAAGCATTTCGATCAGTGGAGACATGGACATCATTTGATATGGTGATTTGTTCCATATCTGTTGTCGCACACCGCTGAGGCTTCTGGACCACATTCACATTTAATCTCAGACCCTTCACTGGCAGGTTCATTGTTTCCCAGGGCAGATAATGCAATGCCCAAAGATTCCACTGGCATGGCGCAGTGATCCTAAAGGTGAAGACGGGCTGTAATCACTACATGAAGGCTGCGCCCGCGCTGTCTCTGTGTTTTATATTTCAAACTGGTGTCCTAGAATCTGTCACCTCATGTGAGATCCTGCAATCTGCTGAACTGTAAATGCAACTGCAGTGCACGCCGGCTTCCAATAAGAGCCTACTTGATTTAATCAAAAGCAATGAGACCCACTCTTTTTACTTCTTTCTTTCAGAAATGTGTGCTTTTTTTGTCTCCTTCAATGTAGTTTCATTATATTTAGGTAAAAAGGAGGTGAACTCACCTTTGGTGGCATCATTTAGACCACATTTGTCTTTAAAAGAAAACCTTTAGTCCATGAGGAATGAGGATTATGTACTGGAATACTTACAGTATGTTTGGCAGTAATATTTTTGGACTGTGTTTCCACACACTCAGTTCCGGGAACTACAAGTAAGCCTGTTCAGAGTTCGCGGTGTTCCGCATAAAACTCCGCCACGCTACGCGGAGTTGTGGGCATGAACGGTCAACATACCTGCCACTAAAAGTTGGGCAAGAAGTCACTTCTTACATTAAGCCAGTCCCTTATTTTCTCCCAGAACAGCCTGAGCTCCCCAGGCAGTTGTTGGCTCAGCATATAGTGGCATTCTAGGAAAGCATGCCCGGAACTTTTCCAGATGCTACCGGCTCCATCTGGCTTGGCTTCCGGCCCGACAAAGCCTTAGGTGCCCCCAGTTTGCCCTCCACTGGCAGTCCCTCACCTGGCCCTGACTGCCCTTGTTGGACTAGTTCCTGGGCCTGTTCCAAAGCTGGTACAGTTTTCCCCTCTGGTCTCATTGTCCACACCAGTTACTTCCATGCGGGCACCAATGCCGAAATCACTGGCACTAGTATGAATTCAGTTGCGACACCAGTGTCTGACCTTGAACTGACATTGGCCTGCTCTAGGCCTGAGTTCATGAGATAACTAGGGCTCAACAAGTGGTTACGCAACCAGGCCTTCAGCTTGAGCCTCTCCCTTAATGCTCATATTATCAGAGAATAGAGGTCTTCTTCGCCTCTGACTCTGATACAGTCCAGGCCATAAACAATGTCCTTCATGACACTGATGATGACCAGGAGGCAGGTAATCTTCTCACCCTCATTACACTGATGAAGAGCTGTATTAAACCATGCAAAAGCCAGTGGGCTGAATAACTCACCACAGACAGAACTGGACTCACCGACTGGCTCATCAGTTAAGTAAAGTGCCTCTTATGCTGTAGCAGTGCGTAGAACAGCAGAAGTGCTAGATTTGCAATTGCCTACTCTGGAAACTAGAGCCAATTTATTGACTGAAATTCTTTAACCAGGTCCATCTTCATCTGAGCCACTTTTAAGATTTATCAAGAGTGTTAGGAACACTCTCATGCCCTATTGGGCTAAGCCATGCTTTGCCCCTATTTTCAAATGACCTGTGGCCAGATAGCACTGTCCAGCAACCCGGATTGTTTAACGAGACCACCAACATCTGAAAGTCTTGTGGTGCAAGCTTCCACAATTAAAGTCAATATGAATGCTTTTCCCACAAACCCACATGGATATGGAGTTGAAACATTGATTCCTTTGGAAGGAATTGTGTTCCTCAGGTAGTCTGACTTCACAATCTTTGAATGCAGTGCGTCTTCTGGGCTGGTACATGCATGCCTTATGGGACATAGCCATAATGAACTTGCTGGCCATTCTGGAGGACCTCTGGAACTCACTGGCCCAAGCAATCCTACATGGAGAGGACACATCAAAGTATAGGCCTGGTTACCACCAACTGAAAAAGCCTCACTACTGGCACCGGTATAGCGCTCAGAAGGCATGGCTGGGTGCAATCAGCTGGATTTTCATGGTATTTCCAAGAGTCCCTTATGGATATGTTCTTCAATGGGTATAGGCTGTTCAGAACCATTCAAAGATAGGCACACCGCAACTAGGTCCTTGAGGTTTATTATCACCAAACAGAGAATTAAACCAGCAGTACAGAAGGTTTAGGTGGTATTCCAGAAGACTATTATAATGGTAGTGCCAGCCTTCTCAGCCATTGCAGCAGCAAATTTAGTTCTTGTGGGTTAGAAGGTGTGATGGCAGCCAAAGCTATTCACTGCAGCAGGGACTATTCTCCATCTCTTCTTCCCCTGCTGCAGTGGTGACCAAGCTGCTTTTATTTGCTCTTCCAGTTCCATGACCAGCCATTAGAGGGTTAGAATTTGATATTTCCTCCCTAGCTGGAGATCTATCACATCAGACCTATGGGTCTTATAAAATGTTCATAAGGGCTATACCCCGCTTTTTATTTTGTCCCTACATCTTATTCCCCCCTTACTAGAGTGATTGATGCAAAAAGTCAATCTTCCGCTGGCCAGAGGGAACATTGAGTGGGTGCTACACTCAGAGCAGGGCGAAAGGTGCTATTCACACTACTTCCTCGTCCCAAAGAAGGAGAGAGGCCTCAGACCTATACTGGACCTCCTGCCATTGAATGCCTTTTTTTGAAGAAGTGTAAATCCAAAATGCTCACTGTGTCTCAGATTGTCACTGGCCTGGATCCTGGGGACTGAATGGTGTCTCTGAACTTGCAGGTTGTGTATTTTCATATACCCATGCTGCAGTCCCACAGGTGTTACCTGTGGTTCACGATGGGGTCAGAACATTTCCAATTCACCCTGCCACTCTACAGCTTTAACTCGGCCCCTCCGGTGTTCACAAAATTAAGGGCAGTGGTCGAGGCTCATCTTGGGAAGTCAAGTATACATGTATTCCTATACCTTGGCAACTGGCTGTTGAAGGTACTCATTGCAGTCAGTAAGAGACCACTTCCAGATGACCACCAGAGTTTAGCTTTCCTTGAGGTTTTTCATCGATGAGCTGAAGTGCTACTTGAGCCCAACTGAAAGGATTCCGTTCAGAGGGGCTATCCTGGACACTGTAGCTTTCATGGCCTTTCCACTGCTGCAGGACAGTCATCATATCATCCTAATGTTTTGGACTCCGTACTGGGTTTCAATGAGGATGATTTTTAGGCTTTTTGGGCTCTTGGCTTTGGGCATCTTCCACATCCTATATTCCAGATGGCACATGCGGATCCTGCAATTGAATGAAAAGTTTCAATGGGCCCAGTATCGGTGTTGCCTCTCTAATGCTGGACAGTTCATGCAAAAGATGAGCCAGGACCTCATTTGGTAGCAGATGAGGGCCAGCCTGACCTGTGGCAGGCTACTGTCCCTTCCCCACCCAGATTTCACGATTGTGACAGATGTGTTGCTGGTGTATAGATCCTCAGTTAGAGCTGGAAATCAGATGCCTCTGGTTTCCAGCACTAAGCCAGGTTCACATCTAACTTCTGGAATTTTTGACTATCCTTTTGGCTCTGAAAGCTTTCCTGCTAACTAACAAATAAAGGCTAGTAATCTTAATGGACAACACAGCCACCATGTGGTACTGCAACAAGCAGGGCAGGGTGGAACCCCATGCCAAGAGTCTGGAGGTGGCTCAACCAGCAGAAGGTCCCTGAGTGCCAGATTGGATGAGCTGAGTAGACATCAGATGGTGGACCACAAATAGCATCTCCATCCTGAAGTGGTACTGGATTAAATCTGTTCTCCACCCTCGAGAATGTGTAGTGTCAATGTTTCTACACACTAAAGTTTCCTCTGAAAGGTAATTGGGAGATTCATTCCTTCTGCGATGGGACATGGTTGTTCTGTATGCATTCTTGCCACTGCCTCTCCTCCCTTGAGTTCTAAGGAAAGTCAGGACAGACCAGGCCAATGTCTTCTTAAATGCCCTGGACTGGGCCTGAAGATTTGGTACCCACAGCACCTGATAGTTTACCTTCCGATCCAGCTACCCCTTCAGGAGGACCTTCTGTCTCAGCAATAGGGGAAGTTTCTGCATCTGAATCCCCACAGCTTACAGCACCATGCATGGAGATTGAGCAGTAACAGCTAAATTCTAAAAAATACTAATGCTGACTTGTCTGACCTCAACAATTTACATCCAATTACAAACATCCCGACACTAGCAAAACTGCTGGAGAAATGCGAACACCTGCAACTCTGCAACCCCATTGAGCAGTTTCATCTACTTGACCATTGCCAATCTGTCATCAGAATGGAACACAGCACTGAAATGGCTCTAACACACATTTTAGATGATGCTCTGAGACTGCTTGATCAGAATGAACCGCGCCTGCTTATACTTCTTGATGTCTCCTCTGCACTTGATACGGTCAACATGACAGCATGACTGACCTTCTGGAGTGAAAGATGGGGTTGTCTGGTCCCATTTTAAACTGGTTTGCCTCTTTCGTACATAATAGAACACAAAGAACCGCTTACCAAAATTCTGAAGCACTCAAACATTCAGCACCAAATGTACACGGATGATACACAATTGTACTTGAAAATTTCCTTACCAGAAGATATGCAAACTCTCAAACACACCCTACTGAAAGCTCAACAGTGGTTAACCCACGATTACCTTATGCTCAACACTCTCAAAACGGAATTCCTCGTTATTGCCCCTCAGAATCATTTTGCCCCCATAGAAGGATGGCTCAAGCAACTTACAGCTTTCAACTGCATCCCCCATGTTATTGACTCTACCATATCTCTAGGCATAACGCTGGACGAATTCTTAAATATGCACGATCATATCAGTTTAACTACCAGGGTAGTCAATCACCTACTGAACATACTAAGGAAACTCAAACCCTTTTTACCTCCTGATGACTTTCAGCTAGCTGTCCAAGCCCTAGTCATTTCCCGATTAGATTACGGGAGTGCTATTCTTGCAGGCTTACCTAAAGCAAGGCTAGGGACTGCTACAGGCCACACTGAACTGTGCTGCTAGGCTCATCACGGGATCCAGAAGATTCAACCACAATACTCCAGATCTAAAGTATCTAAATTGGCTCCCATTTGAAGCAAGGATCCAGCAAAAGATAGCCTGCATAAAACACAAGGCCCTTCACCATAACACTCCAGTCTACCTGGCCAATAAATTTGAACTTATACACAAATGGCCCTGCACTTAAAAAAACAAGTAGGTTATTAGTGAAGGCAATTTATTGTCCATAATCAAAACAGAGAAATCGGTTGAAGTCTTCCCAAATGAAAAGTGCAATAGTCATTTTTGATTGTAGAAAAGTAGTTCCTTTTATTCCATAGAAAACTTCTTAAAAATCAAAACTGCTGATGCGTTTCGTCCTCATAGGGACTTCTTCAGGGCTTGATATAACATTGAAATGTATCAACGGTTCTTTGAAGTGTGGCTTTTAGAAGTGCAATCGGATCAATAATACAACAAATAAATAAATAATGATTCTCCCAATCACATACTACGGAGTCAGTATTCAGAATCTAAGAAGATCCGACCACACAAGATGCGCAATATAAGTCTCTCTTGAGGTAACAGTGCAGGATACGTATCTCCCGAGTAGTTGTGGTGGCGTCCGGTTCAGATAGTAGAATCTGAGCCTTGGCCTTCACAAACATTCCGGTAAATACTACTGTCAACTTCCATTGCAGTTTCAGCATCGAATATCAAAAGGCTCAGACTTTTCTTCATTTTATTTAACTTTGTGTTTTTTTATAGCATGGGCATGACTTGTGGGTAATAGTGCTGTTTACTGAGTAGCAAGCTGCAGAGTGCAAAAAAATATATATTGATAAGGGATTGAAAAGTGCTTAGTGAAAGTTATGAGAACAACACAGGGTTAGAAGACAATATTTGCAGAACAATACAAAAATTCATGTATGTAATGGAATGTAACCCAGGAAGAGTGTGAGTTTCATGCAGCTCATGAGTCATGATTCATGGTGTTGGCAGAGAAGGAGCCTTTTAAATTTGCTATTAAATGTGTTAAAGGAAGGCTCTGCTGGCTGGTATAATTTTGATGCAGACTTTGAGAAGGATTGATTGAGTGGCATATTTTTCTGCAAGTCAGTAGTGCAAGAAGACGATTGAGCTCCGTAACTTCGTTTGTCCACTTAAGACAGCTATTTCTTTAAAAAGATAGCATGGCGACTACAAATGAAGGGATTTACGGAGGATGCAGGCAGGTTTCGGTGAACTTCTTGCTTCAATTGGAACCATTTCACTGAGGATAGGCAAGATTTGGTAAAATCCACTGGACCCATAGTTCATTCTGGCTCCTCCATAGAGATATGCTTTCATAGAAGTAAGGTGTTTTTTTCTAATAGTCATCATCAGGGAGTTACCATAGTCTAGTCTAGACAGGACCATAGATTGTACCACATGTCTGAAGACTTCTTTAGGTACAAAGGTGTTGATGCGCAGCAGGAGTTCAGTTTGGAATTTGCCCCTTTCGCTAATGCCTTTATGTGGGATTAGAGGTTGAGATTCTTGTCAAGAATAAAACACAATGATTTTTCAATTTCAGTGATGGAAGGTTGGCAGTTTAATGTGTTAAGGTCTTTCAGCCATTAGTTGAGTCGTGTAGAGGGAGATCAGTAGGACTTCAGTTTTTTGGCATGTTAAGTTTCAGGTGATATGGAGTCATCCAGGATTGGAATTTCTCCAGAATCTGAGCAAGATTGGAGATGTCTTGAGGAGCAACAAAAAAATTCACATTAAGTTGCCTTTCCTCCTCATTTAAGTGGTATGAGATACTTTTGTAGAAATGAACCAAGGGTCTCCTTCTACAGATTTTCAAGGGGTGGGCAAGAGAACAGAACCTTAAGGTGCATCTGACTGAAGTGATGAGCGATTCGAGTGAGTGTTAGCGATTTTTACACATTGGAAGAGATTTTTCAGATACAAAGATAACCAGCTGTGAACTAGACATTTGATACCCACTCTCTCATTGAAAATTTTTAAGATTGTGTGATGGTGGGCTGTTTCAAATGGTACAGAGAGATTTTGGAAAGTAAGGAGGCAGGAATCTCTTTTTCCAGGCTTAGGAGAGCATCACCAATGATTTGAAGGAGTTAGGGTATTGCAACCTGACATAAAGAATGATTAGGGAACATCGAGGTAGTAGCTTTCTGTAATAAGTTATTTGAGTTCAATGTTGAAAATATTTTCAAGTGCTGCAGTGAGAAAGAGTAGGTTTGTAACTGGTCTGTAATTATTCAAAACCTCCTGGCCCACTTCAGATCCTTTCAGAAGGTGAGTGACTTCTCTGACCTATAAGCAGTCTGAAACTATACCTTGAGAGTGGCAAGCATTAAAAAGCAAGGTCAGCCTGCAGGCCAACTTGCTTTCCTCAGGCCCTGGAACTCCAGAAGAGTCAATTGGTTGAAGGAAGTTGAAGTGGTGGACTGTTCTCTTTGAGGTGAACTCTTTATGCTGGTGTTTGGATTAAGAAGTAGTTGCTTTGTTTAATAGCTATGGTTCTAATGCTTTTACTTTGGCGACAAAGTGATCTGCCATTTGGTCATGGAAATCTTGTGATTGAGGCATAGACGTAGAAGTGCATCTAGATTTGGAAATTCTGCAACAATCTTGTGAAGTTCCTTTACAGGAATCCTGATTAAGTAGTAATTCATATTTGCTTTTTCGACCAAGGATGTATAAATCATGCTCTTCTTTTGGAGGGAGCTTTGTTTAGTGTTCTCTTTGATTTGCACCATTGGTACTGAAGGGTGCACACGTGTTTAGCTCCTTTGTTTAGCCATTTATCTACCATAGTGATAGCTATTCCTTCACAATTGTATGTTGTATATTATTTTCTTTCTGTTAAAGCTGCTTAAAGCTGCCTGTCAGTAAACAGAACAAAATTCTGAAAACAATTAAAAACAACATCATTAAATAAGAAAGTGAATGAAAGCAACCCCTTAAACCTCAGTGAAAAACAGATGGAAGAAAATGCTTTTGAGGTAAAGGTGGAAGGGGTGCAGATTGAAGGTGGAGCAGACAGAAAGGCAACCATGTTATAATGTTTGTGGGCATTGAAGGAGAAGGATGGGGAGTGAGATTGGGAAAGAGGAAGAGTGGTTAGACTAAACTGAAATGACAACCTCAGAACACTTAAAGTGGTATGGAAGAAAAACAAACAACAGAGATGGGGTGGAGGGAAGACCAGAACTAGACTTGAACATTATGCAGAGAAAGTAAAATAGGAATAGGAAGTTATGCCAGCTGATAGAAACAAGAGGGTGAGATATAAATAGTAAGTTAAATTTTGAAGAATTAAATACTGATTGTAGAGGAGAAAAAGAGTCCGCAAGGCAAAGAAGATGGGGAGAGCATTAGTCCAGGTGGAAAAACAGGTCGCAAGAGGATGAAATGTAAGGAGTTGTTCTTTTGGTAACTGCAACAGCAAGCAACATGATTTTATTAGAAAAGGGGATGAAAAATCAAAGATAACACTAAAACTGCGGACAGGAAATGAAAGTAGGAGAGATTGGTCAAGATGATGAACTTGAGGACATAACAGACATAGGTGTATGACACAGGGGAAAAATAAGTTTTAGAAAGATCAAAAATGAGAAGCCATTCACGACTGGACAGCTGATAGGCAGTGATATTTGTTGGTGAAGATTAAATTAAACAAGCATTTGCAATGCAATAGGTCTCGCATTTGTGAGAGTTTGAACTATTGGCATTGAAAATGACAATGCCTTTATGTATGTGTTTTAAAAACTTGCAAGCGGTCAGTAAACACGCACTTTTCTACTTATAGTCGTTGCTTACGAGAACCAAGGCTGGCAGTAACTGCGCCTCGTTTACTGCCAGCCTTGCTTGTCGTAAGCAAGGACTACAAGTACAAAGTGCTTATTTATGCACCGCTTTCAGGTTTTCAAAACACATAAATAAAGGTATTGTCATTTACAATGCCAATAGCTCAAACTCTCGCAAATGCGAGACCTATTGCATTGCAAATGCTTGTTCTGTTATCTGTCCTCACAGTGCCTGGGCATCAAATATCACTGATAAAAAGTACTTTTATAGTTTTGCCTCCTATCACCTGCCCCAAAGCTGGTTTACGGGAGTCATGTCTTTAGGGGTGGACCAGAATGTAGAAAGTAGAGGTTGCTCCAGTTTGTCGACTAGCCAACGCACTTAAATTACTTGTCCAGCAAGATTATTGTTGGGCGACTTCCAATGCCCACGTAGACCACTTCGGAGACTTACCAACCCCCAAAGACCTGACAGGAAGCAATCCCTGTTTTAGGACAAACTAACAAGTACATCTCGGTTTACCTCATTTACAATAGGAGAAGAGCCATCAGGACCATGGCCAAGGTATATATTTATATACATTTCCATACAATTTGGACAGAAAGTGTGTTTTACATTGCAGCCTCTGGCTGCATCCACTTTCTGTTGAAAGCAGGAATCTGACACACTGGTGCAGGGAGGGCAGTGCGATTTCCCAAAAGGAGTTGGTTCAGGTTCTTGTCTGGTTACTGACAGCTTTGCTAAGAGCCCGAGATGGGCTATAAACACCCTTGAACTGTGGCCACTGTTAAGTCAGGAGTAGATTTGTGCAAGAGGCTTGGAGGAAGTAGAATGGTGGAAGCGGAGCCCAGACTTATTACAGAGCAGAAGGCGGCGCAGTGGGGGGGTCAAACAGGCAGAATGAGGTGTTGGAATGAAGTGTATGGTTCCGGTTTACACTATAAAAATCACTGGACCTGACAGTGAAAGTCACCCGCTCCAAATAACACATCATCACAGAGATTGTCTCCGGGAGAGAGATGGACGACAGGCGTGCAGTAGACACTAGTTGCAATCACAAGCTGTAAAAGTGTCACTCATGCAACATTACTTTGTAGAGGAGAAAACAAAGTTGAACTCATTCATTAAGGAAACCGCTCTTGTCTCAGCCTGTCATCCTAAGTTTGATTAAATACACCAAGGTTTTTATAAATACAGCCTGTCTCAAGGTTACTGGAATACCACTGTACCCCTTGAGAGATGACAGAGAGCGATGACATGTTTGGGTTCACTTTCTTCTTCAGAACAAAGAGCTTGTCTGGGGTGAGTGGGGGTTCGTGGGTTGGGGGGGGGGTGTAGTCGCCGGGCACATTACCGTACAACCAAACTTCTCAAGCAATTCTCAAGGCAATTATATTGCAAAAATTGTGATTAACTGAACTAACCGGGAGATGACTCGGTTTGTGTTGTGAATTGTTATTATAGTACAAAACAGACTCCTGTGCTTACCCCGGGTCGCATTTCACACCCTCTTCGCCCCTTTCTTTTCCACAACATTAGAATAAACGATCAGTCAATTCCCATGATTTTTAATAGTCGTGTTCCTTTTACATCTCATATATTTTCCAACGCGGTTGGGGGAGAGGAGTTTACCCGATGCTGGGTCGCGTATTTCATTGCCACAAGGCTGGTCCACCTTCCCAAAGCTGGCCGTTAAAACACGCGCCTTTCTTCCACAAGCCCTGACAGAAAGACCCACAAGTCGGCAAATGTGAAGCCATGTGTCGCATGCTGAGCTTTTGTTTTCTGTGACCAGCAGTCCCTGCCCCCTTGGCACTGGGACCGCAGGAGCCCGCCACTCACGTGTGTGCCAACAGGGGGGTAGGCTGTCAAAATTAGAGCCTGCCTCAGTGACACACTGGACGAAACTTTCCTCCTGCCTCCGTCCGGGGCTGGCTGCGTTCGGGGTGGAATGGACAGAGGGGGCTTCTGCAAGCCACGGCGGGCTGCTGCAGTGGGAGCCCTCACACAGAGGAGCTGCGAAGAAGGATGCGGGACACAGCCGCCACTGCTGCATCCAGCCAGGGTCGGATGGAGATGTCATAGAATCACGCAGACCTACCTGCTGCAGGAACCGGGTCCGGCGCCCTCTGCCGCTGCTCAGGAGCAGGAGCGAAGGAAGGAGGCAGCGCCCTCTCGCTGCCCAGGGTCCACTCAGCACAGCCCGGCAGGGCTAAGAAGAGAAGGAGGCTCCTAGAAGAGTCTCCCTGAGCCCGGGAAAAGCAGCAGCTACATCCACGACTAGCAGCACGGGGCGGGCAGCGCCTGCTCGCGGTCTCTGGTCCACACCGGCCGGGTGCTCCACAGTTCACCTCCCGATCCCCAGCGTGCGCCTCTGCCGCCGCGAGACGCGACGCTGAGATGTGCAGCGAGTGAGAGCTGCCGCAGTGCTAAGGCAGAGCCGCTCCGCCTGCACACAACATGCAGCAGAGAGGCTGCTGGCTGCGCGCGGTACCTGCTGGATGCGCTGCTATCTGCCAGGCTCCCGTACTGGTAGCCCAAGAGCGGCAACTTTTTTACTCGAACACCGTGAAAGACTTTACTATATGAGTTTTGGCGCCTGGTTTCGCCTCCAGATGAACATAGGTGGTGGCACCGTTTTGTGGAACAGTATAAGGTATACCCACAGCTAACTCGTGGTCGGTGTCACTCACGGGCAGCTAAATGTCGATGCCCGTTCATTATCGATGTATGAGGGTGCCTCGCAGCCCATCACTACATTTCAGTGTCAGTCTCGCGTTCTGCAAATACCGATTCCATAGTGCAGAAGAAACATTAAAACAAGTTAACGCAGTATGAGAAATGGTAAAACGATCATAATTCCAAGTACAATGTGACCACATGCGACATTGAAAACCAGTGGTGTGCGCGCACCACAGAGGAGCGGGGGCGGGAATCGAAACCAGTGGTGCGCGCGCACCACAGAGGAGCGGGGGCGAGGGAGCGTGGCAGCGAAGCGAACGCGCGCTGCTGTGTGTAACAGACACCAATGGGACGTGGGCGGTTACATTCCTAAAGAAGCTGGGACATGCACACGCCATTCACCAATGGCGTGCTGTCTTTTTTTTAAAAACGCAACCACTAGCGAATAGCAGCTGACGAAAACAAAACCACACGCATGAGCGTGTGGTCAGCTTTCAGAAGCCCCTACATGAGGTCTCGTGATGCGCACTGCAACGCTAGGCGCGAGTCCTAAAAATGATACAAATGAAAAGGAGGTGTGGATCTAAAAGTTAGCAGCAAATATATATTACAGTGGAGATCGTAATAGTACGTTTTTAAGTCATATTGGCTTATGATTTGTCAGCATGAGAGTGTTCCTCCTTAGTATGGGAGCTTAGTTAGCATACGTTCAATTAACATATTGTCCACCCTAGCCACTTAGATGAATTTGTTATTGAGTTCTTTTAGCCGAGGTTAAAGACTGTCTGAGAAGTGTGCAGGGAAATCCACGCTGGCCGGTACCAGGATTGAGGACTTGACATTTGTAAGCTTTTGCATTTCCTTGTATGCTCTCCAAAACCTGCAGAGATTTCTTAAGCTGCAAATGATCTATGCCATACCGAAGAAAATATTAAAAATAGTTGTTGATTGTGGTAATGCTGCACCAGATTAAATAGTCTTAGAAACCTGCTGCAATATCATGATCTGAAACCTCTACCTCTCACAGTTTATGCAAAAGTCCTCCGATCTTTGTATAATTGCCCTAATCCATGAGAAATGAAACGACCAAATGCCACCCATGTCATTACTCTTACCATTTTTTTTGTTCCTGCTACAGACAGCTTTATTAATTTGTTGGGCAGACCTGTTGTTTCCAATATACACATAGTTACTTTAGATCAGACCCTTGCTTGTGATTGGATGGATTTGTTGTCTACCTCCCTTCCCTTCCCTGCTCCTGATTTGATGCCTTTCCTTGCCATTCATGTGGATGTCCCACACAGGAGCACTTCGGTCTCAAGTGTTCTAATTGGTTGGCTAGTATCCTTTCACTGCTCTCTTTGCTTGCATTCAGGGATCTATATTTTTCTTTATCTGAAGCACTCCTGAGAGAGCAGCTGTTTTCTTCCTCTTTCTTCACCGTGTGCTGCTTCCCGCGTCAGCTTTCCCCCAGACCTCTTCACTCTCCGTGTTGTTTCGCCTGCCCCTCCCCATCCCACTCATTCTTTTAATAAACCCTGCCTCCCTGCCGCTGCACTGGTGCTTTCTCATAGAATCTGTTTTCAAAGAGAGATTGGTTTAGTTTCCTTAGGGTTCAGCATTTGCTCTAGTGGATGACTCTAAAAGTAAGCACTGGCAGAGCCAATAGGTCTGGCTTTTTCAATCATTTGCTCTTTTGCTTGTTGTTCACATGTTTGTTGCTTTGAGTTGCAGCCATTGGTTGGTATGGCTAACATTTGTAGCACACGTAGTAAGCAAGACTACAAATTCCAGAATGCATAAGCACATGGAGGGATGAATAGGTGAGTGAATGCATGCAAGAGTGTGCGATGGTGGCAGCAGGAGAAATACGTTTCCTGCTAGCAACAGAACTGAGGAGCCTCTAAAATCTTCGCCTCAGGCACTCATACACTTATTCATCATCGTATCCATTCATCGTCCATGCTTTTACTCATTCATCATTCTTTCATCCGTCCATGTGAACATAGGCCTCACACATCCATGCATTCATTATCCTTCATGTTAAACGGGGAGACCTTTGTGTCAACCATGGCGAAGGTGCATTCATTCCAGTTACTGAGATCTTTGAGCATTCATCAACAAACTAGCTTGATTTGTAATCCGACACCCCACAATGGACATTCACGACAGGCTATGGGAGATCCCACGTCATGTGCCACCAGTTTACTGGAGGTGGTCGTAACAGACTGTAAAACCAGTAGCTGCCCAGCCCGTGATAATAAACCTGTGGTATCAGGGTGGAATGGTTGATATAATGGGACAACGCGAAAAAAATGGAATGGAATGCTACTCAGAATATTTAGCAGTGGTTAACTTAATGTCAAGAGTACCTTTTATCAGTTTTTGTATTTTTCATTGATAGGCTGTACGGCATGCCATCATTCTACAGGTGCTAAAAATACAGTGTAGAAACTCCTCGCCACTTCTGAACAGACTTCAGTAGCCCAAAATCCGGACGTGAAACTTGCAAAGACATTGACGAACATATTTACCATTTGACTCCTCTACGTCACCGGGATGTGTGTATATGTGTATTTTTTACTGTAGCAGATATGGATGCAAATAACAGAAACAGCGTAAAACCATAAATGCATGCTCAACATCTTTTAAATGTGGCATCGCCACTATCTTCGAGCAATGGATATTATCTGATGACTAAGATTTCGAAACCAGGAGACACTAGTTTCTCATTTAGCCAAATTGTGTGATCCTGAGCAAATCACTCTCTCATTGAGCTGCCAGATCCTTCAACCGCAGAAAAAAATTGGAACTGGTAAGAAGGGATTTCATTTTCAGTGTGAAATGTACACAAATGCATTCAGGCACTGTCTAAAGTATCTATACATTAGGTTAACAGAAGGTCAGCATCAAGAGAAGCTTGGAAAACTGGGCTGAAATGTCACTTTGGAACGATGCTAGTGACTGAGCCTAATTTCTAACACTCTAGCGCTCTTCTATCAACAAAGTAGCACCAAGATGGATAAAGTTGTGCTGGGCGTCCGGCGGAGTGGTATGTCCGGATACATCTACATTAGAGGGAGGTGCAGGCAGTATTTTCCTCCCCGTAATTTCGTCCCGCACTATAATTCCTTTTCAGGCTCCCACCCTTTAATTTATTCCTCCAGACAGCCTGATAATGACAGTCTGCTGACCACAAAGCATTAGAGGGAATGTTTGGGCGCCTTAACTTCATGGTGCTGGTGCCTGATCAGCGAAAAGTACCTCAGCTGCGAACGCAAGCACAAGAGCTGTTTTTCAGGTGATAATCTGATGACGCTGTTTTAAAATTAGACCTGCCTGATGGCATGGAGCCGGACCTCGGCCGTGCGGTTTAGAGAGCACACGTCATGACAAGGCTCTTGGCTGCTGCGATGGTGGCTGCCCAGGGGCCAAGATTTATTCATACTGAGCTAACAGGGTGACGAAATTCCCAGTATGCTAAGCTGTTTTTTTTCATTTATATATACGATTTTGTATTTGATTATTTAAGCCCTCTCTAGAAAAAATAGACGGATTTCATACATTTGTTTAAGGGTGGACAATAGGCTAATAAGAATATTTTGTAACCATGTAAATTAAACTTCGTAAAGAAGACTGGAAAAATATTAGGATGGAGCTGTTTAAATTGCATTAAAGTGCACTGTTGTAATCTTGTGGCAACACAGATGCAATCGGCAGCACTGGCCTCTTTGCAGTGCTTCAAAGAATAAGGGCCATATATATGTACGAGCACATTTTCTCATAGACACAGAATCGGTAAATCCCTTTTATACATCTGGCCCTAAGTACTAGGGCCCAAAGTTTTGCTCAGAAGCCCACGGCTAACGCTATTGTATGTCGGCGTGGAGATTGCCATGGCTGCAAAGATTTGATACCACCTCACGCCTCATTAATCCACCACCAGGCACTCCCTGTTTTCTATCTCAGTGTTGCAGGTTCATGCTCTCATCATTTGACATGTTTTCCGTCTTTCTCTTCCCCCTTCTGTCCCCCCATGAGTGTGTGTTTTCGCTCTCTTGCCCTGGGTCAAAGTCTGAAGAGGAAAAATATGTTTCAGTCCACAAAAATGAGTGCCTGTGGGCCCCACCTACAAACTCCTGCTCAAATTAAGCACTGCCTCTGTGACCTTCCCTCTCTTTCCCTGAAGTGAACCTAAGCCCTCCGTGGCACTTCAGTCGCCTACAGTGCGGCCGCTCACCTGCGGTTGTAGTTTGCATGATTCCCTGTCCTGTGCTAGAGCCGCCACCCCTGCCCGAAGTACTCAGTGTTCTGCCTGAAGTGTGAACCAATCAATCAATCAATCAGTCAATCAGAATCTTATAAAGCACAACTACTCACCCGTGAGGGTCTCAAGGTGCTGGGTGGGGGTTGGGGGTTGGGGGTGGGTCTGCGGTTCAGTCGAAGAGCCAGGTCTTGAGGTCCTTCTTGAATTGCAGCAGCGATGGTGATTGCCTGAGGTGCAGAGGCAGGGAGTTCCAGATCTTCGCAGCGAGGTAGGAGAAGGATCTTCCTCCAGCTGTGGTCTTGCGAATCCGTGGGACAGTGGCCAGGGCCAGTTGAGCAGAGCATAGATGTCTGGTGGGAGTGTAGAAGGAGAGGGAGTGGTTGAGGTATGCAGTTCCGGCGTTGGGGAGGACTTTGTAGGCATGCGTGAGAAGCTTGAAGGTGCTTCTCTTGTTGACATGTAGCCAGTGAAGGTCTCTCAGGTGGCCGGTGATGTGTTTGTGGTGTGGGATGTTCAGGATGAGTCTGGCGGAGGCGTTCTGGAAGGTCTGCAGTTTCTTTTTTAGTTTCTGGGTGGTGCCGGCGTAGAGTGCATTGCCGTAGTCGAGTTTGCTGCAGACGAGCGCATGGGTGACCGTTTTCTTGGACTCGTGGGGATCCACTTGAAGATCTTACGAAGGAGGCACAGCGTGTGGAAGCAGAAGGATGAGATGGCGTTGATTTGGCGGTTCATTGAGAGTGAGGAATCCAGGATGATGCAGAGGTTTCGTGCGTGCGTTGAACAGATGACAGCTGCCACTAGGTGCTGCCATAAGCAGATCTGCCTCAAAATGCTTTTTTTTTTAAAAATTGAGCGAGATGTTCATGTTACTAGAAAAACAGGCGCTCTATGATGTTTGATACTCGGGCCCCATAAAACTTCTGCCAGACACAGACTCGTCCCGAGGATGGTACAAAAACGGCGGTTTAGGAATTTCGCTGGCATAAAAGACAGGCTACCAAGGATTTCTCCCTTCGAGAATCAACAACACAGTCCTATTGGGGCTGATGCCAGTAAAGTGCAAACCATACGTAATCTCTGATGATCATATAATGAAACTGCGATAATATTTGCAATTTAAAATGTGTGAGTATTATTAGGATTAAGAAATATCAATAGTTGTATACACATACATATCATATAAATGCATATTTTCTGTCAATAATTAATAAGTGTCCAGGGCCTAAGACAGAGCCTGCCAAAGTGGGCTCCGAGAATGAGAGTGCTGTGCTCTGTTGGGCACGCAGTGTAATGGCGGCTCATTATAGATGCAGAATGTCAAGGCACCCCCTTCCTTGCTCCAAACTCTGACATAGCTGGGCCAAGGACAACGAGCCACCACTCAGCTACAAAGAGTGAGCTGCACACTGGGCCCAAACCTGTGGAAGAGTTGTCCTGAAGGGAGAGGCACTGATGGCTTGAGAACACCTTCTCAGGTGCAGGCAGTGATGCTGAAAGAACTGCCCGATGAGCCAGTGAGGCCGACTGCAGCGTCCCAGAGGAAGTTGGGATAGCGACAGGATGCAAAGTAAGGGTGTCTACTTGCATCCATACAATGAGCGTTTGTCTGGCATGGACGACCTCGGCACCAGAGAGTGCATCAAGTGTCGCTCTGGCACTTACAACCATACTTGGTGTCCCAGTTGCCCACATTGCGTTGGGTCATTCTGTTTTCTCTGGCCCCCACCACCTGTGATGCACACACAACAGCTCCCTGAGGGGCTGCAGTGTGGTGCTGCCCTATGGTGGCCAATGGCACAGCTCTTTGCCTGTTGGCCTAGTCATATGATTGGCCTATGTACTCAAAAACATTTATATGACACTGGTGCCAAAGCAAAGAGCTGAAAGGGAGTTATCCATTGCCTTCTCTAGGTATGCTATCCTGCAGTGGCGGCCAGCATGGTTTGCGGGTGGTGAGGCGGGTGCCGGCGCACAGGGTGGGAGGGCGAGGGGGGTTGGTGGTATGAAACGGTGCGCAATAAAAAAAATGTATATAATAAAAAAACACTTACCTAGCCGAGCCGGGTCCCACGTTTCTGCTCCTGCTCTCCTCGTCAGACTGAGGCACAGGAAGCACAGCCAGGCTCCCCTAACCAATCACAACGCTGCAATGCAGCATTGTGATTGGTAAGCACCCAGGCTCCCCTGACCATTCACAATGCTGCAATGCAGCATTGTGATTGGTTTTGAGCGTCCTGGTTCGACACTCAACCAGGGAATGGGGGCCTGGGCTTGTTATCCATGCAGGCTGTAATGCAGCCTGCATGGAGAACAGGGAAAGTGTGCATGACTGGTTTGGGCGTTCCGAGAGGACCGACCAAACAGTCATTGCGCACTTAGGAGTGGGCAAACCACTACTCCCCTGGCCTGCTCCAAGTGCAGAGCAGCCCCGCCCGCCCGAAAAGCAACAGAAAACATAAAATGATAACTTTGAATTATTATTAATTTATGTTTCCTTTACTTTGTAATACCCTGCTTAAAAGCCATAGCAGAGGAGCCGCCCCTGCTGTAATGTGAATGACACTCTAACTGAGCAGTGGCTCAATGGGGCTAACCAAATGCCCGCTACAGTATTTTAAATCTAATATTCATGCACTCATTTCAAGAGAACCGGCAAAACAGGAATACTTCTCTTTTACAAAGACTTAGAATAAATAAAAATACTGTTACAGATGAACCATTCCACAAAATTTTATGAGCAAACATTTAACAATTTATGTTAAGTGCAGGAGAAAGGGAAGGTTGTAACTAATGGGGAAATAGTTGGCAATTGTGTTTTTCCAAATTATTGGGGCTTGTGGTGCGGCAGAGCAGAGGCATAAATGACTGGGAAGTGGTACTCGAGTGCTCCTTGCCCCTTTTATTACATCAGTGACGGTCTACCAGTGCCGTCTTAACGCATGGGCATGCTGGACACTTGCCCGGGGGCCCCACGAGTAAAGGGGCCCCATGTAGACAAGAAATTAACACTAACTTACCGTTAAAATGTTTATTCCTGTGAGTGGTTGTGTAGGCAGGGCCCAGTGCACTGCTTTGCCCTGGTGCCTATAATTCTGTTAAGACAAGCCCTGCGTTCTACCAATTCATCATTGTGCCTGCCTTCTCTTACCGTAGGGCTAGGTGACACACTAGATCTATCACCACCTCTGTATAATGAAAACAATATGACTCAACAGTTAAACACATGGCTTCTATGTAATTTATAAAGTTCCACAATTTCTGTGAAGTTTTGGGGTGCTCTTTGAGGGCATACCAGGTTCTTTTTCTGCGAGGGATGTTCCAGGGTCCTCTTTGGGAATCGGGTGAATCATCTGGGAGATGGGCACTCTGTTGTCATTGCATGCATCTCCCAGCCTATCTTCCAGTTTAAGTTATTCACCATCCCACTGCATGCAGTCGTCTCATACCCTTTCTCATTGGTAGTAGCCCAGCTCTGAGTTTTACTTATTTAAATAGTGGCATGTTTGCAGTGACAGTTTCACCTCTTCTCTTGGTAGAGACCAGTGTACACTTTTTGTTAATTACCTCCCATGAAGTCTGTTCATATGGTAGCTGGAATTTGTCCCCACGGTGTCAATCTCCGACCGGTACCTCATCATGAATGTGTGTGTTGGGATTTGCTGCTCAACGTCTTCTGGTCGCAATGGATATCGTTGTTGGCTTTTCATTGATCTTGGCTTTGCTCATGGTCAATCATAGGTGGTGTCCATCCTGGAGCCCTTGGGATGGAGTTTCTCTGAGCTCCAGGGGCGGCTCCGTCATTAGGGCGGAGGAGCATCCCCCCACTGCTTTCTCGCAGTGCGAGAAGCAGAAACATAAAATGGTATTTTAAATACCATTTTATGTTTCTGCTTCTCGCGCTGCAAGAAAGCAGAAGGCACGGTATGCCTGGTTGGGGGCGGGCGGGAGGGTATGCCTGGTTGAGGGCGGGCAGGTGGGCGGGTTGGGGAGGAGTGGCTTGCCCACTGTTTTGGGCCCTGACTGTTTGGTCAGCTCTCTGGGGCCGACCAAACCAGTCATGCGCACTCTACATTTTCTCCATGTAGGCTGCATGCAGCCTACATGGAGAAAATGGCCTCCATACAGGCGCCTGGCTGGGCGCTGTCCGCGCCAATCACAACGCTGCCATTGCAGCGTTGTGATTGGCTTATAGGAGGGGAGGGAGGATGCATTCTTCCTGCCTGTTCCAGCAGCGGGACCCGGCCAGTAGCGGAAGTGGCGTGGGACCCGGTAAGGTACATTTTTTAAAATATGTTTTTAACCCCCCCCCGCGTGAACTCCCATGTGAACCCCACCCGCGAGTCATGCGAGCCGCGGCTGCTGAGCTCTCCAGAGCAGCACTGTTGCAGGTGAGCGTATAGTGGTACAATGTGGGGTGTTTTGGTAAGGCTGCAATAAGCTATGAAGTGCCCACTCAGTATTGCCACCTCTTTCCACATCTATGCTCAAAGTCTTGTTTAGCATGTTAATGAAGTGCTCCAACTCCCCGTTAGCGTGCGGCCAGCGGGTTGTTATCTTGTAATACTGAATGTGCAGTTCTTGCTTGTATTCCATGAAATCCTGCTAGCAGAAGGGTGGCCTGTAACGTCCACACAATAAAGACAAGACCTTATTATTTGAAGTGGAGGTTTATTCTTAACAACCTCATCCATCAGCCACGCAGCAGCAACTGACCAGCTGACATCACATACATTCCAAGCTCTATGTTCTATAGAGCTTGGACATCAGAATACTGTAGAGGGAGAACACCACATGGCCCATTATCAGATTTAGGGCTAACTGGAAGGCCATAAGCCATGAAGATCTTTTCCATCTTAGGCTTGACTCTCTTGAATGCTGAGGACTCCACAATTTCAACTACAGGAGGTTTGGGGCAGGAGTCTACGAGGACTGTTGTCTGTCTGGTAAGCTGCAGAATTGCACCGACTCTTAACCAGGACTCTGTCTAAGCACCTTTTGTGGTAATGTGGCTGAAGTGTGTTGTGTGTCTGTGGCCCGGTAAAGAAGACAGGATGCGATCATTGCTCCACTAATTTGCCCATCTGTAGAAACCACATCACCTCCCTCAGGCGGTCTTTCATTTTGGCAATTTCTTGATGTTGCTGATGAACTAGCCTGAATGTGCGGCATTGCATGCTTTAGGGAATCACAATTTTGTCACTCCTAAGGACAGTTGCTTCCCTAATCAGATTTAGCTCATGCCTGACCTTTCATATTTCAGCCATTGTCTGTTGTGTCTCTTCATCCCTTGTCATGTGGCCAAACAGGAATATATTCCACTCACTTTCCCATAATGACTATGTTTTTTTGCAGCTGCATGGATCTAGCCACTTTTGCAGCACTGTCAACCTCTTCTAATGAGAGCACTTTAGGCCAGGCTCCTCTGGATATGAGACGTATAAAGGTATCTGTGGTTTTGTCAAGGTGTCAGCTCTCTGTGCTGCTCTTTGTAGGGTGTCTCAACACATAGTCATCCTAGTTGTTTGATACTAGCCTGTATTTAACATTAAAAATGTACCACTGAAGTTGTATAGCTCACTTTTCGATCCAGGTTGGTGGAAACTGTCAACCCTCTGAAGTGCGGTTCTAGTGGTTTGTCAGCTGTTATAGTGGTGATGTCTCTCCCAAAAAGGAATAGCTAAAAGAGGTTGCACACCTGTCTGCTGGCCGGGGCTTCACATTCTAGTTCTGAGTATCTCTTCTTGGTATTGGTCAGTGCTCTATTGTTAAATGCAATCTAGTTCCATTGTTCTTGCTGTTTCTGAAAGAAAACGGCACCCAGGCCAACAGGACTGGTATCCACGATCTGTTATGTTTTGACATGGGTTTTAAAATAGTGTGTCATCATGTTCTTTAGAATGGCTGCTTTGATGTCCTTAAATGCCATTTCATGTTCGCTGTTGGAACCAGCACTTTCTGGTTGGCTGAAGGGATGTCTCAGCCAGGCAGAAACTACTGCTCCCTTCAAGGGTGGGTGATTACACTCGCTGTATAACCTGTGCTCACCCTTGTGTAGCTTGGCACTGAGCAGTCAGGCTTTCCTCCGAGACAATGTGTAAAGCAAAGACACAGCAGTCACTCGTGATAACTACACCAAGCATCACAAAAGAGACTTCACACAGGCTGTATGTAAATAATGTTTGTATTCAACACACATATTCAATAATTATAACATGAACATCATATACTCTTGGGCATAAAGCACATTTGGAAATATTACTAGCAGTACTAGGCCCACTCGTATTGTTATGTTATCAATAGTATGCACACTGTGGACAATTTCTAACCTAACCCCCCCCCCCCAGAGAGAGAGAGCACCCATATTCGGTGCGACACGCTGTCCGCCCCCGGCCCACTGTAGCAATTCGGATAATACAATCCCACACGGTTAAAGGGTACACCCCGGGTCACAATGATATAAAAATATGTACATTCTAAAAACTATAACCCTTTTTAGCAGCACTACGGGCCGGCGCCATGCGGGTAACCCAATGTCAAATGTATTGTGCTTTTGGCATGAAATCAACGTATAAAACGGCACCGCCAGCCAGTGTCATAGGCTCTCCGCAGTCTGTCACTCCCACTCACACACCCTCGCTCCACACCGCTACACGGTGCGACAGGTATCAGCCTAGTTTGTTCAGATCGCTCTTACACACATACGCACTCAGCACTCTAATGCAATGCTACTGGTACCCAGCAGGTCAATGGATAATACCCTGCAGACTCCATGGCCCCAGCCTCCCTCCACCCTCTAGTTCACCCAGATTGTCCTATACCCCCGGATGGAAGATAACCAGCCTGCCTCCCGCATACTAGGCCACTCACGGCCAAAGTCACACTTAGTTGGGACCCTCGGGAAGCAGGTGGGGATATGTAGCAAGTTTTAATTAGGAGGTAGATGTAAACAAGGGGAGTTTAGTAGCCACTCTGGAAGTTTACACACAGGTCTCAAAACACAATGGAGTCATGCAGTCTCTTGACCTGCTTCCGAACTATCTCGAGAGCGTTCCTTCAACCCAGTCAATCTCTCGAGGTACTACCTGGCACCAAGATGTCTTTGGGCGACATGTGTTGTGGAGAGGGTAGTTGGTTCTCTGTGATGAGGGTCAAAGGGGAACAACCAATAATTGGGGAGTAACACGGGGAGCTTCTTGGTAGGAAGAGGACCCCCGATCGCTACACGATGATCAGGGTCGGGCCCTGGCAATTCGGGCACAGTGTCTTGTGCGTGTTGGTATGGGTCACACCAGACACTTCAGGTTTCAAACATGAAGAGTTGCAAATTCCGCACCTCCTTGGAAATGAGGCACAACGACTGGTGCACGTTGAGATAGGTTGCACCAGGCAATTCTCGTCACACACAACGAAGAGTTGCAAATTCCATACTTCCCTGGAAATGAGGTACAACATCCGGTGCACGATGATACAGGTTGCACGAGACCAGCCCGTTCACACACACAGGTGCAAGTTCACCAGAGCCACATGAGGTAGAATGAGGTACCCCCACCTCCGATGGTCGCACCCTGTGAATCGGACACCGCACGCAATGAGCATGCAGTCAGCGTGACACACAAGAGAGATGCAACATGATCGACCAAACGGGCCATGCGGGGCCCCCCAACAGGTGAATCTGCTTACCACCAACTAGACGCTTATGAGTGTCAGGGTCCCTGCAGTACAGGAAACTCATGCCTTAGATGTGGGCAAAATTTCTGGGGCCCCAAACTAGACAATCCAGCCTCCAGGCACAAATCTTACAACACTCTACCTGATGGAATTCAGTAGCCGATGTGGGCACTGGAGAGGGCTCCGCTCTCCAGAAGTCACAGGTAGATGGTGTAGGTCCCTCGCAGGAGATCTTTGATGTCCCTGAGATCTCCAGGCGAGCAGGAGGCCCGCCGATGGGCCCTTGTAGAGCACACTTCAGGGCTCTACACCTCAGCAGGTCTTTTGCCCAGGCCAGCCACTATTCAGAAAGGGCACGTGGTCTCCTTCATGGGCAATTATCCTCCATGTGCACAACAGAGTCCTCTGGCAATGTGCACCACGCAGTCTGTGTTCTCCCGTCCTGCATCCCCTGAAGCGTATCTCACCCTTTTCTGAAGGATGGCACCAGTAGTCATACTATTGTGTGTCTTTGAAGTTGGGGTGTTTTAACAGGTTTCCCTTTGAACCACAGATGTCTCCTCTAAATTGTAGGCCTGTCTGCCATGGGGCCATGGAATGCAGATCTTAATCTATAGTGTGGCCATGATCGGTCTTCTAGAGGCTAAGTGTCAAACCTCTCTCTCCCATCTGGCCATGAAATGGCAGAGGTCTGACGTTCTAATGGTATGCCCATGGTTTAGGACTGTCACTGGGGAATGCACAGATGTATTGTATTGTATTGTAATTGCATTTGTATAGCGCTTACTACCCCTGATGAGGCGTCGAAGCGCTTTTTTGGCGAGTAGCACGCTACTCCGGGACCCATAGAGGATTAGTGTTGAATTAGTATAGTGAAACATGCAAGTAAATTTTAAGTGGTGGATATGTTAGTCAGTTATTTGGATTCGGAAGGATAGCAGAAGGATAGAAGAGGAAAGAAGGTTTGTATTTATATAGCGCTTCTAACCCCTGATGGGGTGTTGAATCGCTTTTTGGCGAGTAGCACGCTACTCCGGAAACCCATAAAGGATTAGTGGTGAATTAGTATGGTGAAATATGAAAGTAATTTGAGTGGTGGATATTAGTCAGTTATTTGGAGTGAGAAGGATAGTGGAGGGATAGAAGGGAAAGAAAGGTTTGCATTCATATAGCGCCTGTTACCCCTGATGGGGTGTTGAAGCACTTTTCTGGCGAGTAGCAGGCTACTCCGGAACCCATAAAGGATTAGTGTTGAAAATTAGTATAGTGAAATATGAAGTAATTTTAGTGGTGGATATGTTAGTCAGTTATTTGGATTGAGAAGGGTTAGGGAGGGGTAAAAAAGGAAAAAAGGTTTGCATTTATATTGCGCTTGTAACCCTGATGAGGTGTTGAAACGCTTTGTTGGCGAGTAGCACGCTACTCTGGAACCCATAAAGGATTAGTGGTGAATTAGTATAGTGGAATATGGAATTAGAGAAGTGAACATGCTAGTCTGTTATTTTGATTGAAAAGGATAGTGGAGGGATAGAAGAGCGAAGGATTTCTTTTTTTAGGTCATAGCAGTAGGAGGAGGCTTTTGGATGAGTAAAAAGGGTTTTTGGAGGGGAAGAGTCAGAGGGAAGAGTTTAGAAAGGTTTGTTTTTGGGGATCGGTACAGAAAAGGAGGTGTCAGAAGATGCAAGGAGGGGTAGAGTAGGAGAGAGTCAAGAAAGTGTTATTTTGGGGAACATAGTAGTGGTATGGCGTTTGGGATAAATGAGAGAGTGGGTGTAGAGGATATAATGATAGATGTATAGGGTGAGATAGGGTAGTGAATTGGAAAGAGTAGTAGAAAGAAGTTTGAGATGAGTCAGAAAGTTGGGCTAGAAGATATATTGAGGGAAGTATAGGCTGAGAAACAGGGTAGTGCATTTGAAATGCTAAATTAGAAGAAAGTGATAAATATATAGATCCATAAGTACATTGAAAGTATATAGATGCTTAAAGGAGGTAAGTATATGCAGATTAAAGATATTGATAGAGGTAGCGGATGAGAAATAGGGTAGTGCATTGGATATGCTTTTTCAGGAGAAAAGTAACAGACACATAGATCCAAGTACATGGAGGTACATAGATGCCCAATGGAAGCAAGTACATGTAGACCAAAGAAGTTTTTTTTTGTTTTTATAACAACATAATTATTCTACATGTTTATACAAAGCAATACACGATGTTAGGCTGAGACGCCCTAACCCTGGCCTTTTATAGCCCTAGTAATCAGGTGACCCCATCAGCCAATGGGAACCCTAGCCCTAACACTATCCTATCACAACACTAGCCCTAAAAATCTAGAACCAATAGGAGACCAGGACCTTACAGCCATTATTAGCCCTAGTTCAAGCACCCAATCAGTTCAAAACCCTGATCTCTACGTCCAATAGAGGCCCTAGCCCTACCAGTAGTCCCAAACCTAGTCCAAGCAACCAATGGGGAAGGAAGCCCTAGTCCCTACTTCCAATAGAAAGCCTAACCCTACTCTTAGTCCCACACCTAGTCCAGCAACCAATAACACCAGAAGCCCTAATTGCTACTTCCAATTAAAGGCCTAACCCTAGCCCTAGTTCCACCTTAGTCTCAACAACCAATAACACAGGAAGCCCTAGTCCCTACTTCCAATAGAAATCATAACCCTAGCCCTAGTCCCAACCCTACATTGATTGAATCACAGACCCAGAAACCAATCAGAACCCTCAAATACCCAACCAATGATGACACTAACCCATATCCAATAGAAACATCAGATACAACCACCAATCAGTGAATACATGTACCAACCACTAGCAGACTATATAAGGTCCCAGCAACCTCAGACGAGGTTTGCTGGCCAGGGAGTTGGACGCTGCTTCTCCTGTTCAGAATCTCCTAGGAGACAGACAGGCTCAATCCACACTTTGGACTTCTGCAGGTAAAAGGCCTCACAAACTTGAAATCTAACAATACTGTTTGAATAAAACTTTACTCCCTCTCCTGGCCAAAAACCGAAGTGCACAGTCCCTATTAAACACAGTTTAAACAGCTCACAGAAGCACCCTCTGATGTACAATATCCCTGTTGCTGGGGGGGGAGGCAGGGGGGGCTGGTTTCACTGGCTTGATAACATAAAATGGTGGCTGGGGGTGCACTGTTGAACATACAGGTCTTAGCACAGAGCAAAGGAGAAATTTGGAGGGAAAACGGAATAGTCACCAGGAGTGAGAGGGAAAAACTACAGAGTTTGGACTGCAAATGTGCTCCCCTGACTCCTGGTGTCCACTGGAGCCAGGCACCATGGCACACAAGACTCTTGGAGCATAGAAATGTCCATATTCTATAAGTGGCATTTCTAAGCGAGTTATACCAAAACCCCCTTTACCACTGGAAAGCATTTGGCATGGCGAATACATCATGAGGCTGCTCCACTGCAATCCACTATTGCAGCCCGAAGTAATGTCAACTACTTCCTCATGTTAACTTATGGGATGAGCAAGCCTCATAGGTAGTAAAAACACACACACAGGTATTCCTCACTACCTGGGCGCACGTGAGCTAGTGCACACACAGACCTGCAGATTGTAAGATGGCAGGTTGGACACATAGTCCCCAACACCAGGGGTGTAAGTGTGCCTGCTCGAGTCTGCAACGGCAGACTGGACACAGGTTTAACTAATACGGTGTCAGTGCACATGCACAGGCCTGCGATGGCAGGTGGCTGATGCGCACATACAACGGCTTGCAATGTCAGGCCGCTCATGGGTTTAATCACAATAGATGCCAGTGTGCCCACACCGGTTTGCGATGGCAAACCGGCACATGTTTCTGAACATTGAGTCAGCACCACTTCCCAAAACGGGTAGGAAGGGCATGTGCACTTTCACACTGTATTTACAGTGGGAAAGTTCCCAGAGCCCAGAGGACACACAAGAGAATCAGCAAAACCCAGGCGGAAAAAGCAAAGCGTTTAGGGAAACACAAACTGACGAGTATCAGGTCCAACATTTGCTCTTCCAGAACCACATGGAAGATGATTTCTTGAGGTTGCAGAATGCCTGTGACATGGTGGTCAAGTTGAGGATGAGGTGGCCACAATAATTTATCATACCCACGGAACTCCTGACATTCGTGGCAGTTCTAGGTGCTGGTGCATGTTTGATGTTTTCAAATTTCTGGCGTCAGTGTTAAGGCCCTTGTTGGAAAATATATAGCCAAAGAATTTCATATAATTTCTCAAGAACTCACACTTTTCTTTGTGTAAGATCAATCTGGCTTCTCTAAGGCAGTGTAGGGTGTCAAGAAGTCTTTTGTTGTGCTTGACCAGTGTCTGAAAGTAGATGAGGACATTGTTGCTCAGATTTATGATTCAAACAGTGTGTTCATGGTTTCTTCCTTGATGTTCTGGAAAATTTTAGCCGCCAATGAGAACCCAAACCCAATGACTGTCATGTATTTGTGTCAATTGCAAGATGAGATTCTCCTACGCAATACTCACATTGCTGTGGTTCACTATTATTGTTTCTGCCCCTGGCTATTCTGGTCAGTGGGCTAGTGCCACCATCTTTGTTTAGATCGTTCACATTGGCTCTTTATTCTGCCCTGTCTTAATTCTGTCTCATTTTCGCCATAGCTGTGTCCATGGTGGTAGCTTGGGCGTCATCTAGCTCATATGACCTACCCATGGTGAGGATTTTATACAGACTTATTCTCAGTTTTCAGAGGATACATCATTATAACCCTGCTGATCAACAGCCTTGAATTATTTGACTTGCACTACTTTGTTGGCATAGTCATCTGCAGATGTGCTAGCTGGTTCCTGTAGGAAGACATGAAAACTGTCAAGAGATTCATCCTCCTTTCGGTTTGCCTACATGAGGACGAAGAGTTTATAGTCACAGTTGGACTGTGGGTTGAAGTGCTCTTCGAATGCTGCTACTGCTGCCTCCTAGTTCCAATTACTGGTTTTTGGTAGGATTAGGAAAAGTTTATATATCTCTTCCCCAGCATAGTGGAATAGGCATGATACCCAGATTCTTAACTGTTCCGCCCTGTTGACCTGAGGGTCACATCTTCAGGCCAAAACGTCTGCCATGTTTCCAGAGGATTATTACAGAAGAATAGAATTTTGGTTTTACCTGCATTACATTTTAGTTGGTGGACAGCCAACCAGTGGAATACCGCTGTAAGGCAGGCTTTAATAGATTCACCCATGATCATGCCCTGGGGAAACCCCACTGTCAGCTCGAGAGATCCTGAACAGAAGGGGGAATCCATACCTCCTGTCCTCTGCCCTCCAAAAAGGTGGCAAGCCAGTCAAAGGCTTGACCAACTATCTGGATGGATTGGAGATGTGCTACAAGTCTGGAATGGTGAACAATGACACATTCCACTGACAGAGCTAACATGATCAGCACTGCCTTCCCACCATGATCCAGGGTGTCTCTGATATATTCTGTCACCTCCATTAGCGCTGTCTCCATATTAAAGATGGATCTGAAGCCGGACTGGCTAGGACGGAGCAGGTGATTGGTTTCCAGATATAGGGAGAACTGCTGATTTACATGCTTTTCCAACACTTTACTTAGGGCCAGTAGTAGAGATATAGGCCTATAGTTGGTCTGCTTTCCAAGGTCTGCCGATGGTTTCTTTAGCAGGGGCAAGATTTTAGCCTGTTTCCAGGCAAGGGGTACTGTGCAGTCGACAACAAAGCATTAAGCACCTTATTAGCCAAAGGGTTGATGGTGAGTTCCCCTAGTGCTAGCAGGTTTGGAAGGCAAGGATCTGAAGGAGATCCAGATTTAAAGTTGCATATGGCTGATAAAGAGCCCTTAAAGGGTATGTGCTGGAAGCTTGAAAGTGTAGCTTTAGTTGTAATGATAGTACTAGATTGCATTATGTCTAGCAAACCCTCTTCTAGCTGAGAGCCGGAGGACAGACTGGCTTGGATAATTTGGATCTTATTTTGAAAATAGGTAGCCAGCTGATCACACCAGTTTACTGAAGGCTATTGAGTTCTGGCACAGGCCTACGGAGACATAAAGGGCTAGATGTACATAGATTCAGGTTTGCGATTACCTAATAGTGAATTGTAACGATTCGCTATTAGGTAATCACAAACACCTATGTACAACAGTGTCTTTTACACTGTTTGCTCTTTCCAGTGGGTGACAAATTGACCTACCTCATTAATATTGGTGAGGTAGGTCACAGTTTGCAACCCATTGGGAATCGCTAAAGCCACAGGGTTGGTGGCCTGCCTGGGCCAGCAGACAACCATGTCTGTGTTTGCTTTTAAATAAAGAAACATTTTTTTTCCAATGCCGCCTGTTTTCCTTAAGGAAAATGGGAATCGTTTCAAAAACATAAATAAAAAGTTTTCTTTTAATTTTTTAAGAGTATGCAGTTATTTGTAGGACTACTGCCTGCTTTTAATAAACATTTTTACAATCATTCACAAAGTGGAAAGCATCGTACATCTGGACCAAAGTTTATTACAACCTTAATGATTTCCCTTGCTTTGTTTCCTGCTCCCTCTTTCCTTCCTTCCAAATGTATTTCCTTAGCTATTTTAACTTCAGCATAATATTTTTTAAAAGCTGCCTTATATATGCCCTTATCAGTAGTATTATATTCTTTCCGCCATTGTCTTTCCAAGGTTTTACACCGTTACTTTTCTGCACTGAGGCTGTCTGTGAACCAGGGCTAGACAACGTATTTCTACAGGGTCTACATTGGGCAACCATTGCTAGTTTATCAGTGGTGTTCCGGATCCATCTGCCAAGTAGGCTGGCCTCATCCTCCACTGAGCCTGAGAGAGAGGGGACACTTTCTTCTAAGGAATGAACGAACTCCCCTGGCTGGACTTGGTGAAACGCTCTAGTGGCACATGGAGCTCTTACTATAGGTAGTTATGCTTTTATTAAGGCAGGCCAAGAAAACTTAATCATGTAGTGATCCATCCAAACTCTAAGGATGTCATGGTATCAAGTAATGTCTCCACCTCACTATCATCCACTTTGCCCATGTGTAAATTGAGATCCCCAATATTAGAAAATGAGTGTACATTAGTGCAGATCCTCAAGGGCATTGCCCAGGGATTTAAGGAAAGGTCCTGTAGGGCTCGGGGGTCTGTATATTGGTACCCTTGCTAATGATTGATGAGGAGGCGGTGTGAGGCAAAAGCCCATTGTCTCTGCTCCTTCAAGGCCATTGATAGGGATTGTCTGGCAGTCATAGTCTTCTTTATAAACCAAGGCTAACACCCCTCCCCTTCCGCTCAGGCAGTCCTTTTTATGTATTTTGTAACCTTTAGGAATGGCAGTGGCAATTACGTGGTTGGACGTCTCTGATGTCACATTTCTGTCATGAACAGCATGTCCAGGATATCCTCAGTCAAAAATGTTGATGGCATGTTTCTGAAGTGAGTGGACATTAATCAAGGCTGCAAAAAACTGAGTATTACTTTTCTTAATCATTGGAGTGAAGGTGGTGACCGTGTCCCGTGGTACAGATTTGGCTTGGAAACAACATTGAGGACAGAAATAACCGTCCTTTGTGATGGGAATTGTGAAGTCCTTTTTTCTACAGGGGCAAGACTAAACAATAAGTCCTTACTGTAGCAGATAGGCAATTTACCTTCTCGCTAGCTACAGGCAGAGTGGATGGTGCTGGTCGTTTCCGGGATGCTGGGGGGTGCAGACGGGCTTGCCTTTGGCACACCAGCGGTAGTGGTGCACCCCCCCTTATAATCATGTGGCCTTGTAACAACTAGAGCTGGCACTGCCCAAATATGGTGCCACTAGCTGTCCCTGAGTGGGAAAAATGGACAATTTTAAAGGAGAATTGAATTTTAGCTGTTCCCACACTCACGTCAAAGTAAACACAGTCCCATAATGTGCATACTTTGCACGAGTGCAACAATTCAAATTCAAGTAATACAGTCTTTTAAAACTGTTAAAATTAGCTATTAGTGTCTGCTCAGCATTCCCCGTTATAATCATGTGGCCTTGTAACAACTAGAGCATGCACTGCCCAAATATGGTGTCTCTAGTTGTCCGGTATGGGAAAAATGGCCGATTTGAAAGGAGAATTTAATTTTTGCTGCTCCCAAACGCCCATCAAAGTAAACACAGCCCTTTAATGTGCAAACGTAGCACAAGTGTGTTAGACCTGTCATCCTTAGGGTGATCTTTCCTCCAACCTTTTGCCTCCCATTTTAACTGACTCTTTTTGTTGGCCTTAGGACTCTGAGCACTTTACCACTGCTAACCAGTGTTAAGTGCATGTGCTTCTTCCCTAAACTTGATGACATTGGTGTATACCTGATTAGCATATTTGTGGTACTGGTAAGTCCCATGTCAAGTGGTATACCATATACCCAGGGCCGGTACTTCAAATGCTACTAGTAGGCTGCAGCACTAATTGTGCCACCCACAGAAGTAGCCTTTTCAAACCTGTCTCTGGCCTACCACTGCAGTGCCTGTGTGTGCAGTTTACTGCCACTTAGAATTGGCATTCAAACTCCCCTTTTATTACATATGTCACCCCTAAGGTGGGCCCTAAGTAACCCTAAGGGCAGGGTGCTATATAAGTAAAAGATAGGACATGCCCCTTTATGTTTTGCATGTCCTGTAAAGATCCATCCCACCAGATCCTAAAACACGTGAACAGACAAAACACTGATCTGTCAGAACCGCCCGTCGGACACTGCCTGATTATCCTATTGGGCAGTCCGCCCCAATGTGCAGGTTGTTTCATAATAAAAATTGGTACCACCAGAGGTCCTATAGTGTAACCACCGAGGACATCTGAAACTGAAGATAAGCTTAAGAACATAACACGGATATGCAGAATAAACAAGGGTTGTTTTCTGTAGATTGTAAGATTATTCAAGTTTTATACACTATTTTAATTCGGGATAGGAAGGTAAGTGTAATATGTAGCATCCCTCTGCTTACATGTAGGACAAAATCTGAAATTGTTGCTGAATAGCATTTTGAACAGGATCTGCTGAAGGTGTGTAGATTTTTTTCTTAAAAATCGAATGTACTTTTAAAAGCATTGGGATTAATCAGTGCATGATTTAGTGTCAAACTAACTTGATAGTAGTACCACAAAATGTGCATCATGATTTACCTTTATTGCATAAGTTTGAGCATCATTTGCCTTTCCTTACTGCAAAACGTCTTGCTTGGAAGATAATTTCGCCCACTTTGTTTCATAATGTAGTCCTCTGCAGCAGCATAATTCCATTGGCCCTGTTGTAGAGCAGAAGGATCATGGTCTAGCCCCTCCCGACAGCACAACTGACTGCTTATCCACTAGTCGGAGCACACACATCCTTCTTGCCTGTGCACCTCAGTCGTTCCCTGCAGCAGCAAAAACCAAGATATTCTGCCTCTGACAATCGCAGGCTCCACCAGTGGGCCTTAAACCTCCCCTACATTGACTCTTCCACTCTGTATGTACCTCTTCCACTCAGTAATGTACAGAGCTTAGTCAGGGCACCTCATTCATTTCTTTCAGCAGCACCATCGGTGATACTCTGCACTGCAGCCCTGATAGGCAACCCTCTGCCAAGGCAGCTCATCTTTTTCTTGCCACTGCAACAACTCTTCTGTTTCACCTTTGGGAACATACAAAGCTCTGCCTGTGCACTTCAATCCCCCCCAACAACACATCAATATTATTCTGCCATTTGGACAAATATAGGTTTACAATGCAACTTACCACTTACTAATTCACTGACAGCTGCCCTTTCTATTCCACTACCTGGAAGTTCACTATTCTGCAGCAGTGGCCTGTCCTAACGGGCTGAGGGGTGACACCTCCTAAACTTTTAACCACCATAAAGAGTGTCTGTCAGGTTGAGCAAAGGTCAGCCTGACAGACACACTTTATTTTCAGGTCAGGCAGCCAGGAGCTAAAGATGCGCTAAATGTGCAGGTACCTGGCTTCCTGCGCTGAACTTTGCTGGGCTGACCTATTATTCCTGGCAAAGCACCTCGAGGCCCTTGCCCTCTTGACGAGGGAGAGCTTCACTGATTGCCTTGGAACTGGGTGCTTCAGTTATAAGCCCTGAAGTGCCCAGGGCAGAGTGTAAATCACTGACACTGACACCTCGTCACAGAGTGGGGTGGGGTCAGCAGTCTCACTGACCCCATCCCATTCTGTGACGAGTGAGGGGCTGCTGCCTTCCCTCATTGGCTGACCTTTCAGCCAATGCGGGAAGTCAGCAGTTGCAGCCCTCCTGGAATCTCTGAGGCAGAGCTATGCAGGTAAGTTTGAATTTATTTTTAATGTTTGGTGCGTGTGTGCATGAATATTTGGGAGTGAGTGTTGTGAATTGATGTGTGTGTGTGTGTGTGCGTACGTGTGTGAATGCATGAGTGTGAGTGAGTGTGTATGTGTGCGTTTGTGCCCCGACTGCCCCCTCCCTACTAAAAGTACAGTTTGCGATTCTGTCAGATTTCAGGGAGTATGTTACCCAGGAAAGAAGAGGATGTGGCCAGTTTCTAATTAAGTCTACAATAAGCATACAAGTCTTATGGGAGGCAAGATTGTGATATAAGGTGTGGTTTGGATTGGTTTGAGTACATCCCTAAAATTATGTATTTTTCATCTTTCATTAAAGTGGAGTCTGTGCACTTTTTTAAAAAGTCAGTAAAATCACTACAATAGTATAATTTAACTTAATTTCAAATGAAAGTGGACCCAAACTGGTCACACATAATTTGCATATAGTGCAATTTTCCAATATCGCAAGTGACTAGGACTTCTAAAAGCACTATATTTCTAGGCAGAAATAGTGGCTCGTTGGGAATGCCCCAGCCATACAGGCAGTGACCATTGTGGAATTGGCATATCATTGCACTAAAGGCCAACACATCTGGGATGTTGATACAAATGTTTTTAATAGAAATTATTTCTTCCCTCTACTAGCAATGTAGTGATAGGTATAGGGATAGTATAAATGAGCTTTTGAAGATTGTTGGCTTACCTCCTGTAGATTCACAGTTTTTAAGTATGCATAGCACACACAGGTAATCTTTTCTTTGTACCTTCAGACAAAGTCCACCCAGTACTATGTAAGAGAGAATTGTATCTTAAAGATCAGAATCTTTAGCCCCATGACTTAATTAACAATATTTTTAAGTTTCAGACTACTCGTCTTCACTTTGCAACAATCCTACTGCTACTACAAAACCATATTTTACCAAGCTACCCAAAAATCATCTTTAAGTGATTGATTTGTTTGCTGTTTGCACTTGAGGTTTTAAACATATGCACATCCCCACATATCAAATGACCCAATCCCTCCAAAACATTCAGTGCAATTAAACCATGTGTCTCCTCTTGAGGTTCTGTCTGTTTTTAGCTACCAGCACAGAAGTCTTTTGCTAGGTAGAAAAAAGGGAGCTGTCATTTTGTCCACAAAATGCGCACCTTGGGTGGAGTGGAAGCACAGAGGTGCTGTGCAATAGGCAACGCTTTAGCAACACTGTTATTATTTGGTGATGCCGATGATTAAAGACGTGATTACATGTAGTAGCTCAGCCAGCCCTAAACCAACAGAGGATTAACCTTAGAGCCTTTACAGCAATTGTCCTGCATGTGATTAACCTGATTAGGTTAATGACTAGTCAACTCCTGGAGGGTGATAATTGCATAAAGTGTTTTCCCTCGGTGTGCATTTTCAGCCCATACATGCACAGCAAGAAGACGGAAGATGATCAGGCTTCCAAGCATGCCCAGGTCCTGACCCTGATGTCGGGGTTGTCCAAATTAGGGAGTATTTTACATCTACCTACAAAACTATCTCCTTCAGAATGTCGACCACCACTGTATCATCAAAGTAAGTCTATATAGATGAGTATATATCTAGTATTCTTAACTCCATATCTATGTAACTTGATGATGTATCAGACATAGATGTAGATGTGAAGGTAACGTCACCATATGCATAGCATCAAGGTGTGAATATGTGGATGCTATGTGACAATGTATATAAATATCAGGGTAAGGAGATGCGCAGAATATGTGATGATATATATCAAGGTATATAGATGGGGAGTTGAATATTAATGCTACACTTACCTACATATACATTCATTGAAACAACCAAAGGTTAAAATGACGTTATAGGTACATGTGGAAATGAAACTTCCTTTAAAAAAAACACTGAAAATCGACAGTTATAGTTTAGTGAATTAACTATAACTTGCTCCCTGTCATGCACTGCTTATTACCTCACACATTACATTACTCATGACATGCTGTATGGCATCATTGATAGCATCACTGATAACGTGTCAAATGACATCACTGATATCATTATCAAACAATTGCAACAATATGCCGCAGGCCTTGTGGAGCTGGGGTACATCTCAAACCTACATCAGTGCACAATCTTATAAACTCATAAACCACATAACCTTTGGCAGTGCATATAACTCTTTTATTGCCTGTGAACGTACTCATGTATGGAAGGTGTTACCCTCATTTTCTGCTATTTTCCCACCTTGCAAAATTGTCTTTGCGCACCTGAATGGGGTGACCCACATTTCAAACATTGAACTCCCTGCAAAAAAGTGTTTGTTCTCTATTTACTTTGGGGAGCCACCCACATAGCTGGGCATACACTCGATCTCCTTTATTCTAACATAGACTCCATCAATGTTTCAGGGATTGACCCTTTAACATGGACTGACTATTCCTTGATCTCGTTCTCCTTTACTCTCCCAGAAGGGAAAAAGAGTTTGCCTAAACTACCTATGGCTATGAAAAGACCATGGAGCCTTATAAATCTATACTCCGTTATAAATCATTTTTTGCCACCAGTTTACTCTCAAGAGATGTCTAGCCGAACAGGTAGAAAACTTAAATACAGCCATTACAAGCTCCCTAGATTACTGCACACCTGGGGAAACAACTAAGTTAACTAGAGACCCACCCTCAGAAATATGGTATTCACCCGAACTTAGAACAATGAAGAGAAAGTGTAAATTTCTGGAACACAGGTGGAGACAATCAAAAACTACACAGGACAGGATAGTATGTAAAGTTGAGCCAAATAATTACCATAAAGTATTCAAACAAACAAAGACTACTTTGCGAAAAAAAATGGAGGAAAATAGTAGCTCATCCAAAGATTTCTTTAGAATAGTGAAAGAACTTGCCAATCCTGCTGGCCTTTCTCAATCACTCATGCCCTCGTTAGCCCACTGCGAGGAAGTCAGCAACTTCAAAGGCAAAGGGCCAGATGTACAACCATTCCGTTTTGCGAGTCCCAAATTGCGTTTTTCTGCGACTCACAATTTGCGACTCGCAAAACGGAATGTACTAATGTGTCTTAAACACATTTAGCAATTCCCAATGGGGTCGCAAATGAACTGCCTCATCAATATTCATGAGGCAGGTCGCAATTTGCGACCCATTGGGAATGGGCAAGAACACAGGGATGGTTGCCTGCTCGGGACAGCAGACCACCATGCCTGCGTTGGCTTTTTAAATAAAGCAACTTTTTCTTTTCAAATGTAGTCCATTTTCCTTAAAGGAAAACGGAATTTGTTTTAAAAGAAAAAATTAAAAAAAATTCTTTTCATTTTTTAAGTGCAGGCAGTGGTCCTTGGGAACACTGCCTGCAATAAAAAATATTTTTGCATACATTCACAAAGGGGTACCGTGGGGACTCCTTCCCGTTTGCGACTGGCTTATCCCCTGCTTGAAATAGGTGGTAACTGCAATTGTTACATTGTTTTGTGACCCCATTTTGCGGTCGCAAAACAATTGTACATACCAGTGCGACTCGCTATTAGGAAGGGACGCCCTTGGCATGCCCCTTCCTAATAGTGACTCGCAAACCCTATTTTGCGAGTCGGTAATAGGTTGCCGACTCGCAAAATAGGGTTTGTACATACTGCAACCCATTTTAGGTGTCGCAAATGGAACGATTTTCCATTTGCAACCGTTAAATACTGTTGTACATCTGGCCCAAAATCTCTAAAATATATTCCACTTTTGAACCACAACCAGCTTTAGCTGAGATCAGTTAGGAATCTCGAGGACCCCATACTGTTGTGAATTCTCATTTAGAAGCATTCACACTGATCTCAGAAGAACAGGTGGAGAAACTGATGGGAGAGGTAAAATCCGGATCGCCTCTGGACCCGTGTCCTCATTTTATCTTCTGCCGTTTGGCAACCATACTGAGTCCTTTCCCAACACACATTTTTTAATTGTTCTTTAGACTATGCTATATATCCGGATATATGGAAACAAACATTGGTTTGTCCCCTGGTTTAAAAAAAACTGGCATTAATGTCTCTATCCTCTCTAACTATCAGCCAATTTCTCAGCTCCCTTATATGTCTACAATCTTGTAGAAATTGGTCAATGGGCAATTGACCACTTAATTAGAAAACAATGATCTTTTTCACTCTTCCCAAACAGGCTTCAGAGCTAAGAATAGTACAGAGTCTACTCTCTTAGCCATGCTTGATAACAACAGACTCCTAGTAGACTAGAGCAAAGCTGTTGCTCTGATTCTACTAGATCTGTCAGCGGCATTTGATACTGCGTCTCACAGTCTACTAATGGGAAGACTACATGAAAGTGGGCTCCATTCTAAAACCCTACAGTGGTTCAGTTCTTTTTTAAGAATTAGAACTCATAAAGTACAGCGTGCCCCTTTTAAATCACATCCCAAGATAGTGGAACGTGGAGTCCCACAAGGCTCATCATTGAGCCCAAACTTTTCAATGTGTACAATTCCCCTTTGAGAAAGATTGTGAATAAATGGGGATTCGACCTCTGTTCTTATGCACATCACACACAATTGATGATTTCTATGAGAGAAAGACACGAGGATGCCAGAGATAAACTGGTAAAATGCCTATCAGAGATTGCAATTTGGATAACTGATCATTGCCTCAAAGTAAACATCAAGAAGTCGGATATCCTTCTTTTTGCCTGTGCAAATTTGTTCTGGGGCTCCTCATGGTGGCCAACCCTACTGGGAGTTGCGCCAGAGCCCAAGAAGGAAGTAAAACATCTGGGAGTTCTTGTAGACGATTCACTATCTATACAAGAACAAGTTAAGGCCACGTGTGGCAAATGTTTCACCACTTTGTAACTTCTGAGGAAGCTTTTTAATTGGATCCCATGCAATTAGAGAAAACCCATAGTCCAGGCTCTCATTACAAGTAGACTGGACTATGGGAATGCCTTGTATGTAGGCATATTTGACAAGGACAAGGGAACCCAAATGAAGTCTGCCAGGGACCTTGGGAAATAGTACTTTTCTAGAAAACAGTGGTCCCATGGAACTGTATAGTATGAGAGAGATGAATATAGACTCAATCAGTTCTATATTGAAAAAGACTTGTCCAGCCGGACAGAGGTCTACTTTAATGTTATAGTTAACAGAGTAAAAACTTATTCATAAATACAAAATAGAGTAAGCGGGACACAAGCCTGTGCCCTCACTACACCTACATAGAACACATACAATGTGACAGCAAAACAGAAAGGCTCAGGCACGGCTGTCGATTTGTCATATATGGCAATAACACATAGGGCCAACAAATCGTCTTTTACACCCTTACACAATTAATAACACATTTAAGGGAGTGTATAAGGTGTGATGGGTGTCGACGGCGTTTCGATCCATACAGTAAATACAAGGATCATCATCAGGACTTAACATAAGCATACCTGAAATTGAAAGCCTGACAGGGGGCAGGCATCAGAAGAGGTCCCTCATTAGCTGACCGGCCTCCGGCGCACACACCCTTGTGAGGTTCCCATTGAGGATACCCCAATTGCCTTTCCGGCGAATCCAGCACGAGGATCTTATCTTCACTACGCCCGTCGCTGAACGCATGATTTATCGGAATTTTGAACCGCATCGTGGTTTCTGACACGGAGACTGGTCCCGCGCAATTGCAGGATAGGACCTCTTCTGATGCCTGCCCCCTGTCAGGCTTTCAATTTCAGGCATGCTTATGTTAAGTCCAGATGATGATCCTTGTATTTACTGTATGGATCGAAACGCCGTCGACACCCATCACACCTTATACACTCCCTTAAATGTGTTATTAATTGTGTAAGGGTGTAAAAGACGATTTGTTGGCCCTATGTGTTATTGCCATATATGACAAATCGACAGCCGTGCCTGAGCCTTTCTGTTTTGCTGTCACATTGTATGTGTTCTATGTAGGTGTAGTGAGGGCACAGGCTTGTGTCCCGCTTATTCTATTTTGTGTTTATGAATAAGTTTTTACTCTGTTAACTATAACATTAAAGTAGACCTCTGTCCGGCTGGACAAGTCTTTTTCAATATAGAACTGATTGATTCAAGTTGTATGTAGGCATGGCAGACTATCTGTTCTCACGACTGCAAGTAACACAAAATGCGGCAGCCAGATTGATTTGCAAGAAAGATAGATACAGCTCGGCTTCTGCCTGCTTAACGATGCCTCACTGGTTACCCATGCACCAAAGAGCAAGGTTTAAACTACTCTGCCATGCATATAAAGCATTAAATAAAACTAGTCCAATCATTCTGCAAGACAGAGTAGAATTTTATACACCAACTTGTGATCTGAGATCCAGAAATCTGGCATTAGCCATTTGCAAAAACAAGGCGTATCAAGAAAGTTAGAGTAGAGACTGTTCATTCTCACATCAGGCAGCTGTACAATTGAATAAGCTACCACAAGATTTGCATCTTTCTGAAGACCATCCAGGGTTCACGAAGAAGTTAAAAACATGGTTGTTCACGACCTAAAATACGCAGACCCTAGTGCTACTCAGTGCCTCTATGAACGATAGGAAGTGATGATAGCGCCGTGATATACAGTTCGGATGAGTGATGCTGTCTACAAAAACCATAAATAAAATAAAATAAAATTCACTTTAGTTGGATCAGAGTCTCAATCACATGAATATACCCACTATTTTGAGTCAAGAGGTTGATAGGAATGCATTAGTGAATGCTTAGGGAGGTTCACCCAGGTCCAGAAGGCATATCTCAGCAGTTCATTAAAACACACTACAGGAAGTCCTTATATGAGCAAAATGGATTTTTGGGCAGTCAATATTGTCTGTTGTACATGATAGAGGCTGAGTGTTGCTGAAACTGTTTAAAGGTTAATGTCAAAGCCTGTTGACAACCACCAAAATACGATGTTGTATGCACCAGAGACGCCCTGGTTGTGCAGAGCTGGGTTTCAGGCCATTTTAAATATGCAAAATCAAATGCTATGGCCAAAGTCCATGAAAAGTGGGATTTCTTTTATTATTTATACATTGTTGGATGGAGGCCCTACCTGAAGATGATGCCGTATTGCACACGGCTCAAGGATATATAGTGTAGTGTGTGCCACTCAGAGTTGGTTTAGGCCAGGGTCTAGTTATAAATGTGACAGCAAGGCTAATCTACGTTGTCCACAGTTGTTGACAGTCTATAGCCAAGTGCAGAGGGTTGTCATAGTGCCTCGATGATGACGTGATAGCTAATTTTTGAAGAAATGAACTGCAGTGTGGGTTGGTTGCTCACAGAAAATTGGGAACAGCGACGCCGAATAGTTTACTCCCACTGTACAGAGGCAATGGAAGAGTGTTGGCATATCTAGATGATGTAATTTGAGATGTTATCAGTGATGTCAACAATGATGTCTTTTAACATGTTATGGGTGATGTAATACGCAAGGTCATAAGCAGTGCTTGGCGGGGGAAGGGGCAAGTTATATTTAGGAAGGGCAGAGGAGGACCAGAAATATTTGTAGTACTCAATGATTGCATTCCAATTCCTGAATAAGCATTAAGTTTGACTTGGTTTTTATGTTGCATGGTGCAAGTGTTATTGTTGTTTAAAGTATAGTGGGAAGACAGACCTTGTGGTTTTATATTTTTATTTATTTTTTCAATGTATTTGAATTGTGTTAAAAAACATAGGTACTTAAAACATCAGAATGGAAATAAAATGAAAAGAGATTTGAAAGCAATTAAGTTGTATTTTTAATTAAGTATTACTTATGCTTATTTTTGTTACGCTAAATATTGCAATTTTATAATTGGACAGTAGTATAAACTTAGTGAAGAAAGTAGAGGATGATTGTTAATGGGACTGTGTTAAATGATTTTTAGTTGTATTTTAACGGAGGTTTGATTTAGACAAACTCTAACAGCAATTTAGGACTTGTTGGCTATTGTGGAAATGAGAATCATTCCATTGCAATAATAAGCAGTAACCGCGATGATTTTAAAGAGCCTTGTTTCAGTATAACTGCCATGGTGATTACATTGGCCTCAGTGTTCTCCAAATCATTAAGGGAGCAGTTTGCATTTTTTTATGTTTGTTTTTGTGCAGACATGCTGGTATGTCCACTGGTCTGTGTTAGTAGGTGCCAATAGGTTTCTTGGGCTGTGCGCACAAGTGTCTAGAGTTGTGTTGGTAGCTGTGCATATGGATCCCTGAAGGTCTGCATGTGTGCATAAAATTACGACATACCTCTTAATTTATTTGATCACATTTGGGGTTTCAATAAAACACAGTGTTCCTGTATTTAAGGCCAAAACCCAGTATAGGAGTTAAGTAATAAATGAAAAGTCAAACGATCATAAGTAAATAGTGAATAATACATCTTCAGGACGGGGATGTTCCTATCGGTTTTCGCTATTGTAGGTTTGTATGAAATGTCTCAAAAGTTGGACACCACAGATTTTTAGTATTTGACCTGAGTTGTTAGTGACAATGCAACAACAACAGGCATCTGAACAGCAGGGCAAACCATATCAGCAGGCAGATGTCAGTCGATTTAGCATAAAGGGAGGAATCAAACCGTTAATTTGTGCATGTATCTTGTGTGTACCTGTGGGTATGCCCTAGGCAAAGCAAAATCTATTTCATAATCAGTGCTTGTTCTATTTACTGTTACATCTACACTGGAATTCTCCAAGGAGGTTGCTTTATTCTCAAATCGCGGCATGCATCACTGCAGAAGGGTGTGCGTTCATGCAGAACATCAAGCGGGCAAGAAACGTGTGGTGAGAGACCGCCATGCTTTGCAGTAGCGGCCTCTACTAAGCACAGGTGGTGGAGTGGGGGGCAGAGGGGTGAATAATAAAAATAAAAATACACTCACTTACCTGAATGCCGCCGGGTGCTGCCGCCTCTGCTCCATCTCCTCCACACCAGCATGTAGCTCCCAGCCTCCCAGAAGCCCCTGTCCAATCACAACGCTGCCTTAAGCAGCGTTCTGATTGGTCTGAGTGCCGTAGTTATAGTTTTCCTTTTTACACTGCTTGCAGAGCAGTGGGGCTACGATACTCCGCCTTAGCGGAGGAGCCACCACTGATGCTTTGGGTCTTTACAAACGATGCTGCATCACAGATTGAAGCCAGAGTGCAGATTATTAGTGCTGGCCCAACTGTGGATCTTCTATCTGTTCTTGGGAAAGCTTCTTCATACAGCCCTTGGGCTATTTAAAACATCCTATCACAGTGCCTTTCATTCTGGGCACTATTGCAATCGTGGATCACCTGATAACCAAACCTGCAATCATTGGGTCCTTTGAGAAAAAAATATGGGCAGTCATTTGTTCTGTAGTTGCTTGGTAAATGCAAGTCTAGTAGATAAAATGTTGACCCTACCATCCTTAGGGTAAAAACTTAAATTTAATCCTTTTACTTTGGAGTATTATTAAATGTGCTAAATTCACAAATTATATTGTATCAAACTTTGCGGGATTTGTTTTCCTTATACATTTGGTACCTAGACCTATTAGATCAATGATTTTGCGCTTCATCTAGGAGCAAAGGTTTCCTTTGCTGTTTGTATCTCAGTCCAAACCAATTAAAATGTATAATTACACTGCTTTGTCATTAACATATTGTGTGAAAAATATGGAACAATTCAGAAAGAACAGTTATATAGGGTTGCATTACAATGTAAGAACACTTCCATGAAATGTAACCCATTAATACCTTACAAATGTTTTTTTTATTTGCAAGCATGACCCTCTAAGCCCGTATCTTCATGCGGAGAAAAGCATCACATACAAATGCTTAATTGCCTAGCTGAATATCAACATTAATGGCACATTTATGATTCCCTAAATGCCCAGCTGAAGTTCCAGAACTTCTAGCTGATGTTCATCATTGCCCAGCTGATTTGAGTAATTTTTCATAGATGGTTTCCATTATTGTCAATCTCTTCTCCGGTGTGGCCAATACATTCTAATCTCCAGATTTCTGCTGTATTTCTTTAAATAACTTCATTAGATTGTACTTCTCACTTTTTCATTGCCGCAGCCAACATGCAAGACGTCATAAGCCACCATGCCATAGGTTACTCAACCTTAACCCTTCTCACAGTATTGCTTAAAGGCCCAACAATCTATCCAAATGCAAATGTGCCCCCTTCCCAAGTGATTGGATATCACCATTGTCCTCCAAACTTCTCATTGTGTGAAAAGTCTCTTTGCACTATCCTACAATAACCAAAATTGTTAGAATTTTGGATATTTAAGGCCATACTTAAATGCTTCTGCCCCCAATAAGGGGCATATTTATCAAAGAGTTGTGTCATCCTTCTGCCACACAACGGGGCGCAAGAGTGACACAACTCTTAAGTTAGATTTATCAAGCCATAAAAGGCCACCTTGCGTGGCCCTGAGTGGCTTGCTAAATCTTGAGTAACGCAAAGCAGCGCAAATCGCTGGCTTGCTTTACTTTGCCCCAGGGAGGCATTCCTTGGGTGGAGTGTGGATGTTCCTACGCACCTTCCCATGGATTTTGGGGCATTCACAGATTTAATGCACCAAAAGGAGTAGGGAGTAATAAAATATGTAGCGTGATGGCACATGCTATATGTGATAATACTGCCCTCACTCACACAAATGTGTGACATGCTTCATCATTGGGCTGCTACCAAAAACACCCCAGGGTAGCCACGCATGGGGTGGAGCAATAGAGTGGGGGAAGACAATACAACACACAAAAAAGAGACACAAAATAATTATACAGTGACTGGGAACGTCGGTAGTGAAGGTGCAGTGTGAAGTGAATTAAAACTAGCTCAGAAGTGTCGCTGTGCCTAAAACATTATTCCTGGATCTTCTGGCCAGAGTTAAAAAATGTGAAGGATGGTGATGATTGGGAGATTCTATGTGCTCCTACCACCCCTCCTTAACTGCAAGGTGCTCAACATGTTTTGGCCGTTAATTGCCTCAACCATGACTCCGACTATTAGTTAGGACATATTAGTAATAAATAGAGGTCTCACATTGTGGACTCAAGCTCAGGATATAATGATCTCATATACTATTTCTTGTTTTTATCCCCTTCTTGTAAAGAGTGTGACTACATGGGTCTCCCCTTGCCCACCGCCAGTTCTAATTTGACTTAAGGGTAAACTCGGTGAGTAAAGATACACACCGGACCCCTAATGGCCAGCAGCATTGGTTGTGTGGACGTAAGCCTGATGATTTAAGATGCTGGATAAATGTATATATACAATCATATATGTATATACATTTTTTAATTGTAGATATGATCACTGATCTTACAGTTTCTTTTAACCTTTCCTTCGGCACACGTAATAATAGATGGGACAGACACCATAGTCATTCCGTGTGGTATGAATGACACCCCGGTTTGTACTGTGGCTCTTATGAATCTTTCTACACAACATTGCGTTTACTTATAGGAGACTACTATTCCTGACTGGTTGTCTCTTTCTGTTCTTCTTACCGGTTCTTTAGTACTTACATGACCCATTGGAGAAAATTCCTCGAAACGGAAGGAACGGACCTTTAATTATCCTCTTATCTCGATTGGAGGTGAGAGTGAGAGCAGACTGGGACAGGTAGAGTCCTGAGGAAGGCCGCCGTGACCCTACACGAGGGGCATACACTAACGGCCGAAACATGTTGACCACCTTGCAGTTAAGGAGGGGTGGTAGGAGCACATAGAATCTCCCAATCACCACCATCCTTCACATTTTTTAACTCTGGCCGAAAGATCCAGGAATAAAGTTTTAGGCACAGCGACACTTCCGAGCTAGTTTTAATTCACTTCACACTGCACCTTCACTACCGACGTTCCCAGTCACTGTATAATTATTTTGTGTCTCTTTTTTGTGTGTTGTATTGTCTTCCCCCACCCTATTGCTCCACCCCATGCGTGGCTACGCTGGGGTGTTTTTGGTAGCAGCCCATTGATGAAGCATGTCACACATTTGTGTGAGTGAGGGCAGTATTATCACATATAGCATGTGCCATCACGCTACATATTTTATTACTCCCTACTCCTTTTGGTGCATTAAGTGTTTACAGGGGGTTCGGGGTAGGTGAATCCGAACCCTCACCCCTTCTTTTGTGTGTATTATTGTATTGAGCGGCGGTTCAGCTGCAGGGGAATAAGGAACTTATTTGTACATCATTTTTCCAGCACATTTAATCAATCAGGCATCCGGTGAGTGTATTATTACTACAGAGGAGACATATAAAAATCGACAAGAAAAACATATATATAGATATATATATAGAGATATATATTCATAAACTCTTTGCTTGAACATGGCACAAGAACAGGGCTTATCCTATGGAGAGGAGTTGGTGACTGAGATCTTGGCAGGTCCGTCGTTGTTAGGTGACCCTGCAGTGCACAGGGTCCTCACACAGGGGGAAGGTTGGGACACACTTTTAGAGCTTAAGAGGTCCCATGTGAAGACCATACTCCATGGGGCCATCCTTACCGAGTATCTGAGGGGGAATGCGGCTCCACGCGGTCTCCTGGTCACTAATGAACCCCTCATCTTCCTTGAGGATGCGTCGTTTAGAAGGGATTGGGCTCTGATCGCGTGGAAATGCACCAGGGATTGGCTGGTCTTGATTATTAGCACTGCTAAAAGACTAGCCGATACCCTGTGGATCCAGATACAGACCACTGAGACAGGTCTGAAGGCAGAGATTGTTATGTCCACGTTCAGTCATAAGCTGGATGTAGTCAACACGGAATTGGGTGAATACCGGGAGTATTTGATGCAATCCAAGATAACAAAATTACAGAAAGACTTGAGGAAATTTTCAAAAGAGAAGGTCTATCCGTACACTACTGACGAGTATGCCCAACAAAAGTTAGCAGACGGAAATAAGGGTAACTCGCAGGGCAGAAAACGTCGGGACACTGCGAGCAGTTCCAGTGACAGTAGTGACTATGATTTCCCACAGCGTAGGAGAGGGAGGGGCCGTGGATATCAAAGGGGACCAAGACCCTTCTTTCCCAACCCCTTTCAAAACTATCCGAATCAGGGTTACAACTGGCCAATGATGGGTTTCCCTCAACATCCAGGTTTTCAGAACCCCCATTTCCAAACAGCACAATTTCAACAACCACAGATGCCTTTTTTAGGGAGAGGCAGGAACATGGGCAGGGGCAAACAGAGAGGGCAACAGAGGGTCACCTGGGAGGACCAGGAATTGAACCAATGGGTGACCAGGAGCATGGCCCAGAGCATGCAACCAGGAACGAGCAGGGAACATCTCTAGTGGTTAATCTTTCATCAACGACCCTCACCAAGACTCAGGAGGATCTCCTTAATAAAGGCCTGGGCTTTGTCCCTACGAATCACCTAGACCACTTCCAGTTACGTCAAGAGCTGGCAACCTTTTTTAGAAGCGTCCGCCTCAGAGTATTCTTTGAGGACATGGAGGAAAGGAATCTGGCAACAGGAAATACAACCCTGCGTCCTAAATCTACCTTCACACCACAGCTGGCTAACCTCCCACAGGAGATAGGCACTTTTGAACAAGCTGTGGTCCACGACTTGGAGAATTTACGGACACAGGATGGATGCTCCTTCTCTAATATGACTAACATTGAGAAGGCGGCTATGAAGGAACTTCAGAACAATCCGACCATTATTATGAAACCGGCGGACAAGGGAGGAGCGATAGTGGTTTTGGATAAGACCACGTATGACAATGAATGTCTACGCTTACTATCGGATGACAGGAACTACCAAAGGCTAGGAGTAGATCCTACGCCTGACATTACCAAAGAAATTGCCACCCTGGTGGAGGAAGGTGCAGCGAACAATTGGATTTCCAAACATGAGGCAGAATATCTTATTAAGAACCAACCGAGAACACCGTATTTTTATATTCTGCCCAAAATACATAAACCTGCCCGACCGCCGCCAGGGAGGCCTATCGTGTCGGGTATCGGATCCCTATTGGAGCCGCTGTCGCAATTTTGCGACTTCTTTCTTAAACCTCTGGTCCAGAAGCTGCCAGCATATTTGCGGGATACTTTGGACATTTTGAATCATCTGAAACATCTGGACTTCGACCCTCACAGTGAATTCCTCATAGGTCTCGACATAGAGGCACTATACACTATCATACCACAGAGAGAAACCCTCAGGGTCCTGGAGGATATCTTGTTTGCAGAAGACTGGCAGTATCAAACACCACGGGCCTTTATATTGAATCTAGCTGAGATAGCACTAACCAAGAATTACTTTGAGTTCGAGGGCACCATCTATCTACAGACCCACGGGACCTCGATGGGCAGTACCTTCGCCCCGAGCCTGGCGGGTCTGTACGTGGGTGCTTTTGAGAAAACAGTGATCTATGACCCGGCTTGCCCATGGAGAGAGAACATTAAAGTATGGCGCTGCTACATTGATGATGTGCTTCTTATATGGAAGGGTGATGAACCATCAGTAACCCTCTTCCTTGATTGGTTGAATCACAGAAACCCCTTACTTCATTTCACATCGACGGTCACTAAGACAGGATTACCTTTCCTGGATCTTATGATTATACCCAAGGGAGGAAAACTACATACGAAAGTCTACCACAAACCCACCGATAAGAATGCCCTACTCTCTTTTGCAAGTTTCCATCCGAAATCTCTCAGAGAAAACCTGCCAGTGGGCCAATTTTTTCGCCTGAGACGGAATTGCACAGAGAAATCCAGCTTTAAAGAGGAAGCTACCGTCCTCTCTAGAAAACTCTCCCAAAGGGGATATCCAGAACGTACCATCAAGAAAGCTAGGAAAAGAGCCACAAATACCGACAGAGAAAATCTCCTGGAGATAGCTACCAGACCTAACATTGACAAACCAGTGTGCGTTAATACCTTTAATACGGCGTCGCACCAAATCAGACGAGTAATACTGAAACACTGGAGAATACTCAATACCAATGGACTGAAGATTGAGAAACCCTTATTTTCTTATAAGCGGAGTGCCAATTTTAAAGACATGTTAGTGCATACCAGACCTGTTCTCCTGCCATACAGTAGAACACTGACTACAGGTCAACTGCCTCCAGTACGAGGCCATTCGAGATGTGGAAGCTGTAATGTTTGCCACCTCACAAACAATACTAAATCCATTGATGTGGGCCTTACCTACCCCTGGGAACAGAGGACGCAGACAAATTGTAATTCGGAGGGAGTTGTTTACCTCATTACCTGTCCATGCCAGATGCGGTATGTAGGCATGACTAACCGCAGGGTTAAGACATGCATCATGGAACACCGTAGTACCATAAGGTGTATGAGGTCTAATACTAAACTGACGGTACACTATTTGGAGAAACATCATACTGTTGAAGAGTTAACATGGACTGTCATAGAGAAACTGAGATTTGACAGCTCTACAGGGGACAAGACTAGAGCCCTACTCTTGAGGGAACAAAAATGGGTGTACCGCCTGCGCAGCCATGAAGTGGGACTCAATGATGATATCCCATGGAATGCTCTGAATCGTTAATACCTAGCTCCAACTATCAGTAAATCAGCTCCCCTCGTACTGTAATTTTATCACACCACCATAAAATACTATACCTCGGCCTTTAAGGATCCACCCACACTATTGGCCTCTCGCAAGGGTTGATTAAAATAGGGTATTGTTATTGAATTCAATTAATGTACCTTTTCAATTGGGTCCAATCCTACTATTACTTGATTAACCTTCTTTTCCTCTCCATTAAGTCACGGTATTTTCTTGCCTCTATTTATTATTTGCCTCCATATATTTAACCCGTGTACCAGCATTTTTTCATTCTGGGAAGTCTAGGAGGAGTTTAAATAACTGAGGTAACTTCTCCTGAATATATATATATATACATACATTGTTGATCGCCTGAAAGAGCCCACGGACCTTTGTCTACATTCATAAGGCGACTGGCATTGGAACCCCTAGTAATAGTATAGTATAGGGTGAGCGCTCTAGACGATACGCACAGACATGGCCGCAGGTTACGTCACCACATGCACGATGCACATCAGGTGACTGGAACCGGGTGCTAGTAATACTATAGTACACACCGGACCCCTAATGGCCAGCAGCATTGGTTGTGTGGACGTAAGCCTGATGATTTAAGATGCTGGATAAATGTATATATACAATCATATATGTATATACATTTTTTAATTGTAGATATGATCACTGATCTTACAGTTTCTTTTAACCTTTCCTTCGGCACACGTAATAATAGATGGGACAGACACCATAGTCATTCCGTGTGGTATGAATGACACCCCAGTTTGTACTGTGGCTCTTATGAATCTTTCTACACAACATTGCGTTTACTTATAGGAGACTACTATTCCTGACTGGTTGTCTCTTTCTGTTCTTCTTACCGGTTCTTTAGTACTTACATGACCCATTGGAGAAAATTCCTCGAAACGGAAGGAACTGACCTTTAATTATCCTCTTATCTCAATTGGAGGTGAGAGTGAGAGCAGACTGGGACAGGTAGAGTCCTGAAGAAGGCCGGCGTGACCCTACACGAGGGGCATACACTAACGGCCGAAACATGTTGACCACCTTGCAGTTAAGGAGGGGTGCTAGGAGCACATAGAATCTCCCAATCACCACCATCCTTCACATTTTTTAACTCTGGCTGGAAGATCCAGGAATAAAGTTTTAGGCACAGCGACACTTCCGAGCTAGTTTTAATTCACTTCACATTGCACCTTCACTACCGACGTTCCCAGTCACTGTATAATTATTTTGTGTCTCTTTTTTTGTGTGTTGTATTGTCTTCCCCCACCCTATTGCTCCACCCCATGCGTGGCTACGCTGGGGTGTTTTTGGTAGCAGCCCAATGATGAAGCATGTCACACATTTGTGTGAGTGAGGGCAGTATTATCACATATAGCATGTGCCATCATGCTACATATTTTATTACTCCCTACTCCTTTTGGTGCATTAAGTGTTTACAGGGGGTTCGGGGTAGGTGAGTCCGTACCCTCACCCCTTCTTTTGTGTGTATTATTGCATTCACAGATTTACCATTACTGTACACCTGGAAATGAGTCAAAATCCTATGCATCCCCAGGGGAGGTGTAACGAGAAGAAATATTTTTATTTTCCTCTTTTTCTTTTTACTTCCTCCTTTCGTGTGTGCTGCATTCTGCTGCAAACATAGAAAGAGGGAAATGCCTCAGGGGATTGTTTTTGTGCAGGAAGTTATCCCTAAACAATTCTACTTGCAACACAGGCACCCTTGCACCATGGTGCAAGGGTGCCTGCATGGGCGCTAGGCAGCACATTGCGCGCCAGTACTATGAAATGACAGGAATGTGCAGTATAGTGTGAAATACAGCACATTGCTGCCCTTTCCCTATCACACAGCACAGCGCAGCAAGGTGGCTTGCTGCCCTGCATGATTATTTGATAAATATGCCCTAAAATATCTACCCTATAACTACCATTGTTGTGCACCACACTAACACCTAAAAACAAAATCACACATTTGAATCTTGATATATGTTCAATAGAAGCCACACACATATGTGACAAATTAATGCCAACTGGCTAGGCAAAGCGAAATGCATACTGAACAAATTCTAAATTAAAGTAGCCGGTGTTGATGCAGAATGGTTTGCTCAATGGCACCCAGTGTGACATGGTTTCAAACCCAACATGGGAGTACACCTTTTCAATCTTATCACAGATCTCCTAACCAACCTCTATTAAATTCCATGGCCAATACCAAAGTAACGGACCAAGGCTCCGCCTCTACTGCAAAATGCACAGAACTCATGCTTGCACAATTTCTTTTCACATCTTCAATTTATGTATGTCATTCCATCCAAATCTGTCTTGAATATTTTAACCTCCTGATAGCAGCCCAATACCACAGTTTGTCTGCGACTTTTCTACCTATGGATCTGTCTAATCGGCAAATGAACCATTCATTGTCAGCAACACATTAAATCTGATAACATCTTCCCAAATCCATCTCCAGTGACCAGCTAGCATTGCATCATATGACCTGAGCTATATTACAGGCAGACTACCAGGCTATATAAAGGCATGGTACTTTAGGCACTCAGGACCACAATCACCTCCATACCCATCATGGAGCTATATTCAACCATCTTAGACCACCCTCTCAAAATCTACCAGCTCAGAAGCACATCACAGTCATTTGTAAGTTTATTGGAACATCATTGCCCTGTAACACAGCAGACCTCTACAATTAGTTAATGTGAATGTTTTCATTTAGGTTTGAGAGAATGTGTTCAGTCCAAGGCCTCCCTTACATGCAAGCCCTGGACATTGCAAGGAAAAACCTACAAACCATAAACATAATGCATTACATTTCTAGTGTTTTCAAAACGTAAATTAGTGAGGAAGTTGACATTTTTGATGTAAAATAACCTCATGACAATGTAGAAATGTGTCTTAACCTTAACTAGGAAATGCATATCAATATAGAGGTTAGAGAAAATGTGCTTTTATTAAATGTGCAAAAAGAGAAACATGCTGCTTATTTCTGCAGAAAACTCCCATTTCTGTTGTTCTTTCACTGCTAGGTCTCAATATATTCCTTTATTCTTTCCTTTCCCTTTAATAAAAATAAATGCCTTTTTATTAATGCTGATTTAATGTTAAGAACTGAACTGCAGAACTTGACGTCTTCATGAAATGTACTGTTTGTAGCAAAATGTATTTCTTTCTTGCTCACACCATATAATTTCATCATATTTGTTAGACCTGGTGTCCTTGGCATGATTTCCCCTGTCTTCTTGTGTCTACCTCCTGTAAATTTGTCTGTGTGCTGGTTTTTGGTTTTGCTGGGTTATGTACTCTGGGCACTTTGCCACTGCTGATCAGTGCCAAAGTGCAAGTGTTCCCTGTGAAAATTGTGATTATCATTGGCTATCCATGATTGGCATAATTGATTTACTGATAAGTCCCTAGTAACGTGCACTGTGTGTGCCCAGAGTCTGTAAATCAAATGCTACTAGTGGGCCTGCAGCACTGATTGTGCGACCCACACAAGTACCCTTTCAAATGTGTCTCAGACCTGCCACTGCAGTGACTACGTGCACAGTTTTTAACTGCCATGTCGACCTTGCAAGTGCACCCACTTGCCAGGCCCAACCTTCCCTTTTCTTACATATAAGACACCCCTATGGTAGGCCCAAGGTACCCCCATGGGCAGGGTGCAGTGTAGGTGAAAGGTAGGACATGTGCTGGTGTGTTTTACATTTCCTGATAGTGAAATTCTGCCAATAACGTTTTTGACTTTTGCAAGGGCTAACTCTCCTATAGGCTATCTTGGAAGCTGCCTTGTAACATTTTACATGGGTAACTTTCAATTGGGAACAGCTAGATGTTTGGAGTTTGGGCTGCTGGAACTCAGAATTTAATAACACACCTTTTAGTAAGTGGGGATTTTCTTGTTTAACCATCCTGTGTGCTTCTGCCTGCTTGTGGATTCTCTGTCTGGTTTTAGAATGACAGGGGCTGTTTGTGCATACACTCCAGACACTCACACAAAGGGAGTTGAGGTGTGCCCTGCATATGCTGATGGGCCATCCTGGGCTAGAGTGGTGGGAGGAGCTGTCACTAGCACCAGAAAAGGCTCTGGCTGCTCTGCAAAATGCTGTCTCCACCTCCTGTAGTGAAACTGGACCAGGGAGGACAGAACTGGTTTTACTGAGCTAGAGAGACTTTCTGAACAAAGACTTCAAAGGGAAAAAGGTGTATAAGTGTTAAACCTAAAACCCCAGAACTTTAGATTGCTTTTGGACTAGGAGGACCCTGCCAAAAAAAAGAACTGAAGAGCTGCCAGGAGGTGTGCTGCCCCCTTTTCTGTATGTTACTTTGCTGGGTGGACCTGCAGTTATGGCTTCTGTCTGTGGGCAGTGGAAAGGACTGAACCTTTGCCCTGTTGTGGTACCCTGCTTAAAAAAGATCTCCAAGGGCTTGATGTAGAGCTTGCCTCCTGTTAACAGAAAGACTTCACCTGTATCTTCCTTGAACTCCACTGCTGGGAGTTCTGACCCGCTTTGTGGTGCCAAACCCAGTTCCGGGCCCTTGGAGGTTGTTCCTGCTGCAAAGAGCTATCAAGAACTGAAGAAACCTGCAAAATCGATGCTTCACCATTCTTGTGGTTGTATTGTCCAATGCAGCACCGCTGTGCGGGAGAAAATCACGACGCACAGACTCATGCGGTCGAAGAAACCGACGCAGCGCGTGTCAGCGGTGCGAAGAACCGCTGCACGCAGAGTCCAACACACCAGTCTCTGATTTACGAGACTCCAGCATTAACTCGGACGCAGGCCCTGCTGTGAGGCTACAAGAAACAACGCATCGTGGGATCACTGCTGAAGAAATTGATGCAGCACCTGTTTGCCGCCGCCACATCGACCTCCAGCGCGTCCTGATTTCCATGCATCGTGCCTGTGCACCACGCATCGCAGACGCAGCACCCGTAGACCAAAACCATCTTGTAATCAACGTGCCACTTCCCGCTACAGTCTGGATTCGATGCATCACTTCTGCTGCATGCAGCAGTACTGTTGCATTGCCTCCCCAAGAACTCAGGAACTCACACATTTCTGTGTTTTTCGACGCTACCCTCCTCTGCTGCTGTTTTCCCTTGTGGATTTTGATGCATTTGAGGTGCTGTGTATAAAAATGAAACAAACACAAGGAGATGATGGACGGAGCACTAAACGTTTCAGACACTCACCCCCAGTCACCGATCTGGGTTGAATCCATCATCATTCTTTAGCTCACTTCATCAACCCAGTTCAGACACAGCTATATGCAAATCAGTCTTGACTCTGTGCCTCATGGGAACAGTCCAGCCCAAACTGCCAAGCTATGTCTTCCCTGGACCGGAAACAAGCATCCTGGGACCGGTTTCGGGCTAACAGCCCTCATTAGCCAGGCTAGCTTGAATCCAGTGGCAAAGTGAACAAGGGACCTACATCTGGGCATACCCTGCCAACTTAGGGCGAACAAAGCAAACACAAGGAGATGATGGACAGAGCGCTGAAACTTTTCAGACACTCACCCCCAGTCACAGATCTGGGTTGAATCCATCATCATTCTTTAGCTCACTTCGCCACCCCAGTTCAGACACAGCTATATGCAAATGAGTCTTGACCCTGTGCCTCATGGGAACAGTCCAGCCCGAACTACCAAGCCATGTCTTCCCGGGACTGCAAACAAGCATCCTGGGACCGGTTTCGGGCTAACAGCCCTCATCAGCCAGGCTAGCTTGTATCCAGTGGCAAAGTGAGCAAGGGACCCACGTCTGGGCATACCCTGCCAACTTAGGGCGAACAAAGCAAACACAAGGAGATGATGGACGGAGCACTGAAACTTTTCAGACACTCACCCTCAGTCATAGATCTGGGTTGAATCCATCATCATTCTTTAGCTCACTTCGCCACCCCAGTTCAGACACAGCTATATGCAAATCAGTCTTGACCCTGTGCCTCATGGGAACAGTCCAGCCCGAACTACCAAGCCATGTCTTCCCGGGACTGCAAACAAGCATCCTGGGACCGGTTTCGGGCTAACAGCCCTCATCAGCCAGGCTAGCTTGTATCCAGTGGCAAAGTGAGCAAGGGACCCACGTCTGGGCATACCCTGCCAACTTAGGGCGAACAAAGCAAACACAAGGAGATGATGGACGGAGCGCTGAAACTTTTCAGACACTCACCCCCAGTCACAGATCTGGGATGAATCCATCATCATTCTTTAGCTCACTTCGCCACCCCAGTTCAGACACAGCTATATGCAAATGAGTCTTGACCCTGTGCCTCATGGGAACAGTCCAGCCCGAACTGCCAAGCCATGTCTTCCCTGGACCGGAAGCAAGCATCCTGGGACCCGTTTCGTGCTAACAGCCCTCATCAGACAGGGTAGCTTGAATCCAGTGGCAAAGTGAGCAAGGGACCCACGTCTGGGTATACCCTGCCAACTTAGGGCGAACAAAGCAAACACAAGGAGATGATAGGCGGAGCGCTGAAACTTTTCAGACACTCACCCCCAGTCACAGATCTGGGTTGAATCCATCATCATTCTTTAGCTCACTTCGCCACCCCAGTTCAGACACAGCTATATGCAAATGAGTCTTGACCCTGTGCCTCATGGGAACAGTCCAGCCTGAACTGCCAAGCCATGTCTTCCCTGGACCGGAAACAAGCATCCTGGGACCGGTTTCGGGCTAACAGCCCTCATCAGCCAGGATAGCTTGAATCCAGTGGCAAAGTGAGCAAGGGACCCACGTCTGGGCATACCCTGCCAACTTAGGGCGAACAAAGCAAGCACAAGGAGATGATGGACGGAGCGCTGAAACTTTTCAGACACTCACCCCCAGTCACAGATCTGGGTTGAATCCATCATCATTCTTTAGCTCACTTTGCCACCCCTGTTCAGATGCAGCTATATGCAAATCAGTCTTGACCCTGTCCCTCATGGGAACAGTCCAGCCCAAACTGCCAAGCCATGTCTTCCCTGGACCGGAAACAAGCATCCTGGGACCGGTTTCGGGCTAACAGCCCTCATCAGCCAGGCAAGCTTGAATCCAGTGGCAAAGTGAGCAAGGGACCTACGTCTGGGCATACCCTGCCAACTTAGGGTGAACAAAGCAAACACAAGGAGATGATGGACGGAGCGCTGAAACTTTTCAGACACTCACCCCCAGTCACAGATCGGGGTTGAATCCATCATCATTCTTTAGCTCACTTCACCACTGCAGTTCAGTCACAGCTATATGCAAATCAGTCTTGACCCTGTGCCTCATGGGAACAGTCCAGCCCAAACTGCCTAGCTATGTCTTCCCTGGACCGGAAACAAGCATCCTGGGATCAGTTTTGGGCTAACAGCCCTCATCAGCCAGGCTAGCTTGAATCTAGTGGCAAAGTGAGCAAGGGACCCACGTCTGGGCATTCCCTGCCAACTTAGGGCGAACAAAGCAAACACAAGGAGATGATGGACGGTGTGCTGAAACTTTTCAGACACTCACCCCCAGTCACAGATCTGGGTTGAATCCATCATCATTCTTTAGCTCACTTCGCCACCCCAGTTCAGACACAGCTATATGCAAATCAGTCTTGACCCTGTGCCTCATTGGAACAGTCCAGCCTGAACTACCAAGCCATTTCTTCCCGGGACCGGAAACAAGCATCGTGGGACCGGTTTCGGGCTAACAGCCCTCATCAGCCAGGCTAGCTTGAATCCAGTGGCAAAGTGAGCACGGGACCCACGTCTGGGCATACCCTCCCAACTTAGGGTGAACAAAGCAAGCCTAAGGAGATGATAGACGGAGCGCTGAAACTTTTCAGACACTCACCCCCAGTCACAGATCTGGGTTGAATCCATCATCATTCTTTAGCTCACTTCGCCACCCCAGTTCAGACGCAGCTATATGCAAATCAGTCTTGACCCTGTGCCTCATGGGAACAGTCCAGCCCAAACTGCCAAGCCATTTCTTCCCTGGACCAGAAACAAGCATCCTGGGACCGGTTTCGGGCTAACAGCCCTCATCAGCCAGGCAAGCTTGAATCCAGTGGCAACGTGAGCAAGGGACCTACGTCTGGGCATACCCTGCCAACTTAGGGCGAACAAAGCAAACACAAGGAGATGATGGATGGAGCGCTGAAACTTTTCAGACACTCACCCCCAGTCACAGATCTGGGTTGAATCCATCATCATTCTTTAGCTCACTTCACCACCGCAGTTCAGACACAGCTATATGCAAATCAGTCTTGACCCTGTGCCTCATGGGAACAGTCCAGCCCAAACTGCCTAGCTATGTCTTCCCTGGACCGGAAACAAGCATCCTGGGATCGGTTTCGGGCTAACAGCCCTCATCAGCCAGGCTAGCTTGAATCCAGTGGCAAAGTGAGCAAGGGACCCACGTCTGGGCATACCCTGCCAACTTAGGGCGAACAAAGCAAACACAAGGAGATGATGGACGGAGCGCTGAAACTTTTCAGACACTCACCCCCAATCACAGATCTGAGTTGAATCCATCATCATTCTTTAGCTCACTTCGCCACCCCAGTTCAGACACAGCTATATGAAAATCAGTCTTGATCCTGTGCCTCATGGGAACAGTCCAGCTCGAACAGCCAAGCCATGTCTTCCCTGGACCGGAAAGAAGCATCCTGGGACCGGTTTCCGGCTAACAGCCCTCATCAGCCAGGCTAGATAAAATATATAAAAATGAAGCATCCATACATTTCTATGGACAGAATAGCTTGTAACCTTTTAAAAGTTCTATTTTAAGTTGTGTATGTTGGATTTTTGTCATTTGGTCATGTTTGGTTTAGAGAAAGATACTTTATTTTTTTAAACGGGTGTGGTGTCCATTTGTTGTGTTTTCACTGTGTTACTGTGTGTGTTATATACAAATGCTTTACACATTGCCTCTGAGATAGGCCTGACTGCTCGTGCCAAGCTACAAGGGGTGAGCATGGGTTATCTTGGGTGTGTAATCCCTTGAGCCTGACTAGAAGGAAGGGTACCTACTTCAATTCAATTCAAAACGAGCTTTATTCGATTTTAAACATTAAAATCATAAAAGCGGGCATAAAAACATTTCATCCGATATCTTGGAACTTGTTAAAATACATAAGATACAAACCAGTTCCTTAAAAATTCTTGCAAATTCATTTAAACAATAGGTGATTCCAAATACATCAAAAACAAAATTTGTATTACTGTGCATAGTGTGTCCCAACTCCCAACACAGTCATTCTAATATAATTGGTATCTGACGATTAAATACAAAGAGATTTCCTAGTTCTAAGCACACTTTTTAGGAAACCCACCATGGAACCAATACAGTAAGTATTTCCTAACATCTGTAAATATAGAAAGCAGGGCGACATTGTCTCCATCCTCCTTGTTTTAATAAAGGTGTTACCCATCTTCGCCTTTCATTAATATAACATTTACAGAATAAAATTACATGTATTATTGTTTGTGGGGAAATATCGTCACAAGGGCATCGACAAAGTTCCCTCGACCAGTTGTTTAAATCAGGAAGACTAATTAGACGATGGAAGGTACCAAATCAGAATCTTGTTAGTAGATATCTATCATATCCCCCCAAGATACATGTCAGATACGGTTGAATAGCATAGGTTACAGTTATTATTTGATGCTCAACCACCGTAGGTTTACTCATTTCCAAGGTTAACCAGTTTTCTTCCAGGTGGGTCATACAGATTTTTTTTAAATCCTTCCGGGTAATAGAATTCATTTTTTCGGGTAAAAAGTAAAACTCTGGGTGTCCGACATCCTGCAATTTTTTTTTAACGTATTTTAACCATGGGATCTTGGTGGCATTATCTAGTCTTATCACATCAGTTATTATTTCCCTGTTTAAGCCAGTGCTAGCAGAGATCCATATTCTGTGCCAGAGCAGCACCGGTTGTGCCTTAATTAGATCGGAAATATATGGTACACCCAGTTCGCTATGGCAGTTAAAAACAGGGGCACTAGCTGGGACCGCTAAAATGAATTTAAAAAAAGCGTTTTCTATATATTGAATCGATGTACATTCTTGAAAGCCCCAAATGCCTGCCCCGAAAACTGCTATGCTCACACATTTGGCTTGATAAATTTTTAGAAGAATTTCTGGTGGCCTTCTCCCCACTTTTTTTGTAAAATTTATTAAAGCTGCGGTGGATTTCATAAACAGGAGGCTCCTAGCCTTAATTGCTGTTGCCCAAGAACCAGTTCGATTAAAAAGGACCCCCAGATAACAAAAAGAGTTAATAGTTTCCACCCTACTCCCCCCGCATGATAACTTCTATTCTTATTTTTCCCTCTCCCACATGACATGATAAAACTTTTCTTTACATTCATTTTTAATCCAAGATTATCCACAAAGCTAGCATAAAAGTGAGAGCCCTCTGTAAACCGATCTGGGTACGAGCCATAAGTACCGCATCATCGGCATAGAGGAGAGAGCATATAGGGCGGTTATTAACATGTGGTGAATCCCTAACATGTGACACCAACTCCTGCTCCAAGGCATTCGTGTATAATGTAAACAGGAGAGGTGCCAAGACACACCCTTGCCTTACACCCCTCTCCACTTTAAATGGCACAGTACACTCTCCCTTAAGTCCATAACGGACTTTTGCGGTGGCACCACAGTATAGCTGCCTTAAAAACTGGATTAAAACAGGATCAACCTTTAAATCACTAAGAACGCCCCACAGCTTATTATGAATTACGCAGTCTACTGCGGCTGTGAGGTCGACCAATGCCAAATAAAATTTTCCTGTTTTTGCCTGCGTATATTTACCAATTAAAATACTAAGGTTAAGGATCTGCTCGTTAACTCCTAAACCAGATCTAAAACCATATTGTACATCGCTTAAAATACTTTCATCTTCCACCCACGCCTGCAACCGGTCTAAAACAATCCTGCCCGCTACTTTCATAAGTGAATCTAACAGAGATATTGGGCGATAGCAGGCAGGATTTTCCCGCTCCCCCTTCTTAAAAATAGGAACTATAATTGATTCTGACCATGTGCTTAAAAATCCCTTTTCACAACATGCTTGTAAAACCCGAGTAAGAATGGGGCCCCACATCTCCAGGTTCGACTTAAAGAGATCAATTGGTACCCCGTCCGGGCCAACGGCCTTGCCACTCTTACTTGTATTTATGGCCATGATGACGTCTTGCAATGAAATATCAAAATCAATTGGCGTGAAAATCTGGTGAGTCCACTCAGTGTCTTGGCTATGGACTACTTCCTCAGTGGCCCTCGAGTACACACTTGAAAAAAAGTCCACCCACGTTTTTTCCGCTATCGCCACCTCAATTGATGGTGCGTCTAATCTGTGATTGAGGAATGGGGCATTCACAGCTAGCCAGAATTTCGAGCTGTCCCTGCTCAGTGAGGCATCACTAAGATTCTTCCAGGCCTTTTCTTTTAACTCGTTTATCCTATTTTTTCTAGCTTCATTGTAAAGCTTTCTACAGGTCCTAATCTCCTCTTTATCTCTAGTTTGTCTATGTAGGGCACTCTTTAGGTTAGAATAACTTTTTGTGCATTATTATCAAACCATCCCTGTCTGGAGTTACGTGTACCTTTATTTTCCGCTTGCAACGTATTTTTTACAATTTCAGTAATAGAAGTAAAAGCCTTTAAAACGTTTTCATGCGATGGACTATCACTTAAACATATTAAAATTGGGTCTAATGCCTTTGTGACTATTTCTTTACTTAATTTTGTGGGGTCCCGGCTCGCCCAGCGAATAGCATAGCCGTTTAGTCTTCCCAGCTCTATATTTTGCACCCATGCTAATGTATTACAAGTTTTCCTTGCTGAACTATTTGGGATTGCTATTTTCACACTTATTGCCAGATGGTCACTCATAACATTTTGGTGAATATTATACCCTTTTACGTAACATGCATGTCGATTTGGTATAATAATAAAATCTATAGTTGATTCAGCAAATCTATAGTTGATTCAGCTCCTCTACCTATAAATGTATGACCAAACTCCACTCTTGGAGAACATAAGCAGTTTGAGAAACCAAAATCATGTTACCTACTTGGACAGGGTGCATACCACTGCCAAAGCGAAACCCCCATTTCTAACAATATTTTAGATAGTTTCCTCTGTCACATGCCTTTAATGAACAATTATATTGATGAAAGAAAAGACTTGAGTTTCATGATCTAACCAGGACATGCTAGACATTAATGATTCATTTTATAGTGCAGTCCATTGTTACACAATGGGGCACTGAACAGCTAACAGATTAGGCTTTCAAAGGTTCTCATGAGAACCTTCCTAGATGTAACTTTTTTAATACACTGTAGCAACATTCAAATAACAACATTTCAACATGGATGTTTACTGTGGGAATAGAGAGAGAAGATGACGGACCATTGAAAGATTCTTTCATATTGTTTAGAGATGATCGAACATTCAGAGTCTGCAACATGTTTTGTGCTTTTCTATATAGTATGTGTTTCTAGTTAGAGAGTTAACACATTCTATGCATTCTATGGACAACTCCCTTGCCGTTCCCTTTAACACTTTACTGTGCTACTCTTGCCTAAATTGCTGCGAGCTACTGCTAACAGTGAGTTTCTGTTTCCTGATGCCTTTTTGAAGACTTTCTCCATGCTGATCATAGCTACTGTTGTGATTATTTCCTTCTACCTGTTTTAAGAGTTGCTACTGCAGCTGTTAGGGATCTCGACTTAGTTTCCAAAACACTTACTCTTTATGGGGAGTTTGACCTCTCATAGCTCTTAGCCTGTTGCTCCAAATTTCTCTTCCTCTTTTCCAAAGGAACTCTTTATGGGTTCTGGCTAGGATAGGTTAGGTCCTTTAGATTAAAATAGGGTCAAATTCCTTAATGGAATGATGTTTCTGTAAACAGACTTATCTGACTTGACCTGAATAAGAAGACAAAAATTCAGACTAATCTCTTAATGAGAAAATAAAACTTTTTAAAACTTCATCAAACCTCTCATCATTGACTGAACATTAAAAACAGTAAGTTGATGACTATTATAGAAATGTGTTTGGGTTATGCTCAATTGTAACACAGTGGCAAAGATTTATCGACCTAAAGAAGAAATTTGCATGGAAATTTTGAGATTCTCTTAAATAAGTTCCAGGGTGGAGCTGTTTATGAAGTTTTTATGGGATTTCCGTGCTCGTGTTAGCTAATCCACCATTTAGCCTGAAACAGTTAGGCTATATAATCAAGCAATTCACCAACATTCTCGCACAGTAAACCATGTCACACTCATCTAAAATATGACCCAAGGTGATATACTCTTATATCCTGTAAAAACACATTTTATTTTGCTGTGTTTTGCCAAGTACTTCTTCACTTCAAATCACTTTATTTTGGCCACCAGGGCCATAAAAGTACAATCCATTTATAATAAATACAGTGTGCGACGTAATTAAAAGTCCATCACAAAATAGATCATATAAAAAATAAGTTGATTATTACATGGAGATATAAGCATAAAAGCATAAAAGAATATACACAGTTGGTTATCAAATGAGGGAGTGTCATTAAAACAGAATGTTGTTATGGCAGCAATAATATATACAAAAAATAGTGCACTTGAAGAAAAAAAAACATCTTATAGGAGGGCAGAAAAGAGCTTTGCAACAGAGCACCTATGTTGCACTCAGGAATTTAGCAATGGAAATGGCCATTAATGGGCGAGAATCTGATCTAAGAATGCGGAGGGCTTTCTGATGGTTCCGTACACCTATTAACCTATAAATGAGTGCAAGCCAAGTATGCTGAGGGGATAGATAACCTGGGCACACAAACAAGACATGGGAGACACTTTCTCCCGGGTAGTCACAGATAGGATAAGAGGTGCCTCCTTTGCCAGCCCAGCCTCATGTAAACGCTCTGAGACTTAAAGTGCTTATATGGAACTGAAAGTAAAGCTTTCTATGAGTGGAACGGACACTACGTCCCAAAATGCCTCCAGCCCCCGAATAGACTTGATGTCCATGAAACCACTGGTTAACTTGGCGGTGGCTGCCTTCTGAGAATCCTCAGCCACCTCAAGTGACCAGTATTTCTTTTTTTATCACTGCCTTTGATCCCACAGGTCATGGAGTCCTAATGAGTACAAAACTGACCATGATTTTGAACCATCAGATTTTATTATATTGGTCGGCCTTCAAAACATCTGTTAGACATTTGGCATAATGGGCAAGTTCAGGGGTGGTCCACACTCGTCTCCAAAACAGCAAGGGCCACAAGCAAATTTTGTCCGAAACCCTAGTGACACTTAGGTCACTAAACAAGGGATATAATGGGGTACTAACTGGGAGAGATGCAAAATTCCTGAGGAATTTGTTCTTGGCTCTTATGATGTCATCGTGTTTTGAAAAACCCCACAGTTCGGCCCAATACAGGGCTGACCCCAAGCCCTTGGCCTTGTAGATCTTAAGTGCAGGAGAGATTGGTTTAGAGTATGATGTTAAACTCCTTCAGTATTACACCTGAGATCCTCTTAAGCTTAGTGGTGGCCTTATTGATACGGAAATGCCTAGACATACCCTCTGAAAAAGTGACCTCCAAATATGCAAAGGAATTAACCTTCCCCTAAGGGAGCGCCTCCTAAGACTAGGTTACCCTTAAAAGGTCTGTGCAGGTTAAAAAATATCACCCTGGTTTTAGAAGCGTGGATTTCCAAGCCCCGATCCTCAAAGAACTCATTAAAATGGATCAAGAGTTTCTGGAGGCCTGCGGAGTCTTGGAAATCAACAAGGTGTCATCTGTAAATAAAAGAATCGGGGTTTTGAGACCAGCCAAAGATGGAGCATCTGCTTCCATTTGGGACAAAAAGGGAACAATATCGTTAATAAAAAGTGAAAACAGGGTGGGAGTCAAGACACAACTCTGGCGAACACCTTTACACACTGGTACCCTTTCTGTCAACTAGGCCTGATCCCTTCCCCAGCGTATGCGAGCATAATTTTCTATGTGCAAATGAATTAAAAGGGATAAGATATCAAGGGGCATTTATAAGTCTGCCAGAACACTCCAAAGTTTGGATCTTGGGATCAAATCAGAGGCCGATTTTAGGTCGAAAAAAGCGACATAAAGACTGCCTCCATTAATCAAAACAGTTCTCCAATGAATTAGCATAAAACAAAAGACCTGGTCAATGGTTGAGACCCCGGTACGAAAGCCTGATTGAAATGGGCTGAGAATATTGCCCTCCTCAGTCCAATTTAGTATTCTGTAGAGTAGGCAACGACCAAAAATTTTCTAAATACTATTTATAAGGCTTATTGGCCTGTATTTGGATGGTAATGATCAGTCACCTTTTTTATATATAGGTAAGACTATGGCACCTTTCCACGAATCGGGGATGGGAGCCCCTGCTGCAATTGCATTGGCCAAGGCTAGGATGTAATGAGAATAAGGTTCTATATTGGCTCGAAAAATGTCTGCTGGAACACCATCGGGACCAGCCGCTCACACAAGTTAGACAGCATTTAGGGACTGTAAAATATCTGCAATTTCGAACGTCTGCATGGAACTGGTGTTTATCTGAGGAGCTGGAACATCTGTTAATAAAACAGGGTCGGCAGGATTGCCAGAGTAAATATTGCCAAAATGCTACCCAGTCAGAAGCGGCCACATTAGTGGTCAGGCTCTGTACAGCTCTAGTGCGGTCCTGTGCCACCAAAGCCCAGAATTTACACAAATCACCAGTAAAACATGTGTCCAAAAGGCCCTCCACCTCTGTTCATCCCAATCTTTTTTGGCGTGCAGAATAGCCTTTTTATATGCTTTCCTTAAAGCTGGTACACAGGCCATGTATTTTGTTTTTATAGCCTTAACTAATAAGCGACTTATTACTCGACATTCTTTGTTAATAAGCGACTTATTACCCGACATTCTTTGTTTTGCAAGTATATGTGTGAAGAGAAATGAAAATTTGGAGTATATTCATAAAAAGAAGTGTAGGCAAACCTGTTACACTACTATGCATGTATTCCCTGTTTACAGCTGGAAAGCAATTGCGTCATTCTAATACAAAGCTTTATACCATATTGCGTTCACTGACAACTTTACTAGGCCATTATTTCTTGCATAGTAAATTGCACATGGTAGCAAACATAACCTTGTTTCCAAATCTATCAAGGGAAGAGGTGTTTAGTGAGAAGAATAGAGTCAGTATGTGTGGATTTGAATGCTGGCTTCCTTCCAAGGCAGTTCAAGTGCTTCCACTGATGATACATTCTGGACACCTGCATGTTAGATACGTTTCTGCTGAAACTAATTAAAGTATCGAATTAAATGTTGTCACGTGAGCTTCTTACAGAGGTGTGGTGAAGTGGCCAGAGCGACTGACTCCGGAGCCCGTGGCTCACGGTACAATCCCCGGCGCTGGCAGCAGCTCAGCTCAGCATCATGTGACTGGCAATAGCTCACTTAATCTCCCCGATGGCCCCCAGCGCCTTAAAACGCTCAGGGGTGATTTGTTCACACTTTTCAAATACCTGATTTATTTATTTATTTACATTGACATGCATTAAGCATAAATGTATTTGAACTAGTTTAAAATGTTCATATTTTTGAGCTTTGCTGCAAATGACCATTTTTCTAGCATGAGCTACGGTCAATTGAACTGACAGTTGTCATTGAAATGTTTGCTTTGCTGCCTGTTGTTTTGTATTAAACCACTGTTTAGACTAGGGCTTCCCTATGTTTTTGTCTTTCCTTTTCCACAATCCCCTGCATCTACCACTACTGGTTATTTCTCAGTGTACCAATAGTTCTTATATTGAGTTTCCAACCATTCAAGAGTTGTCAATTTAAGAGACACTGGGCCTCATGCACAAAGAGGCTGCAGGGCCGTTTCTAGGTGTTTTGCCGCCCTAGGCGAGAATTGAAAAATGCCGCCCCCTCCCTTTTACTATCAGCACTCTCTCCCCCTGTCATCCAGGCTAGAAGAATTAATGCATTAGATCACAAAATGTGCCTCGTTATGCCGCATAATTTGCCTTTTTTTGACTCATAATTTAGCCAACTCTCCGCATAATTTGGTTCCCCCTGCGGCTTAATTTCAAGTGGCCCTGAGTATAAATAACACCAACAATCAAAGAGCACATGGCAAAACAGCTGAGTAGGTTAACCGCTTGCTGCAGAGATCTGCAGTGTTAGCTGGTCACAAATTGAAATATTTGCACAGTCTACTCAGCCTTTTATCTTTCCAAGTTAAAAAGGAGTGCCTTTGTGTTGAGTAATATTGACCTATTATCTAAGCCCCAAGGCACAATTTAATTAGCGATGTATGTTTTGTAAGTGGGCGTATAGATCGCAAACGTAGCCGTAGAACATCACAGCGCGGTACAATAGTTGCCTGGGTACATTTGAGTGGTAAATCATATAGAGCTGCCAAACTGACTCTAGAACCAGGTGGATTGGAGAGTCTCGCTATATGATTTTATTCACGCAGGTCTAGCATCACACGCTTCATATCTAGCCGCCGCTATGTCTCGCCGCATAAATCGTGACAAACAACCCCAAAAGCTAAAGCGCAAGAGGCAGAGCACAATGTACTTGTTTTTATTGCAGGTTAGAAAATAAATTATGGCTATTCGTCTTTTTTTTCACTATTTCCAGACCATAATAAGACCGGAACCTGTATTTTGGGGTGAAAAAAAAATAAAAAAAATTCAGATTGACGTGATGGAAAAAAAAAGCCTCTTGGCACCATATATTTTTTTATGTGTGGCATGCAATTAGCCACCTGTTTGCACTGCTTAAAAACAAATGAAATTCGTGAATTATAAACCAATTACCTGACACGGTTATTTTATTTCCTAGGCACCAGAGCAGCCGACACAAACAGTCCGCCCCCGCGCGCCGAGAGAGAGGGTGGTGCGACGTGCGAGACGTAGTCACCGTCACTGGCTGCTGCATAAAGCACCGCTCGGGGACTGGCCAAAAATGATGCCCATGGCCATCATTGGTAGCGCTTTCCCTCGCTACAAGATTGACGGCCCTGGGGACCCACACACTGGTACTGCTGGCCCGCTCCACACACCACTATGCTAGGGTGCGCTGCGCAGCATGTATAAGCAGGTGCGCTTGCACTCACATACAGGTGCTGCTGCCAGACCATGAGGCAAAAAAGTTGCATAGTGCAGTACAACTTTTTATGATGCAGCCCATCTCTGAATGACTTTTTGTGAATCTAGGCCCTGATTCCTTACTGCTCATACAGAATGAGTCTCCCAATAAGTTGCAGTGATCTACGACATGGATTCTGAAAGAAATTCTGTTTGACACTTTAAGAAAGAGCTTGTTGTGCTGTATGTTGTGCTCCTTTCCGCTTTGCTATCTCTGACGACCCCTTTATCTCCACTTCTCCACGTTTTTCTTTCTATTTTACTTTCCCATTTGTCACTTGGAGCACTGCAAAGTGTTCCTTGCAAACTTAGTGATGTTATTTAAAATACAATATATTTGTAGCTTTTCTTACTTTTTTACGTTCACTTACATGTGTACTCTTTTCCATGTGTCTGCACGAGAATGGTGACATTATTTATACTGCTTTTAAAGGTTATGAAAAGGGTTCCCTGTGGTTTCTTTACAATACTGAAATTATACAAATGAAAAGAAGGATAACATACGTAAAGAACTTCACCTGCTACTTCTGTGAAATGAATGCAGACTGTTCCAGTGGGCATTATATGGATGCACAAATTTAAAAAAAAATCCCCCTTTTGTCGCCCTAGCCATTTTGCCGCCCTAGGCAGCCGCCTAGTCTTGCCTAATGGTAGAAATGGCCCTGAGAGGCTGGTTGCAGCACAATGGTTTGCACTGTTCTGCGACAAATATCGCACCGTTTGTGGTGCAGGTTTTCTCGGTTCTCTTGAAGGGCAAAATTACATTTGAGATTAAGTTGCAAACCCCTCCCTCACTAATATTGATGGTACGAGATTCAGACATCCTTCCATCATTCACTTCCAGAATATTTTGGCATTGCAACATTATTGCATTAAGGATCATTGGTCACAGTGCCACAAACGTGGTACTTTGAATTGGGCACTGCAGTATTTGATACCTTTGTGAGGTCCTACTCATGTCCTCCACCCAAATATGCACATTGTAAGCTGTCAAATATTGACACCCCACATTTTATGAATGGGTATTGTTTGCTGTCTGCAGGTGCTATATGAATGTAAAAATGAGCACAAGGCGTTTGGGCATACTATAGTGAGTGTCAAGAGGGGAGGAGCGCCCTTTTGCCGCTCCCCTTTTCCTTGTGACCTAAAAGGGATCCCAATGTGTGTATTGAGACTTGGGTAGCAATTATGAATCAGAAAATATATTAATGCAATGATAATTGGGACTTTGCCGTTGCTCTGGCTTTTCAAATGCAAAGTCTTTTGTTCATCTGACCAATTGTTTCCATAAAGGTACATTGAGAATGGGAAAGCTGGGATACCGGTCTGTCCTGCCTTGCATACTTCTAAGATTTCGTTCTCTGCTGTGTGCATTGCAATACAAAAGTAGAATTTTCTTCATCCTGAATATTCATAAAGCGAACCATATTTCCACTAATGTGTGCATCTTCTAACCAGTTCCAGGTTAGTACCTCCAGCAAAGTGCATAGGGATGGCCTCGGCACATCTTTGCATTGACACAGCCATCTAGTTATGGCTATGCGTTTGTACAACCACCCATTAGTTTTCCTTCAACCTTATTCTAAACACAGAGAATTTTTACAATAACGATTTTGAGGGCAGTCTACAAGTAAAGGCATATTGAAAAGGAGTGAAGGAAGGTCCTGTCGGTAGACCCCAGTGATCATCGGTAAAGTACTTCTAAAGCTAGAATGTTCCCTGCCTCCTTATCAAGGTTCATTTATTTTTACTTCACTGAGCTTACTGGATGTCCTTAAAGTGATACCAGGAGGACAATTCTGTTAGGTCCCTGGCTTTATTCTAAAGAGGCAGATGCCTACTGATGCTGCACATAACTCCCCCCTGCTGACAATTGGAATGGTTGTGCCTGGATGTCAGGGAATGGATTGTTAATTGTGTTTGGGATGTGTTCTCTCCAGAGGGAGTTCTGTCCGTCGTAAGTCCGAGTCCACTACCCCCCACCCTGCCCCTCCCCCGCCCTGCCCCACCGCCCCGCAGCACTACCTCGGCGAGCCGCCACTGGTTCTCTCCCTAGTGCCCAGATCTGGTTATTTGGCTTTCGAGGCCGATTAAGTTCTCCTGCGAGTGACCGGTTCAATTGTTGTACACGGTGTTACTTTTGCCTTCACAGATTTTTGTCTAAATCAAGTCTGCTATACCTCCTGAGTTCTTTGGTGATAACAAATTATTGTTTATGTAAGAAAGATAGAGGAGGTAATAAGGCCCATGCTGTGATTGCAAAACACCCAGGCTGCCTAGTCTTGAGCCACCTCACGCCTCTTTTTTCCACCACCCCAAACGTTCTGCCTCTAGCTCGTTTTTGCAGCCTATGTTGCATCCCTGTTTTCTCTGTTTGTTTCTGTTTTCATATCCTTCTTTTCCTGCATATATTTTCTTTTTCTGCCTTTCAATCTCCTGAAGTGTCAAAACCTGATGATGATAAATAAGTCCCAGTATCCAAAAATGAGTTTTGGTGCCCCCCCCCCTTCAACCCGACCACAGCCTGCAACCGCATGCACAAATTAAGTACTGCATTCTGCTCATACCAAAGGACAATTAGTTTTAATTGTAAGTGCTGAAAGAGCTTAATTTGCTATCTGGGCTTCTGCAGTATTTTTTGTACATCAATGTAATATACATCTCCTGCATGATTTATTAGCAGAACCTACTGTGGACACAACCATTCATTTTGCCGTTTGGTGTGCAACTAAACCGACTCTGTTTCTGATGCATTGGTTCAATATTGTTTCCAAAGTTCCTTTCCACTTCATATTAAGTATTTACAATCCACTTCATATTAAGTATTTACAATAAGTGTGCTGAAAGCGCAGACAGTTCTGTAATGTTTTTATGGCACCAATGTGCTGCATACACGGGAGAGTTTTAATGTAACATGCATATCAAATTGTTTAATATTTTATAATGGTGTGAGCGCGGTTCTTTCTTGTAATTCTGTTAGATGGCAATATCCTGTGAGCTATGAGTGGTGGATGAGCAGGTTACTACCTTAATTTTCGTACCAAAGGCCACCTTTAGAGTTGAAAGAAATACCTGGCTGAGATCATGATACACAGGGGCATAGCTTGATCAATAAGACTGGTGGGTGTGAGCTTCAGATTTTCCGACAATCATGTTGGCATATCTTGTTACTCATTTTATGAAAAGCAGCACGAGATGGGCTTAAGGGCCAGTGGAAAGGTAAATGAGTGCGGATTGTGAGGGGTACTTAAAACACAGTATTTTGTAAAATAACTAAGCTTGGGTGGAGTTCGTGGAGTTCCGCTACACGAAACTCTGTGAAGTGCAAAAAAAAACTCTGCCGCGCTACACGTAGGTCCGCAAGCGGCGGAGTGCGTTCGAAAGATGCAGTTCGCGGTAATTTTTAGCACCGGGTGTTTGTCCGCACTGTTAAATTATGGCAAAGGGTACCATGCACAGGTGGGCGCATGCGGGCGCTGTTTACTTTCTGCCGCATGAGTAGATTTTCTACTCGAGCGGCAGCTTTCTCAATGCGAATAGACAGTTTCTCAACGCGAGCGGTCGTGAGCATACGCGGCCACTCGCATTGAGAAATCCGACCGCCACGTTGAGAAATCACGCCGGGAGGTTGATTTCCCTTGCTCGCGCTCGCCAACTTGACACTGACAAGCACGAAAGAGGAAAAATCTCACCGGGAGTTGGATTTTCCTCGCTCGCCAACTTTATTTTGATGAGCGCGAGCAAGCAAAAAAACTCTGCTCTGCTACGTGGAGCGGAGTTTTTTGGAACTCTGCGAGCTCCACGTAACGCGGAGTGCGGAAACCTCTGCAAACTCTGCGAGCGGAGCGGAGTTCACCGCCCAGACTTAAAAATAACCATGTTTTAAGACCTTCAAATCAGAGACAAGAGTTTATGTGTGTATGTTTTTGTCTGAGTGAGTATTTAAAAATACCAGGTGAAATTTGACAGACACTTTATCTTCCCCAACTGAAAGCTCCTGTACCCAACTATTTATTAAATAATACATTTTTGGGGAGGTGTAACACTCCAAACACCATCCTTGAAACTTCACCCCTGATGATACACACATATTTACAATCAGAAAAATGCATTTGGGTTGAATTTGCTTACTGTTTGAAGATTAGATAATTATTAGACCGAGTAGAAACACAAGCATTGTATGAAACATTTCATAGTGAACAACGAAGGCTCTGGGGCTGCCAGTCACAAAGCCCATCTTAAAAAAAGATGTAAAACAACTTCTGTAAGTTTCCTCTTATGTTTGGAGTAGATTCCTGATGTTGTAGGTATTCTTGAAGTATCTTAGAAGAAGCCCTGGACAAATACGAAATTAATCAATTTCCGGGAATACTCCGTATTAGGGCCAGACTGTGAACCCAAAGCAGCCCAGGCAATTTTGCTGGACCATCCCCTTGGGGTAAGGGGGTAGGGGAGGGGTGCAAGTGTGAAGCACTGCTACTTTTGTTACTGGGGGCCGATATTGCAGCACCACTGCAAAACCTGCCCCCAGTAACAAAACCGGCCCCCACCCTTCAGCCTCCAGGGGAAACACCCAATGTCCCCTACGGCCAGTCCAGCCCTGCTGCCTCTTTCAGAATAGATCCTCTTGCACCTCAAAGAGGAGGTGCACGTATCATATGCAGCTTTGTATTCTCTAATGGGAAACACCTTCCCCTATACCAAAATTATTAAAGTGTTCTTTGCCTTTTACTTTCCCACCTTTACCAAAGCACTTAACAGAAATACTCTTCAGTGTTTCAATTACCCGCCCATAACACTACCCTTCCCATCCTTAACATTGTTATATTGTTATGTTATTTAGATGTTTAATGCGAACATCTCAACCCACAGGGGGTATCCGGATGCATAATTAAACTAATGGATAAACTGGACAGAGCATGAGAGCAGCGCGGACTCGAAGAGCCAGGTTCTAAATTTCCGAAAGGAACTGATTGAGTGGAGGGACAGTGAAAGAAGGTTTCAATGCCTTGCCAGCAAGGAATTGGAGCAATGTTCCACTCTCTTGCCATTCAATCAGTTCCTTCCAAAAATTCAAAAAGAAATACAAAACCTCACCTTTCAAGTTCACTGTGCTCTTGTTTACTTTCCAGTTTGCCAGTGTGCTCAGTGTGCCACTTAAACCAACCGCACCAGACTGAATGGGCCCAATTAGTCTAAAACCAGTCTTAGTTTGCTTGTGTTCTGCTTCGGAGAGGACCTGTTCTGGCAGTTCAGGTGGGACTCTTCCTATTGGAGCAGGACCAAGACTGATTTGCCAAAGGTGGGTTTTAGTCTGGACTGGCACAGTGGGTGATAAACAGTGGTCTGGAATACGGCTCCAAGTCATCGCCAGTGGCTGAGATTAATTCAAGCTTTCCTTTTTAACAGCATGTGGTTTTTTGCAGCATGAGTGAGAGCATGATCAAAATGAGGAGCTGGTGCATCGAGGAGCAGTAGTAAGGGCCAAACCCCCAAGATAGTGCATGTGCAGGGTAGATTTACAATGTGTTGCACCTTTACAAAATGTGCCTGTGGTGTATAATACAATATGGTTGTGTCACCTTACTGTGTAATACACTTTCAGAACTGTCTTGGGTCCAGCCAGGCCTGTTTGTAAAACCTTTAGCTGTGGCTTCAAGCAGCAAGGCTTAAACAAAGGAAGTAGTGTAAAGCATTTAAAAGCACGAATCACGAAATAAGAAAATCACGCAATACCAAAGAAATTAAAAACCAGTTTATAAAAATAGATTATATTTTTATGAATTTATAGACACCAATATGAGCAGAATCCACAGAAGGATTCTGGAGATACACATTTTTAAGTAAAATGTAAATCTCCATTTTTAGTCAAAAGTGCACGCAAGAATTGATAACCGTAAAGTTTAGAAACTTTTGAAAAGTTTGAAAGAATTGTGTTCGGTTACTTCAGCCTGAGTGGGGCGACCAATTCCAACAGGGAGAACATCATGTGGCCAATAAAGAGTATTTGGACAGTTACCTGGTCACCAAAACAGTCTCAAGTCCAGTTCGGCACTTTACATCAAGACTACAATAGACTTCAGTGGAGGGGTCCTGATGCTGGAGAAGCAGGTTGTTGACAATGCTGTAAGATTCTCTGGGTGCTGTGTGGTCGACTGGGGTGTCCTTGAGGTTATTCCTCGATCCACAGGTAACGTGGGCCAACTTTGGCCACAGGGGGCGTGGTCCCTTGATGTCTTCTTTGAGCCAGTAGTAGGCCAGCTGCAGCTGGGCTGCCTATCTCCGTACACAGTGGTTCCAGTGGTATTCTTTGGTGAAGGCTGGTGTCTGTCTTTGGTGACCAATTTGGACTCAGATAACACTCCTGGGTCCAGCAGACTCGGATGCAACTTTTGGCCCTTTTTGAGGATTGGTTGCTAGAGTTGCCTAGCTGCAGTCAGGGGTGATTCAAAGAATGTGGCTACTGACTTGCCGAAATGGGCTACTTTAGCCTTGATGGCTTTGGTGCTGGTTCCAGAGGGTCAGCCGACTGACCCTTGGAGTCACATGTGTAGAGTGGGTATTGGGAGTGAATTTTCCCTGAGCCAGGGGCCACAAGCACAGTCCTCTCTTTGCTAGCCCAAGATGCGGCAAGTACAGTCCAGAAGTCAGCGCAGCCTCACTTTGCCAGGTCCAGGGATCAGCAGGGCAGTCCTTCTTTGGTTTTTTCTCCAGTACTGTTGTGATCTGATGTTCAGGTTGCCAGGGATGCCATATTTATGTCCCGAAAGTGTGGATAATGCAGTCACTAGCTAATAGGCTTTGAGGATCCCTCCCACCTTGTGATAGCTTCCGGCTATGTGTGGCAAATGGCAATTCCTTAGTGAACTATTCTGCCCACTCTCAAGATGTCCAAACCCTTTCTTGGAATTTAGGAGCTTGGCAGCCCATACTAGAGGTGTGGCTACCTTTGGGCTACACGCCCATGGTAAAATGCATCAATCAACCAGCTGCCACACTGTGCCAGGGATGGGCATGCTCAAGCCGACTAAACAAAGGAGGGAGTCCACACCTCTGGAGGCCATCAGGAGGGGGCTCCCTATGAAGATATGCTGGGAAATGCCCTGGCAGTAATGTCAGCAAGGGGCAGAGCTGAGGCCCCCAGAGCAGATGACTCACTGGGTGATGCCATTTTGAAATATACCAGCAGACTGTGCAGGAAGGTTGAGACAGGGGCAGTGATGTGGCACCTGAATATAGGCCAGGTGTGCCTCACTGCTGGAACCTCCTGTCCTCCATTAAATGGTCCTGTGCAAGGGGGAGTGCTCTCGCTTGGCTGTGACTTTCTTCTGGACACTGGAACTGGATGCGGCAGCCATGAACAATTGGAAGGAAGAACCAGCTGATGCCATCTGGACTAAGGACTCTAACTTCCATTGATCCCAGAACCAGTGGGGCTCTCCCCAGGACCAGGGAAGCTGGTCCCCTCACACCTGCAGAGTCCTAGTTGGAGGAAATACTGGGCTTTTGCTTCAAGAAGGAGAGGAGTCCTAGATGAATCCAAGGAGAAAGGCTGGCACAGGGTGCCAGTGAAACCGTCTCCCTGCAAAGTTTGTCGCCTTTGAGAGAAGGAGGTCTAAGAGAAGTGCTCCAGGTGGCTAGGGCTCACTACCAGGAGCAACATAAGGCAAAAAGCATGTAAAGCAGCCCAATGGGGACTGAGCTATCAGTAGGCAAAGTATCTGACTTTTGACCACCTCAGCAAGGCCCTGAGTGCATGGAGCTCCACTGCCGGAGTCTTTCTAGCCGCTCAAGGTGAGCTAGGGCCCGAGGGTCACCACAAGAAAATCCCTGATTTTTATGCGAGGCGGGGGCGTGCGTGGGGCCTCCTCCCCATTGCCCAATGGGCCTGTGGTCTTCATCCCCCAGGCCAATTTAAGCTTAGAGGGGACAAGGGACCCCAACTCCGGGCCCCCGTTGGACGACAGTGGTGGGGATGTGTCATTACGCTTCCCATGCGAGTGCAGGAGAGGCTCAGAAACCCATCCCTGGACCCCAAGAAGAAGAGGATATGCTTCCGGAGGACTGCCCAATAATGCCCTTGCGGGGCTTGTTCATTTGGCATTGTTTTTCACCTTTGTGATGGCCCCAGGACAGTGAGGCCACCACCAGAACATGCCAAAAAGAGTGCAGGAAAGCTACAGAGGCATTGCAGCTCCCGACTTGGGCTAAAGAAAGTGTTTTTAAAAGTACTGACCCTAAGTTGGAAGGATCACAGAAAGGATGACTACCCCAGGATTTCTTTCAAGTTTTGAGCATTAACTATAAACAATCAAAGACCTGACTATGCGGGACACAATGCAATCTTTAAAATAGGGCTGGTATTGGGGGGTATCCGCCTCTACCCAACAGCTGGTCAACACACTTTACCAGTCTTTATCCAATCCTACAAACCTGCAATATTTTAATATGTTTTCTTTAAATGTTGGTTTGTCATTCAACTCATTCCCAATATACCCTTAACTAGAAAAGGTGCATACAAAGACACAAAAAAATGTGTGAAGGTGAGAAAGTCCCTCACGTGCGCTACACCAGAGTAGCAACTGGTAGGTTCTCACCAGCTTGCCCACGTTTCTCATCATTGGTAACTTTCTCACCTATTAGAAAAGAAGTGTCCAGTAAAGAGATAAGAGGTGAAAGTAGTGATGTGTATATCAACAAAAGGAAAAAAAGACCCCGTAATGTGCAAGAGATGGAAATTATCTCAAATTAAAATTGAGTTCAAACTCACATAGATGACGTCTCAGTTTTATTCAGATCTGTGAGTTTACTCAAAAATAGAAAACAAACTGCATGTTGCAGACCACTTCAAGATGGGCCAACATGTTTCATTGCCTTTCCTATGTTGTGGCAATTTCGTCAGGGCTCGTGGTCAAGAGTCACCTCACTCGACTTCTGAGTCTGTACACGGAGTGACAGGTGGTAGCCAAGGGCGCTCGTACCAGCTTCCCACCGTGTCAAGGGGTATTTTTCTTTTTTGTCGTCATGCCCCTACAGCACACTCCGTTGCCATGAATGTTGCTGGACGCCGAAACGAGACGAAGCTCGATACACCGGTGTATGCGGTGCATTCATGGCAACGGAGTGTGCTGTAGGGGCATGACGATATAAAAGAAAAATACCCCTTGACACAGTGGGAAGCTGGTACGAGGGCCCTTGGCTACCACCTGTCACTCCGTGTACAGACTCAGAAGTCCAGTGAAGTGACTATTGACCGCGAGCCCTGACGAATTGCCACAACATAGGAAAGGCAATGAAACATGTTGGCACATCTTGAATTGGTCTGCAACATGCAGTTTGTTTTTAATTTTGAGTAAATTCACGGGTCTGAATAAAACTGTAACGTCATCTATGTGAGTTTGAACTCAATTTTAATTTGAGATAATTTCTATCTCTTGCACATTACGGGGTCTTTTTTTTTCCTTTTGTTGATATACACATCACTACTTTCACCTCTTATCTCTTTACTGGACACTTCTTTTCTAATAGGTGAGAAAGTTACCAATGATGAGAAACGTGGGCAAGCTGGTGAGAAGCTACCAGTAGCTCCTCTGGTGTAGCGCACGTGAGGGACTTTCTCACCTTCACACATTTTTTTGTGTCTTTGTATGCACCTTTTCTACTTAAGGGTATATTGGGAATGAGTTGACTGACAAACCAACATTCAAAGAAAACTTATTAAAATATTGCGGATTTGTAGGATTGGATAAAGACTGGTAAAGTGTGTAGACCAGCTGTTGGGTAGAGGCGGATACCCCCAATACCAGCCCTATTATAAAGATTGCATGGTGTCCCGCATAGTCAGGTCTTTGATTGTTTATAGTTATTTGTGAGTGGAGGGCGACCTGACTATTATTTTTCCCTCTGTTGCTCCCTATTATTACTTAAGTTTTGAGCATTCCCATGGCTGAAACATGGGCTCATCAGCTGGGAGTGCATCGCTGTCTATGGGTGAAGGTTATAGCTGGAATTACTGTAGGCCAAAGGTAACGAAGGAAATGTACATGTGGTACAGCGCCCTCTATGGTTGAAGTTTTTGGTTACATGTGTTTGTTCTCTTGGAGCTATTTTTATAATTGCATTTTCAATGTTGCAAGTACATAAAAAGCACGCAAACCTATGAGAAATGCATATTTAATTTTATTGTTAATGCTTTATTGAAATAGTGACGTGGACAGTAATTACTGATCAAAAGATACATGCTTTATTATCATTTTATATGCTTTATTGAAAGAATAATGTTGCCAGTGGTTTTTGATCAAAAGCTATATGCTTTATTAACAGTAATACATGGATTTACAAATTAATATTTTGAATTATTGCATTTTCTGCTAAAATGATGATATTCTGAAATGTTGTTTGTTGGTCTGGACCCCGTTAGGTGGCCAGAGGGGAGGGGATTACGCAATTTCATCACAAGTTATTTTCATCAGCCTTATGAATATTTGTAAATTACTGCGTAATACTGAGTAGTACATGTGCAATAAATGTACTTTTTCTTTTTCAAAAGCAAAAGCACAGACTGGACAATAAATGATTCAGTGTTATTATTGCTTGCCAGTGAATGGTGAATACTAGCCCACACCACCTACCTTGAGGAGGCCTTGGACTGCTCTGCTCCACTACCTTGAGAGAGTTAAGCACCACAATGGGGTGTTTGGTCCCAGTGGAGGGAAAATGTGGACCCATTACTTGTACAGGCCATACAACTAATGGCATGTTTCCTTACACCTTCCTTAGGGGAGAGTTATATATATTGGTAAGGGAAGTCAGGGCTTTGTTATTAGTTTAAATGGCAAAGTCAAACTATCATTTTTAAAACTGCCTTTATAGTCTGAAGTGGCAGGTTTGTCCCTCACAGGGTGGCACAATCAGTTCAGCAGCCCTGGGTGGACTCTCTACCTTTCTTGGCCTGGGTACCCCTGGTACTATCTACTAAGGACCTATAAGTCACTTTATGCCAATTGGGGGTAGCCAATTCAACATACACTTTGTAATGGGTTAGAACACTAGCACTGAGGTCTGGTTAGTATGCCTCAGCGTACTCTCGGAGTTGAAAAACCAGCAGCATCAGTCAAAGACTTTGGGGGTGAGCATGCAAAAAGAGCCATTTCCTTACAGTGCCCGAAGTAGACATCTGCAAAATGTCCTGGGTGTATGAATAATGTAAAAGACAGTGCTGTGTGATCAAACAGCACATTGGGGCTCAGCCAAAAACAAAAATGGTGGAGGGAAAGTCTAAAGCCTACTGAGGTCTTGATTGACGGCAGTCTTAAAAAAAATACTTGTGACTAAGAGTAATAATCTATAATTTTGCACTATATATTTTCATTTTTTTTGTTTTATATAGCGCGAACTAGACCCGAAGATATCAGGTTTCAGAGCGATTTACATGAGCACCAATTTCGTTACAGATTGAGACATTCATTTTTGTTAGGCACGGGGAGATTAAGTGATTTGCCCAGAATCACAGGATGTTGAGCGTCATTGCCGAGACTCGAACCTGGTTCCCCAGCTTCGAGGTCGACCGTACTAGCCATATGGCTACATCCTATCCCTATCCTATATACATTTCCATACAGTATATGCTGCCCTTCTGTTTTGTGTTATAATTGGCTTCTGATAGAGACCTCTTGCTGCAGATTTCTCACCTTTTGAATATTCCCCAGGTGTCTGATTGGATCTGGAAACTTTTTAGCATTACCACTGTATGCAGGAAGGTGGTGCTTTGAGGCTTCACACTGATGCCGTTCTACTTCAGAAATGATATGTGGGGCCTATATAGGTGCCACTCCTGTTCACTGATGTTAGTTCCTTTCTTTCTGTGCCTCCAGGCGTGGTTCTGGCGCTTCCTCTTGTCTCTCAGAGACATTTACCTTCACTTTTCCTCAGGAGTCCACAGCACACTTTCAAAGGTCAAGGGTGCCATTCTTCCCCTACCATGATGACTGCTGTTGAAGGAGGGCTCGTCCCAGGCAGTTGTCAGCCACTTCCATACTACTGCGAACTTCCTGTCCTCTTTGGGGTTCTGTAAAGGCTGTGTGTTCATTCTATCAGGACCAAAGCTGCTACCACTGCAATGGTATGCAGAGTGCCTCGCCTAGACATTTGCAAGGTGGCCACATTGGCGTCCCTCCGTATGTACAGGAAGCTTTATTTCCTGGACAGTCAGGTTCATACCCACAGACCCACCTCAAAATAGGTATTTCTTTGGTATCTATTCAAAAGGTGAGAGATTTTGTGGTTAAAAGCTTCTATCCAAACAAAAACATACTTACCTTTGATACAGACTCTATCGAATTGCAAATTCCTCACCATCCCTCCCATCCTCCCTCTCTGTTCTGTGGTTGGACTCTTTTCATAAATAAGATCCTAGTCTAGGAATATGCACACTGTCTACCAATTTGCTTTTGGGGCTGTGTGTCTGGGGATGCAGACAGTCTCAAAAGCCACTAACGTCAGTATAATGGAATGGCGCATATATGGGCCTCACACATCACTTCCCTAGCGGAACAGCGTCACTGTGAAGCTGAAAGGTGCCACCTTCCGGCTAGCAGAGGTACTGTTGAAAAGTTTCCAGATTCGGCCTGACACCTGGGGAATATTCATCAGGTGAGGAATTTGCACCTTGATAGAGTTTGTACCGGAAAGAGCTTTACCAAAGGTAAGTAACTTTTTTATCTTTGAAGAAATTTAGCAAGTATATATCATCTAAAGCAGCAGCCTCCTAGATCTATCTCAATGGCTCTTTTGCAACAGATGTGTTACAGGCACCCCTTAGAAAATAAAAAGTGAATACCGAGTAAAACCTGTGCAGTAAATGCATTTGCGAAGGTGCAATCAACAACTAAAAGACACATTCATTGGTTTTCACTTAATAAACAGCTATGCATTCCCAAAAAATAAATGGCACATGCAGTTCTTTTTTCCCAATATGCACCTATTGCTCGGATGTGTTGAGAAGTACACACACAAGCAATATATACATTTGTACAGCATGGCCCAGTAACTACGACAGAACAAGGAACACTGCCATTTCATTTCTGCAGTTGACTGCAATTACGTCCTTATATGTGATTAGCATCTATGCATGCTCCTGCCTTCTGTATGTCTTCGGTGTTGTGCACTCTGTGATCTAAGCCTGACTCACCAGGCATTCTCTGGCTGAAGAAACTTGGGGCCAGATTTACTAGAGTTTAACGTGACATTTTGCGTGACGCAAAGAGGCGCAAAGTCCCACAGACATTTTCAATGTTACGCAAAACCTGTTTTGCGCCTCATCCACATTGCCACGTGATGCAAAATAGCGCTGGGGTTGTTTTGCATGGAAAACTTGCAAATCTATGCAAAGTGGGCGTGGTTGGGTGTTTCCCAAGAAAAATGATGTTCTAACCAGCGATAATCATATTTACTAAAGTAACGCAAATCTCCGCGAGGAAGCTCAGGAGGCATTTGCGCGAAAGAAATAGCGCAAATATAAAGCAGGGGCAAAAGAAGGCTGAGCAGAACAAGCAGATACTGTGAAAGGAGCAACACTGGAGAAATTGACCAGAGGGTACCAAAATGGAGACAGTGATAGTCAGACACATGCGTCGCCTCATTGCAGAAGGAGGAAAGAGACAGCGAAAGGAGAGAATATTCAAGCAAAGGGTATCCTTATTTGATCTGCGTGAGGAGGACATAATAAAAAAATACATATTAAGCAAGGACATGATTGTTTGTCTGCTCCAAAAAATTACACCAGTACTTGAAGCTACAACTACAGAATCGCAGGCTATACCAGCACATATGAAACTGACGTCTGTGCTACACCTTTTAGCCTCTGGATCCTTCCAGCATACAGTAGCTGCTGTGGCTGGTTTGTCACAGGGAGCCTTGTCAGCCTTCCTGCCCAAAGTCTTGGAAGCAATATTGAGCCTGATGCCGCAACATATCAGCTTCCCCAAACCTGGTGCAGAAATCCTGAAAGTGAAGTAAGGCTTCAACCAAATAGCCAACTTCCCTCATGTTGTTCGTGCAATAGACTGTACCTATGTCAACCTTCTCCTACCATCTGGAACTGCCCATCTGTACCAAAATCGGAAGCATACTTAATAAATGTGCAGCCAATTTGCGATGACAAATACTACTTCATCAACGTTGTGGCCAAATATCCAGGATCAGCACATGACTCCTACAGATAAGTGTGCGCTTGATTAAACATCATAGCCTGTTCATTTGTATTCAGAAGCAGAGAGCCATAATCTGCAACCGCAGAGTGCAAGTGAGGTGAATGCAAGGGTGCACTTCGGTGTACTTACCACATTACAAACCATATGGGGTGATAACAAAAGTACTTACCGCCGTAGGGGGAGGCTTACTTCTCCTCTCAGGCACACACAAAAGGCAATGCTCGTGAAAGGAAGGCAGCCACAGTGAGAGGCGGGAAGTGGCGAGAAACGAAACAGTGCACACAGTGATAGGTGCTGGTGACTGTACAGCGAAGAGAAGGAACTTCCATTGCAACTGTTCCCAGAATCCACCACGGCTAGAGCAAATGAACAAAAACAATCCTGGAGCTCATGCATGAAAGCAGCTCTAGGATGGGTTGGTCCAGCTTAAGGCAGTGCTCCTTTCAGGCTAGGAGCCTGTGTCTGCATTTCCCAGTGCTGTTATACAGCTCACAGATTGCTGCAGTCTGAAGTGCGCATGTTGGGCTGGCCGTTGCAAGATCACTGGCAAATCCAACATGCACACTTCAGGCAACTGTCTGCAAGTTGGAATGGCCCTACCTCATCCCCTTACGCAAGGTGCACTAGAATGGTAATCACCATTATCATTTTATTTAATTTTTGTTTCATGCAGCTGCTGCGTTCACAGCAGGCAGGGCGTCGCTCCTCCACCCTAAAGGAGGAACTGCAACTGGGCAGAAAGTAGGTGCAACACACCCTTGTAGGGTCAATTTACTAGAATCGGCAAGTACAAAACCCACAAATGTTATCTGTCTGACAACATGCCAGTGGGTAGTGTTGTAAGGATATTTTAGGATATATCTTGTGTAAGCATACATATGTTCATTTACACATTTGGCCTCATCCATATCACAATTTCTATCAAGATTTATGCATGTGGAATCTTGATTCCACTTGTCCTGTTGATAACGCCGATTCTTATCTAATTATCTATAAGAACCTTCTGGTCGCCAAGATCTTTTTACCTGTTGAATAGTGTAAAGGAGAGAATCTCATCAGGTTAGACATCAGCATTCATTTTTATCTGAAAGGACCACTGACTCCGAATTCAAGTTTGAGAATTTATTATCGCCAAAAATAACTGAACGTGCAAGCACCTCAACACGAGGTTAAAGAAATAGATGGGCACTAATACAAATAATAATCTACGCAAGAATCTCATCCGACTCAGGATAAGGAGAATAGAAAGTTCTAGAAGGATCAACCAGACTATGATTGCTCCAATTTCTAAGTTGCTCTTCATTGGACTAAACAAGCTTACAATCAATTGCTGTCCCTACTCTAACACTAAGTGACATCCCTGCATAACGATTTTCCCAGGCAAGAAAGAATAAAAGGTGTCAGCTGTGAGGACTTCCTAAGAAGTGCAATCACATAATACCTAAGCTCAGCTCTGTCCTTCTCTCTGGTCTCCCCTACCTCTTCTCTGGCCTCCTCCCTCAGGGCACTATCCCTAATACAAAACCCCAATACAATTGTACACGCCTTAGTCACGCCTCCTTGGCCAGGTCTTCTTTCTTGTGCTTTTCCACTGAAACGGTGACTTCATCCTGGACGGTTGCGTTGACCTTGAGTCCCAGGCACCTTCTCCGCTGAAAGTATCATCCCTACATTCCATCTAACTCCCCGTACCATGCCTCCCCTCTCTCTAGCTTTTGAAAACAAAGAGTTAGTCTTACTAACGAGACATGTGTCCTTGCACCTGCAACAAAAGATACTTTCAACAGAAACCTTCTACTGTGCAAATTAAATCTACCGTTTGTGCCCAGAGAGCCTTACCAAGAGAAACCTTTCTCTGCCTACAAAATAAGCTAACATAAGAATAAACCAGGCCTTCCCTAAGCATATATGTAGTCAGGCCTTTACATATGACTTTTAAACACACATCTTACTTTTCCCTATGAGCATTTTCATTACACTTCACATGCAAAAATGAATTACATGTGCAACTTTAATATGGTGCACGTTTAAACTACTGCAATTACATTACATCCACGAACTAATTTCTCTATGCATTATGTTCACACAATTCAATAAGCATTACATTACATCATTATCCTAGCACCATTATACTGCCGAGTTCACTTTGTCTCAGTGAACTACTCATTCTTTACTAAACATGCATGGGTATACAATGGAATATAAACGAATATATGTCTGAATACATATGGGTGCGGCCTATCAGTGATTATGATGCACCCCTACAATTCACAAGAACATTTCGCTCTATCAGTTCCCCCTTTGATGACTCCTGTCATCACATCTCATTCTACTCCCTCGGAGAAGGAACCGACCTAAACAGAACTTGTTCCCATCTTCCCTGATCTGAAGTTCTCCATGCTCTTGAGCCTTTGATACTGATTGTCCTGCAATCTTGCCAATCTCATGTCATTTTCCCTCAAAGCTCTCTTGACTCTGCCTGCTCGATACCACTTGTAGGCCTTGATCATAATCCACAAGCCAGCCACACAAACCACCAAAATAAGGAGTGGTCTCAGGAAGTACCCAAGGAATCCCTTTCCTAGGTTCGCAAACCAACCTCCCACTTGACCAAAACCCTTTCCGACCTTTTCCCAGGCCCCTTCTTCGGTCAAATCCGCTATCTTTGTGTGGATCATAGTGATGTTACTTATATATTTCTCCAGATCCTTGCTACGGTCTGGTATATAAGTGCAGCACTCTTGAACCTTCAGCATTTTACAGACTCCGCCCTCTTTTGCCAATAGGACATCCAAAGCAAGGCGATTCTGCAAAACCATTCCCCTTATCGACAACATCTCTCCTTCCACCAACACCAACGACTTTGCTGTGTTCATCGAAAATTCATCCACCACAGTCACTAACCTCCGGATCTTCACGTCATTCAAGACTACCCCTAGACTAGGTATCATGGCTCCAAAGATATCCCCCACAACGATCCCTGCACTTGCAGCTCTTCTCGTTCTTGAATGCTCTCCACCCTCTAGAAGATTTAAATCCTCTGTATGGTAAATCTTTGGAAATATTATTGACAAATAACATGTTCCATACCAATTTGCAGGCAACCTCACATAAGCATTCTTCCCACATACGTAATACACCGTAGGTATCACTTGTACAGGACCTTGGAGAAAATCTTTTGCTACATCTGCCATGGTGAAAACGTGATCACAAGTACTCTGTCCCACTGGAACCTTTTCGTAGTAAGTCTGATAACGCCTTATACACAACTTACCCCTCTGCTCCTTATCTAACGCTATAGGACCATAGCTTCCCCTGGTCTTATGCAACCGTTCTTCCTCTGTCCAATCTGTCCTGTGATGCCCGTAATCTCGGGATTCAGTCAGCTTTCTATACCTATCTTCAACTTGATCTACGAACTTTCTCTCTACATCCGACATCAAACAAGTCAGATTGTTTCTGTGTGCGAATGCTGTATCCAATGCCAAACTCGGTATGAAGTACTTCCTCAGTCTGTCTTCGGTCTTATAATAGTCATACTTATTCAAATGCTTGTAAGCTGGGACTTCAGGAAGCACTGCATCGAAATTGGAAAAGAAATACTCGAACTGATCTCTCTCATAAAACAAACTAAGCAAAAGACTACATGAAATACCATAAGTCAGTGGAAGATGATGATACCTAATACCCTCATCCACCGAAGTAGGCAACTGCATACACACATAACAATCTTTCGCATCCATCACGTCAACATACTCATACAACAACTTAGCATACGCATTAAGCTTAAAATCACCCTTAGACAAATCTACATGTAATCTACGACTTTCTTCTAATATCAAAGCTCTATCAGCTGCCCTGTCTACCCCCTTCTGGCTAGGTGTGATAGGTGTCGGTGTCCCTGTCACTGCCTCTACTTCTGGCTCATGCGAACCAGTATATGAGACTACAACTACTATGATTATAGAAATTATCACACTACTTATAAGAATGCCTACAATCCACTTTGATCTACGATTGGGATCTCCCGGCTCCATGATTTCGAAAGTTCTCAAAAGTCTTGGTTATCGCAAAGAACTCAGAAAAAGTCTCTGTCCTTTATTTGTGACTTGCTTAACCAGCTCGAGCAACCATGAAATCTCCGGACTTTCCCTTTCCGATCACAAACTTATTTACACAGTCCAGAAAAAGACTTCCCTAGTTTTCGTTCCTCTTCTGTGGAAAGTCCCTAAGTTTATTCTTCTTCCACTCGGACCTAGGTTATCTTCTTCTTTTAGACTCTTATTTACAGTTCATAACTGATCCACAATGAGATCCTCATTGAGCGAGACCAGAACGTGATACAAAAGTTCAAGACGCAAAATCAGCACTTCATGTGAAAACGGCTCAACTCCAAAAGGCGGGAATTCGAGTCGATGCAAAAGCAAGTTTCGAACTTCACTCAGAAGCGGGGGATTCGGAACCGTGAGTGTCAGTGTTCCCTCTATCTCGAGCCCTGGCATCCGCAGCACCACCTTCACCACCACATTCGGGCTCCGACAGACCACTTCCACTGACCTCAGCCTTCCCGTACTCACCACCCCCTGCATCAAACACAGTGTAAGTCCACTCAGGGGTAGAGTATCTGCGACAAGGCACTCTTGTTCTCTTTGACCTTCGCCGACTGTCTTGTACTTGGTCTTCGTCACTTGCTTCCGTTTCAGATACTTCAGACACTGGAGCAAGGTCTCTCTCAGGTGCTAACCTCAAGTTCAGTCGCCTCTGTCTCTCAGGCCAACTTTCTGCACGTCTGTTCGTTTGTCTGCCTTCCCCTTCTATACCCAGTGCACTACTTCCTCTTTCTTTTGAATTTGACTCTTCTCCGCCCACTGCACCATCTCCTTCTTCGGTGTCTGAGTCAGGGTTCGAATTGTGGAAACCCCCTTCAGCTTGCTCTAGTGCACCACCAGTTGTGTCAGCGACCCTTACAGCTTGACTTGTCCTCTCATGTGGCCCTGCCACATCCGCTGGGTTTTCATTTACGAGAGGAACTGTTTCTTCCAAGGGTGCTGGAACTCTGCGGGTATGGGAAGCATGCACCCAGTTCGGCAATCCTCCACACTTTACTGCTGTGTTCGTGATCAGAATCACCTGATACGGGCCACGCCAACGGGCATCCAAACAACTCTTCCTCACGTGCTTCCGGACGAGCACCCAGTCACCGGGACACAAGTCGTGGCACAGATCACTCGAGGCTGGAACCACAGCTGCTTGCACCTGCTGGGATACAGAACGGACCACATCAGAGAGTCCTTTACAGTAATCGAGAATCAAATCATCAGTGATGCTTATCAAGGCTGTAGCTGGTACTGCTGGCAGTCTCATTGCCCTCCCCATTAATATTTCATGGGGGGACAACCCGGTCTTTCTGTCTGGGACACTTCGCATGCTCATGAGCACCAGTGGCAAGGCGTCGGGCCATTTCAGGGATGTCGAAGAACACATTTTTGCCATCCGGGCTTTCAAAGTTCCATTAACTTGTTCCACCATCCCAGAAGCCTCCGGTCTGTAGCTACAGTGGAGTCTCTGGTCAATGTTCAATGCTGCACAAAGTAACTTCATGATTTCGCTATGGAAGTGCCCTCCTCTATCTGATTCCAAAGAGGTCGGGATCCCGAATCTAGGGATAAGCTCCCTCAACAATAATTTAGCCACTGTCAGAGTGTCACACCTGCGTGTGGGGTAAGCCTCCACCCACCGTGAGAATACACATACTATCACTAGAATGTACCTCAAGCCATTGCACCTAGGCATCTCCACGAAATCCAACTGTAGTCTATTGAAGGGCCCTCCTGACCTTCCAATGTGACTCAATGTAACTACAGTTTTCTTTCCGGCATTCATCTGTTGACACGTAACACACCTCTGACATACCGTCTCAGCCATTGCTCGGAACCGTGGGTTATACCACGTCTGTCTGAACACTCTCATCATTGCGTCTCTACCCAGGTGTGCCTGTCCATGTATCAATCTTGCCATCGGACTCAGCAATTCTTCCGGCAACACAGCTCTCCCATCGTTTGATACCCACACATCCACGTCTCCTTTCTCACACCCAGCTTTGATCCATCCCTCTCTCTCCTGGTTAGAAACTTCATCCTGCAATCGCTTAAGCTCTTCCCAAGTGTCTGCCATGGTCAACATTATGCTGAGATCGGTTCCCTCTTGGCTCTCTTCTATCTCTCTTCCTGTGAATATGCATCCTTGTTCTGCGCAGAAGCGGGCTACCTCGTCCGCGTAGTTATTACCCAAGGATACAAAGTCCTCCCCCTTCCCATGGGCTGAACACTTTACCACAGCAATTTCTTTCGGATGCTGTAATGCTTCTAACAATTGTCTTACATATTCTCCATTACGAATGGGTGAGCCAGATGATGTCAAAAATCCCCTCTGAGACCATAACTGCCCGAAGTCATGCACCACGCCAAAGCCGTATTGGCTGTCTGTGTAAATCGTGATTCGAATTCGATCAGCGGCCAAACAGGCACGGGTCAAGGCAATGATCTCAGCTACCTGCGCGGAGCGTACTCCTTCTAGGCAAGCAGCGTCGACCACTCCTGAAATAGTACATACAGCAAACGCTGCTCTCAATTGCCCCACACTGTCTCTTAAGCATGAACCATCGACAAAGAAAATTTCATCTGGGTCAGCCAATGGCTCATCGACAATGTCAGGTCTCGGTTTGGTGCAAAGTTCGGTCACATCGAGACAATCATGGTCCGCACAATCTTCATCATCTGTATTCGGTGTAGGCATCAATGTTGCAGGGTTCAAGACAGAGCACCTTTTCAGAGTCACATTCTCTGCGGCAAGTATGACTTGCTCGTACCTCGTTAACCTATTGTTCGTTAGGTGCTGGGTCTTGGTCCTGGTCATTAATAACTCAACCGAATGTGGCACATGTACAGTCAATGGATGTCCCATTACAATGCTTTCACATCTTTCAATGCTGACACCTGTTGCAGCAACGGATCTTAGACATCCGGGCAACGCAGAAGCTACTGGATCTAAAGTAGCTGAAAAGTAGGCAACTGGTCTACGGACACCTCCATGGTTCTGAGCTAACACTGCTAATGCACATCCTTCCCTCTCGTAACAAAACAATGAAAAGGTCTTGTTGTAATCAGGCATTCCCAATGCCGGAGCTCTGCACAAATCCTCTCTCAGTTTCAGGAATGATATCAAGCACTCCTCGTCCCATGGTACCGGATCACTCACATCCTTGTGCGTAAGCCTCTGCAGAGGCTTTGCTCTCAAGGAGAAACTAGGAATCCACTGTCGACAATAGCCAACCATTCCTAGAAACATCCTAACTTCTCTCTGTGTCGTGGGTACTGCCATGCTCATTATTGCCTCAATTCGATCTGGTGACACCTTCCTCTTGCCTTTTTCCAATCTGTGTCCCAAGTTCTGTACTTCTTTCAAACAGTACTGCAGCTTGTTAGGGGACACCTTATGTCCGTTCTCTGCTAAGTGGTTCAACAATGCTACAGTGTCAATTCTGCAAGCATCTTCTGTTTCTGCGGCAATGAGCAAGTCATCTATGTATTGCACGAGAACTGAGTTCTGTGGCAACACAAGACTCTCAAGGTTCTTCTTCAGGATCTGGTTAAAGATCGATGGACTTTCCGTATACCCTTGAGGGATACGACACCATGTTAACACGCGATTTTCTAGCCTGAACGCAAAAAGAAATTGGCTTTCCTCGTGGAGCGGTATCGAAAAGAAGGCTTGACACAAATCGATAACCGTAAACCACTCGGCTTCACATGGGATCTGGAACAGTATTACTGAAGGATTCAGTACCACTGGACAACAAGGGACAACTATTGTGTTGACCTTTCGCAGGTCTTGCACGATCCTGTACTTCCCGCTTGGTTTCTGTAGTCCCATTATGGGCGAATTACAGGGACTACCTCTGATCTCTTTTAAAATACCCTTCTCAATGAAAGTCTCGATCACAGGTTTTATTCCTGCAATCGTTTCTGTCGACAGGTTGTATTGAGGTGTTCTTGGGAAATCAACATTCTGTTTCACCTCAATCCGCACTGGTTCAACCCCTCTGATTAGACCTATTTCGTCTCCTGCGAAATCCCACACCACAGACGACACTGCGTCTCTCAGATCAGGTGGAAGTTCTTCCACCGTCACCATTGGGTACAGATCTATACACAGATGCTGATTGGCAATCTTAAAGTCAGCATCGTCATCTCTCGTCTGGACCTCCACTCCCCGTGGTGTACAGTAAATCGTGCAGTTCAACTTGCACAACAGATCTCTCCCTAAAAGACAAACTGGACTCGTATCACACACTACGAACTGATGTCTAGTTTGGAAGGAACCTATCTTTACTAGGATCGGTTCTGTCAATGGGCTGCTTATTCTCTTGTTCGCTACTCCAACAACCTGGATTGATTGTCCCGAGAGGGGTAGGTTAGGGACTACTGCAGATCTTACAGTAGACCGGGTAGCTCCAGTATCAACCAAAAGTGTTGCAGGATTGCCCTCAATCTCTGCCTCCACAAAAGGTCCTCTCTGGTCTACCTCCAAGACCGCTCCAAGTGTGCAGTCTTCCTCCCCTCTCAGGCACCGTCAGGATAAAGGGTCTGAGCTATCCTCATCATAACTTTCGAACAGGGGCATCTGTTGGTACGTTCGTGTTCCTTGTGAAATCCTTGGAGCTTGGGGAATCTGAGCGTGAGAATTGTAAACCCCCCCTTTCATCGTCCTAGGTCTCGTTATTGTGTTAACTACCTCTTGCGCGGGTGCCTGAGCCCCCTCTTCCTCTTCCTGTACCTGATTTGCTGGGTTCAAAGGACACTCGCGTTTCCAATGTCCGACCTGGCGACAAAGATGACACGCAGTGGTCTTCTTTAGTGTGGCCACGTCCACTCCTGTCTTGGGGTCTACTGGTTTTCCCTTTCCCTGTACCTGCCCATTCTGGTTTCCCTGGAAATTTCCTTGCTTTCTTCCTAAGGTCCCTCCACTAGGCTGACTCTGTGCTGTCTGCATCTGGACAAGCATCAATTTGTCTTTTAGCTTTCGATGTTTCGATTCCACCTCATCACTACAGTATCTCGCATATCGCAAAATTTCATCTAGTGGCTTGTTCTGCCAGCAGATCAAATGGTGCTGTATCATGAGGCTGATTTCCATTCTCAGACCCGTTACAAACTTTGAGACAAACTGTCCCATATCCTTAGGGTCCAAAACATCTAACCCACTATACTGTTTAAAAACTTGCAGAAGTCTTTCATAATATTCATGCACCGTTTCCTTGGGTTCCTGTACAGTCCGATCTATCTTAACCCAATCTATATCCTGAGGTGAAATCTTCGACTTCAACCATGTAATCACCTGCTCATACTTTTTCATGACATCAAGTGATGGACCATTTGTAACCGCCTCTCTTTTCGGTTCCGAAGTCGGCCACTCAATAGCGACTTTACATGCTGTCCACAAATCTCCTGGTACCACTATGTCAAACAAAGTGTTCAAATCAATCCACAATACTTTTGAAATCTTCACAAACCGCTCAACCTGCTTGTACCACTCTACTGGTTTTTCCCTCAGCCGAGGAAAATCATTTGTAAATGCAGCCAAATCACCTCTATTCCACGGCACATGCACGTACCCTCCATTCTGTACTTCCCGTAAAGGAAAATTTCCAACACCCGTCGCCCCCCTCCTGGCGGCGGCGTTTCCCCTTCTGCTCTCTTTACTGGTTTCTTTTTGGACCACCTTTCTTCCCATTTGTCCAACAAAATCCATATTCTCATTCCTATGATCAGGTCTCTGGTGTGCGTCTTTAATCCTGTGATTCTTTTCTCCTCCAACTCCTGATCACTGTAATGCAATCTATGTGGTCCCTGCAACGCTTTAGTTTTGTTCAGGTCCACCTCATATCTTTTGGCCAATTCCTTCAATCTATCATGTGCCATTCTAGCTTTTCGAGTCACATCTTTTGCTACAAACAGCAGCTCATCTGATCCATAAATTTCTATCCTTTCCAAAGGCAGACCCCCACTGATCATTTCGTCTACCTCTGCTTTCAGCCTCACTACGTCTAGCAACCTTGCCTGTACTGCACTCCTCAGTACGTCTCGACAACCCGAGCCATCTCGCTCATCACAGTCACTATTCTGTCCTTGTGACCTATTCCCTTCCATATTCCTGGAACCTGGTCTGTCTTCCGAGACATTTTGTGCCCTATCTCTTTGCATCCTATCCTCTTGGTTCGTTACTGTTGGTGTCCACTCCCTCAAAGCTGACTTAGATTCCCGTAAAGACCTCGGTCTTTCCGGTCTCTCCTCTTCTCGCCCACATGAAGAGTCCGCAGTAGCCGGTAACGGCGTACTTGTCTCCATTGGTCTTGGGAAATGAACCACCCTTACTCCAAACCCATTCCCACTCTCACTGTTTCCTTCTTCCCTTCTCATCGGTACGGAGCTCCCTTCTCTCACTCGGTCTGGGTCATATACCGGTACTATAGGGCCAATGGTAACCGGTACTGTCAAGGAGTCCGGTAATCTTGTGTTCCCCGCAGGAGGCTGTGTTATCATAGACGCCGTTGCCCCCTCCGTTCCTGTGGAAATTCTTCCCACTACTCTCATGCTAGTCTGGTTCTGGCTCTCATCAACTATTGCCACTGCTGGGGTCGTCTTTCCCTCTTCTGAATCTGGGTTAAATGGTGGTGGCCTCTCCGCCAACATCCTATCCAACAAACTGTCATCTAGATCACTGTCGTCCTCATCGATTCTTATTATTTTCCCATTTTGTACTAACAATGGGTACAACTTATCTCCTTCGATCGTGTCTGCTCTCCACCTTTTCTCCAAGGCATCCCACCTTGCATCTTGAAATGCCCTGACCGATTTCTTCACCCTTTCTTGGCATCTGTCCTTCTTCCTATCATACGCTGCCCTTATCCACGCATGTAGTGCCTCAAACTGTGTTGGTCTAGGTAGTGGTCGTAATGAAGCCATTACACTCTTGAGCTGGTACAGCACCTCTAACCTGAAAGTACCATATCGAGGGAACGACAATTCTCCTTCTGCTTCTGTCATTTTATGCCAATTCTCAAGCCAAATTATGGTATGCAATCCTACATTCTTTGCCATATAATGTGCTGGTGTATCCTCAGGAGGAGCTTCCTCTCCCTCCCGAACAACCACATGTCTATCACCTCTACAAAGTTCCCGTAAAGCCTTAAAACATTTCATGATGAATCAACTTTGTATTTGCCCTCAAAATGTCCGCTTTTACTTCCTGATTTCAATCCACCAATACCAGCGCGGTTCACACCAACCGGCCTATCGCAGCGCGGCTCTTGTCTGACGTCACTTTTCCTCCGCTCACAGCAGTTCCCCTCCTTTCTAATTCACTTGTTCTCACTCGCATCTATCCCAATCATACTCTGAAATAATGTCCGTCCTACCGAACAATTACCTCTCTGACCGTCGGTCTTACCAATGACCGATCAGCCTCTTGAGCTTGTTGACCTCAATCTGGCAATCGTCTGTCCGCGAAACGACCGGACAATCGCCTTTAGCACACTCGATAGGATTCAATCATTCGATGTTCTGCACACAATAACCTACGACCTGCGTTGGTTATTCACACACTCACTCATGTGTTCCCTATCTTCAGTGGGTCTGTCAATGACGTCTCGTGACCCCCACAACTCTGGTCAACGTTCTCAACTCTGGGTGTATTCTACACCACAATAAATCTCCCGGTACCGCGCGCGCTCACGGTCCGTTTCTCAATCACACAACTCTCGTTCCAACTCCGCAAGACATCACACAACAATAAAACACCGCAATCTACCAAACATCACTCTTTTCATGCTCACTCTACTACGAACTGCTACTTCCGCCGCACCGTCACTCTCCGTCAGTTTTCCACGACCTCCGACATCCTTCTCCCGCGGTCCTCTGGATCTGCATCACTCGGGCTCTATGGGGCAACTTAATCTCCTATCTTGCTCTAGATCTCCCCTTACCATCAAAGGTAACCATCCTACTCTGCTACCAACTGATAACGCCGATTCTTATCTAATTATCTATAAGAACCTTCTGGTCGCCAAGATCTTTTTACCTGTTGAATAGTGTAAAGGAGAGAATCTCATCAGGTTAGACATCAGCATTCATTTTTATCTGAAAGGACCACTGACTCCGAATTCAAGTTTGAGAATTTATTATCGCCAAAAATAACTGAACGTGCAAGCACCTCAACACGAGGTTAAAGAAATAGATGGGCACTAATACAAATAATAATCTACGCAAGAATCTCATCCGACTCAGGATAAGGAGAATAGAAAGTTCTAGAAGGATCAACCAGACTATGATTGCTCCAATTTCTAAGTTGCTCTTCATTGGACTAAACAAGCTTACAATCAATTGCTGTCCCTACTCTAACACTAAGTGACATCCCTGCATAACGATTTTCCCAGGCAAGAAAGAATAAAAGGTGTCAGCTGTGAGGACTTCCTAAGAAGTGCAATCACATAATACCTAAGCTCAGCTCTGTCCTTCTCTCTGGTCTCCCCTACCTCTTCTCTGGCCTCCTCCCTCAGGGCACTATCCCTAATACAAAACCCCAATACAATTGTACACGCCTTAGTCACGCCTCCTTGGCCAGGTCTTCTTTCTTGTGCTTTTCCACTGAAACGGTGACTTCATCCTGGACGGTTGCGTTGACCTTGAGTCCCAGGCACCTTCTCCGCTGAAAGTATCATCCCTACATTCCATCTAACTCCCCGTACCATGCCTCCCCTCTCTCTAGCTTTTGAAAACAAAGAGTTAGTCTTACTAACGAGACATGTGTCCTTGCACCTGCAACAAAAGATACTTTCAACAGAAACCTTCTACTGTGCAAATTAAATCTACTGTTTGTGCCCAGAGAGCCTTACCAAGAGAAACCTTTCTCTGCCTACAAAATAAGCTAACATAAGAATAAACCAGGCCTTCCCTAAGCATATATGTAGTCAGGCCTTTACATATGACTTTTAAACACACATCTTACTTTTCCCTATGAGCATTTTCATTACACTTCACATGCAAAAAATGAATTACATGTGCAACTTTAATATGGTGCACGTTTAAACTACTGCAATTACATTACATCCACGAACTAATTTCTCTATGCATTATGTTCACACAATTCAATAAGCATTACATTACATCATTATCCTAGCACCATTATACTGCCGAGTTCACTTTGTCTCAGTGAACTACTCATTCTTTACTAAACATGCATGGGTATACAATGGAATATAAACGAATATATGTCTGAATACATATGGGTGCGGCCTATCAGTGATTATGATGCACCCCTACAATTCACAAGAACATTTCGCTCTATCACTGTGACCTCTCCTTATACTATACTTACACAATTCATTGTTTAGGACTGACATAAGTGCTCAATGTTTGCCCTTCATTTTTTCTGCTTTAGGGTCTGATCATGGTGATATATGGGTACTTGTGACCTTGATCATCTGTTTGACATATATAGTGGGGTTCCACTGCAGATGTACTACTGTTGTGAGATAATAATTTGCTGCCTATGTAAGTATTTTGCTATTAGATGTGTATAAATAGATGTTGCACATTCATTTACTGGTACTTGTCCACAATCATGGCTGTATCTGGCCCTTCTACTCCTACAACCAGTTCTGGTCCTATTACTGCTGCAGCTTGCTCCTCCATTGATGCTAGTGGGACCCCCACCTGTTGCCATTGCGCTACGATGGTTGTGTGCCATTTTCTCTTTTGTGCGCCTCTTGCAGGCATGCCACCTTTTTTTTAATCTCATCAACAGTTCGCACTGTTGGGGCCACTGCATTGATTTTATTTTGTATTGCTCTCCATAATACTGTTTTTAGCTTGAGGTAGCTTGGAATTGACAAAAAGTTGGTGCTGATGCTTTGTCACCTTCTATTAGGATCTCTACCTCTTCTGGGGTGAGTTTTAATTTCCTTTTCTGCCCTCCTTCCTGTGAGGATATTTGTGACGATCCTGCTGCTGTTTCTGACATGTCTTCATTGTTTATTTGGAGATCTTGTTAGCTTTGCCCTCTTTGTTCCATTTTGCATTGCTTGCTTTGCTTCGCAGTGTGTATTTTCACATTTGTGCTGCCTCACGTTTTTTTTTCATAGCTCACGTGATGCTGCGACGTTTTGCGTTGTGCCGCAATGCTTTTTTTGAGCCGGCGTGCCTTCGCGAGCGTCTGAGTTGTAAATTTGGCACAGCCTTTACGTGGAACACTGGCGCTGATGCAGCACAATTTTCTTTTTCACACAAAACATGGCCAATTGAAACTTTAGTAAATCTGGCCCAAAGTGAATATGCTTGTTACGTCACTTTGTGCTGTCTCATTTACTGTCTTCGATTTTACGTAGCGTGAGGACTGTAATTGTGTCCATGGACTCTATAAACTATACATTACCACCGCAGGTTCTGCAGGCAAAGAGGGAGACTGATATCCACAGCATGCTTCTGTCCCTACCAAGATTGCACCTGGTGCATGCATATTCATGAGGAAGCTAATCATTCAGTACATTCAGTACATGTGCTGCCCAGCGATCTTCAAATGAATTAGTAATTTAGGATTATGTCTCTGGGACGTGTGCATTTTGTGTTGATGCACACACTGTGCAATGCAGATGAATTCTGCAGAAATTAGCTTTCACCCCATTGTGCCCAATAATTACAATTTGTAGTATTTCACCTTCCAAGTAATATAGGGAGCAGCGTGCGAGAAACCTTAGATTTAATAATGGCTTGTTACTAGGGAACGTTTGATATGAAAAGACCTGTGCATTGCAAAAAATGGCAATCAATATATATTAGGAAAATGTTACTATAGAACCTTTTGGGATATAAGGGCCAGATGTACGACCAGGACCAGACGTACGACCGCAATTGTAGTCGCAAAACACTCGCAATTTACCGCCCTCTTCAAGAGGGTGGTAATGGAGTCGCAAATGGGAAGGGGTCCCCTTTGTAATTGGCTCTAAAAATATTTTTTAAGGGCAGGCAGTGGTCCCAGGGACCACTACCTGCCCTTAAGAAATGAAACGAAAATGTTTAATTTTTTTTTTTTAAATGCATCCCGTTTTCCTTTAAGGAAAACGGGCTGCATTTTAAAAAAAAAACTGCTTTATTGAAAAGCAGTCCCAGACATGGAGGTCTGCTGAGCCCAGCAGGCCACCATCACTGGGAGGGCCAGCCATTCCCAATGGGGTCGCAAATTGCGAGTGCCTCATTAATATTCATGAGCCTCGCATTTTGCGAGCCCATTGGGAATCGCAATCAGTGTCTCTGGCACTGTTGTACATTGTAAATTGCGATTCGCAATTAGCGACTCGCAATCGAGCGCAAATTGCGAGTCTCAATTTACACAGGTCGTACATCTGGCCCTAAATGTGCCCTGTGTGATCTAGATTATTTGAAGTCAAATAGAGCTTAAAACTCTTATTTTAATTATGCCTCAATCAGAAATAGCTGGAAATAATGGTTTTGGCCACCATTGCATGACATTGTATGACAGTATGTCTTGTGAACCGAGTTGTTAAGGCCCAAAGTACGTGGTACTGTGCATATTTATCAAAGGGTTACACCACATTTGCACCATGCAACGGGGCGCAAAAGTGACATAACCCTTAAGATGCGATTTATCAAGCCACACAAGGCCCCCTTGGTTGGCTCTGAGTGGCTTGATCAATCCAGAGTAACTCAACACAACGCAAATCGCTGCCTTGCATTACTCTGCCCCAGAGAGGCATTCCATGGGTAATGGGTGGGTGTTACATTACATGAAGAGTATGCTGTTCCCCAGGGCGGACAACGTATTAAGGAGGTAGGGGGAGGGAATCCTCCTTGTCGAAACTAGAGTCCTCACACACCCAGCAAGCTAGGTGTCATGCTTCATCATCTGGACTTGCTCCTCGGCGGGTCGGCGCTGCAATACCCGACGGGCACCCGTAAAGGGGCTCTTTAGCGGAGATCTTTAGTTCCTGCCTTATGGTGCGTGGGTGTGAGGGCCTTAAAAAACAGTGTAGATGTGATGTGGGTGGGTGACGTTAAAAAAGGTTGGATAATCCAAATAAACTTTTTATTAAGGTGGTTATCCACCTTCTTAAAAGCAAACAGAGTGGCCGCTCTCTGGCTCTATGGTCCAGTGGAGCTTAGCTCATCTCTCACAGTGTGGTCGACATGTTTCATGCATTGTGGTCAATACCACGCAAAGCCCATGGATGTTGACGCATTATCAGATTTACCGTAAGTGGTAGACCTGGGAATGCACCAAAACTGCTATGCCTCCCTAGGTGAGGCGTAACAAAGAGAAATATGTTTATTTCTCCTAGTTCTTTCCTCTTTTGATGGAAAAAGGAAAATGCCTCATGGGATTTTTTTGTGCAAATCTTTTTTTTGTCCAATCTTTAATACACACCAAGTCATTCTCACTAAGGTGCACACCCAATACATCAGGATAACCGTATTTCCCCAACAAAATATGTGAACAGGGTACCATCTCCAACCACCATGTTTTTCTCTCCAAAATGGTGCCTAACTGTTATCTATCCCTAGTCTTAACCCCTGTGATGCCGCTCTCCAAATAAATTGGCAAATTGCGACCTTGCAGCCCCAGGAGTGCACTCCCTCACCCAAACAGCCTGGGAGCAAGACCTCGATGTCGTCCTGCCCCCCAAGATCCCCATGAACTGATTTTAATTCAAATTTCAAGTTACAATGTACCTTTCTAATGGGTGATGTTCCAGAGGAACAAAAGCAACAAAGCACCAAAATAGTATTAGAATTGTAAAATAACAAACACCATTTCTCATCCCTTTTGCTCAGTTATACTTCTATCGAACTATTTACAAATATTCAGACCTACAACAGACACACTAAATAATGCAATTTTAGTTATAGGCTTTGGAAATGTTTTGATGCCTTTGGCCCTGTTTTGTAAAACCAGCATGGTAGTGTTGTGCACTACCACAGAGTTGCCCAGATTGTCCAGACTGTTGATATGACGGTGATGATGATAAGTTAAGAACTTATTGAGCGATCTACCGGCAGTAGTCTGCCACTCACTCATCTGCTAGCCATCCACTGACTGCTAAAACTGGCTACAATCGAATCAGCACAACATTTAAACAGAACTCATGTAATCTTTCACAGGCCACCAAAAATGTGGACAGGCTCAAAGACACCTAAAGGTAAAATAAAAAAATAACATGCTATTCAGAAAGTGATAAGAAAGCAACGTACCTTAAGAGAGAAACTGGAACTATACACTACTGCACATCTTCTCCTTTCATGAAAAAGAAAACAACAAAAACAGCAATTTAAACTTTGCAATAATACAAATGTAGCTTACGATAATAATATTAATAAAAAAGTATGAAGGCAAATCTGAGCAATGAAAAGACGGGGTAGTAAAGAAAAGCACCTGTGACGAAATGAGAACGATATTAAACAAAGAATTGTTGAACATAAATCAATCCAAAATTTAGTGGTTGAATCACTTTGGTATTCTTTTTGTTCTCCTGCTTGAAGTGAATCATGTTACGGATAGGATTACACTCCCACTACAGGAGGCAACAGTTTTTGATCAACATCTCTATCCAGTGCTTAATTTGAGCCGGTGGCACTTATTTGCCAACACTGGCACTTATTACAGTCTGGATATGGTGGTGCTGTTTGTCTTATTTAATGAAAAGCACAACTACAGTTGTTTATTATTTCAATATATACATTAATAATAACTAATACCTGCCATAAGAGCCATTCTCATAGCTTTTGGGGGCCTGAGATAGTCTATATTGTCACACTTGTAGGAGAGTGATGGTTAGTAGGTGTGTTTGTAATCTTATTGGCAGTGCTGGAAGGGGAAATGGGTGGTGCAAGCTGCAGTGGCCTCCTGAAGAAGGCCCTGGCTTTCATTTTTTACCAATTAAGCCCTGCCTGTATCCGTGGAAATAACGTTGCTGAACTACTTTTTTCTGATGAATCGGATGACAGTTGTTGCTCACAATGTTTATCCCATTCAGAGACGCTCACTCCTGATAGTGCAGATGCTGAGCCCCGCGGTGCAGAAATGGCACTATATTTATTTACTCTCACAGCAGAAAAACCTTCTAATTCCTCAAGTCATCCTTCATTACAAGTGACAAATGATAGCTTGAGTCTGCCGAGTAAAACGCCACCATTTCTATTGTTCAACTTGTTGAACTTTTACCATCTCTAACTACTTTGAAAACTCTTGAATATTGCGAGGGCAACTTTACCATGACCCTGTCCCCCTCACACATCATACCTTTACTAATCAATTCGAGAGAAAATCTTGAGGAATCAGATAGGCTATCAACCTTTTGTTTGCATTTTCTTTAGCAATGTAAAAACAAATGATTATACAGTGCGCTTTTTCTAGTGTGCTTAAAGGTACTTTAAAACTATTTGTGGCAAATGCCAATCGCACATCATTCAGCACTAGAGACAGGTAAATAGTTTGAACAAGCATCAGCTAATACCCTGGTTGTATTAGCACATTCAAATACTTAGAAACATTTGTTTATGTTTATGATCAGCCTTTGAACAAATCCTAGATATTACTTCCTTTTCTGAAAGTAATTTTTAAGAAATACATTTTTGGAGGAGTGATTCACTGATAGGCATACTTATTTATCAGGAACCAGACTCAGGTCAAGAAACACCCTGCTTCAGCCATTTTCTATAAATTGTAAATTGTTAAAAGGCAGAAAGGAAGCATACAGTAGAGCCTCCTTGATCCTTCTGCTCTCTGGTAGTGACATTCCCTATTTCACCAGATCACTTTCTCTTTAGTCTGTCAGTTTCCCGACTCACTGCTTATTCTGCACTGGCAATGCGGGGGTTGTCCAGCCTCACTGGTGTCCCTACAATGGACACCACCCATCCTGCTAGAGTCCTAATATGGCATCCCACCATCACTGCCAATGTCACACTGCATACTGCCTGACCTGCAGCCTAGCTTGCAAGTACTGCAGCAAAGCATGGTGCAAATGTTTAATTTATCAGAGCAACCTGTGACCCCTCACCCCAAGATGCGTGGCCACATTTCATATGTCCATTATGCCTTCAGGTATGGATCATGGCTGGTCCTGCAGGTCACCCATCATTCCTGCAAAATGATGCTACAAATGCCACGTTGCCTGCAAAAAGATCATGAAAAGACTTTTGTGTGTAAGCCAGACTATGTAAAGAAATGAGGAGAACATGGGACGTCCTGTTTTCAGTTCTAAATCCAGACTTCTGAAAGAAAAATGATTATCCTGAATTTTCAAGATTCCTAAACTACCATGAAAGCTAAAACTAATAAATGAAGAAGATCAGCCCCAAACTGTAAGCTGGGAGACAAAGTATATGTGTCTCACATTTTCTCACCCACTCGAAAGTTGCCAGTCCAGTTTCATCCCTGAATTTCTGGTCCATTTGTAATGTCCAAACAAAGCAATCACATTGCTTTTAGGTAGTATTTTGTTAACTCTTAAAAATAGTAGTAATTATGGATTAGTGCATTTCATCAGGAACCTTATACTCTGATCAGGAATTCACACTAGCCTGGGGGAAGGAAAGTGGCATAAAGGATAGGGAGGGATTACTCCATGTGTATCCTGCATAATCATTATGTAAAGGAAGGTCTTTAATTTCTTACGGAAGGCTAGAAGCGATTGACACATCCTAAGTTCCATTGGAAGAGAATTCCACAGTTTGAAGCCCAGGTAGGAGAATGAGCGGCCTCTCATAAGAGTAAGATGAAATCTGGGCACAGAAAACAGAGAAAGGCTAGCTGATCTCAGTTGTCGACTTGGCACATAAGGTTTGACCAGACTTTGTATGTAGGGGGAAGCCAAACCATGTTTGGCCCGGAACATGTAGCATAAAGCCTTAAATTCGATGCGTTTGTTCACCTTGAGCCAATGGAGCTTATGAAGCAAAGGTGAGACAGAGGCATGTCGAGGCAGCCGGAAAAGAAGGCATGCAGCCGCATTTTGTATGAGCTGTAAGCGATGGACAGATGCTTTATCAGCTCCCTGGTACAAAACATTGCTGTAATCTAGTCTGGAAATCACCATCGCCTGCATACTGTTCCAGTTCCAAAAGCTTTATTCGACAGTATGTCATAAAAGCACAAACATGCAACATGAAATTTCATAGCATACTGTTCTCTGGGCTGCAGGTGGAATTAACCAGAGGATTTTTTTAAGCCACTTGAGAAACGCAAAGCAGGTCGCAGTGACCCCAACCACCTGGGTTTTGAGGGAAAGGTTGTTATCAATAGTAAAACCCAGGTTCTTAACTTTAGGGACTGGAGCAGGTAAAGGTCCCAAAGTGTCAGGCCAATGGTTAATTCCCCAAAGTTCGGGGTTGTTTCCGAGAACAAGGACCTCTGTTTTAGTACCCTCCAACTTCAAGGCATTTCTGGACATCCACAGAGAGATATTGCTCAGTCTGAGCTGGGGCACGGAAGGGTCCTGATGCTGAGCGGCTGAGAGAGAAAAGATGATCTGGGTATCATCTGCATAGGAAAAAATTGTCAATCCCGACTTCTCCGCAATGTCCGCCAGAGGACGAACATAGAGGTTAAAAAGTAGACGGCTTAAAATCGAACCTTGGATTTGATTTTGTGGTATGTGAGAAGACTTGAAATGAGCGATCTTTTAAAAAAGAGATCAGCCACTTCAAAGCCACACCCTCAATACCAGAGGCTTCAAGACAATCTGCCAAGATGGAATGTGACACCGTATCAAATGCAGCACTCACAACTAGTAAAATGAGAGCTAATGTGCCTCCACAGTCAAGCTGCTGCCTGAGATATTCAGTGACCCCAAGCACAGCTGATTCGGTGCTGTAGCTAGATCTGTAGCCAGACTGGGACGGATGAAATAAATTGTGAATTGCAACCAAAGAGGAGAATTGGGAGTTGATGTGTCTTTCCAAAGCCTTAGAGAAAACAGAAAGGAGGGATATATGGTGGTAATTTGACCAGCAGAAAGGTTCGAGACCGGTCTTTTTCAGTAAAGGAAAGTTGGGGAGTATAAAGGTATATTTTTAATCAGTAACTTGCATCTCAATCAACATTTTAGTGCTGTGCGAAATAATCTTGTCTCATTTTCTAGTGCTTCTATCTCCTTTAAGAGGAGTACCCCATATTAAATGGATAACAGACAAAGTAATGTAGAAGGTGGGGAACATAATCATTTTCTCAAGAGCTATTTTGCTCATTACAGATATTGGTAGAGTGTTCCAAAATTCTATACTGATGTGAGAGGTGCCTCTGATGAAAGTCAGTGTGCCTGTCCTTTGTGGGCCCTTTAAAGGGTATAGCATTGAGATAGACCTTGTGGTTCAACCTCCAATTTCAGCCAGTTTTTCAGGTCACTTGTCAAATCTGTGCCGTTGACCCCTTCTGACAAACCCTCCACACAGCTCCTGTTGCTTCTGGAATGCCCATATTAATCTTCTGCTCTGTCTGTATTCAGGGAAGATTCCTTTCAGTTACATCTGTCACCTGGATCTGCAGCGTGCTGTGTGCGGTTGTAGCTCAATTAAGGTTGTTTCTACTTGTTTGACCCTATCTGATAGTTTCCTCTGATTATTCCTCATTGTCTGAAGTCTATTTGTTTTGCGTCAATTTTGTGCTCTACTGCGTCTTGTGTTGCAGTGATGACTGCTAGAGTAATGTCCAATGTACGCCCCCCTGCGGATGGATCATTCCGAAACATTGACCTTTTTTCTGTTCTGTCCTCAATGAGCCCTGGTTCAGGGCTGCATACTCCACCCCGACTTGTCAATTCCTTCATTGTCTTTGGCCTATCCATTTTGTTTACTAGTGCTTTATTATTTCCTTCAGGTTTGAGGAGGGAGCTTGGTATGGGCTAGACTGGTATTGGTAATTTCCTTTGAAAGAGAGAGGAAATAGTTATTGGGCCATTCTGTGTTATTAAGGACTGTAGCTCAACTTTGTAACAGTGAGCTTCCAGAGCATATATTTTAACATAGTTCTTGCCAGATAAGATGAAGGGGGTATATTGTACGTGTATGGTTGCATCCCCAAGTCACATGTATCTGTATGTTCTTTACTCTACTGCCTTATATTGTGGTATGATTAGTTTAGGCATTTCCTTCAGCATCTTCCCCTTCTCTTGTGTAGACTCACCTCATTCTAGCTTCAGTTCTCTTGTGTCCACTTCGTCCCAATAATGTGTGCAATGTGAGACTGTGTGATCGCTTGTGATTCTGGGAGGCCTGTTATTGGGTCTTTTTATAGATGGTCATTGTCCTTTATGGGTGAACTGAAAAAGGCTAAATCTTTCTCGGGGTTGCTGCCAGCACCACTCGGTCCCCTGGGGTACTGCTTCTCCTTTATATATTTTGGTCTTTACTCTTGGGTTGTTCTCTCTGAGACCCCCGGATGGGTGCATCAGAGCTCAACTATTGTCCTGTCTCTATAGGGCAGGTTTTACGTCCTTCTGCACCTTTGTCTTTTGTCGCCGGTGGCAGATAGGGTATTCCCCCTGGAAACTGCACTGCCTCTCTGTGTTCTGCTGACTCTGCCGGACACTCTTACACTCGCAGTCCCGAGACATCTGCTCACCTTGGCAGTTGCCGCTCAACTCCTCAGTCATGGAGCCTCCCAGTCACCCCATGTAAGCTCCACTAGGTCTCATTTTCATGCTGAGACCTCTAAGACCCTCCGTCTGCAACCCCTTGTGTCCTTTTTCCGAACTCTGTGCTCCCTTTTAACTCTCTCTCATGCCTCTCCGCTCACCATCTTGTTTTTTAGCCTCTCTGGCACCCTTGCGATGTCGCCTTAGATTTTATCAATTTAAACTGCATTTTCCAGCTACAAAGTGTTAAAAGTAGGGTGCAGTAGGGTCTCCTCAATTAATTCTTCTTTCGTACCCTTTGCAGCATTCGTATTTTAACAGGATTACAGGAGATGCAGGGCAGTCAGCTGAAGCTCTAGGGAGTGAGCGACTTCATTAAGTTCTTGGCCACACGCCATGGCAATATACACGCCTAACTACTTTATTACCAATGAAGCTACATACACTTTCAGATATATTTATTTATGCAGTTTTATATAGCGGTGGTTTATACAGTGGTGTGAGTACTTCCCAATAAAAGTAGAACATAACAAGCATGAGAAAGTACACCATTCATGAATATTCAGTACAAAATATGAACAGGTACAGATGAGACAGATGAGTCATAATAGTCAGAGAGGGATGTAAGGAGACACGCGTTTAACTGAAATGTCTTTCAAATAGAAGGGCTTTTAGTTCCGAGTTAAAAGCGGTCATTGAGATAGTGGTGCATAAGCCAGAGATAAAAAGTTCCAAATTCTGGTAACACTGCCTGAAAAGAATTGTTCCATAAATCATTGTTTTTTCAAAGGTCAGCAGTTCTTGAAGCAAGTGTGACAGAATTAGGTATGCATCTACTCTCTCCAGAATTGTTTAGCTTGGCTTCAAATTATCAAGAAGTAGAGGTGTGAAGGGCCTTATAAGTCATGCAGGCCATTTTGTAAACAGCTCCTGCTTCGATGGAAAGACAGAGAAGGTTTTAAAGTACTTGGTTGTATCCATCCAGAACTGCAGCAGTAGCTCAGAATGTGAAGAGGAAATGAAGAGAAATTCTGCTTTAAATGATTGATAGTCATTTAGGGGCTGATTACGATGTAGTTTCGTAATTGGGACCGCCCGCCTACAAGGCGGCAGTCCCACAGTACGAATTACAATGCGACCGCCACCGAGGCGGTCGCATTGCCTATGTTTTGCATTGTGGCGGGTGCTGCTGGCTACAGCACCCGCCACAATGCAAAAAAGGGACAATTTACATTTCCCTGCACTACGTGGCAGGCACAACGTGGTGCCTGCCACATGGTGCAGGGATATGTAGGGGGGTACCATAGGTGCCCCCCAGGTCCGTGTCTGGGGGTCAGGGGGTAAGAGGGGCCTGCTATGGACTCCCAAAGTCCCTTTCTGCCTGCCTGTTCATGGCGGGTTAACTGCCATGAACAGGCAGGGGGAAAGGGACATTGTAATCCCTACAGTGGTGCCTAGTAGGCACCGCCACCATTGTAGGGACTACGAGCCCCTCCGCCACACCGCCAAGCTCAAGGAGCCCGTCGGATGCGTGGCGGTCGGTCTTTACAACCGCCACACATCCGCCTGCCATCAAAATATGGCGGGCGGTAAAGTTGATTACGGTGCCAGGGAGACCGCCACTGACAGCCTGTCGGTGGCGGTCTCCCCGCCATCGTAATCGGGCCCTTAGTCTTGAACAGTGTTAAATGGAGTGGCATGGTGGGCGTTGTCAAACGGGATGAAACGTTTAGATACAGTTGAGTGTCATCAGCAGACTAATGATAAAGGATACAAGAGTTCTTTAGCATGACTTCAAGACCTTCAATGTATATATTAAATATGGTTGGAGCTTGCAAAGATCCCTGTGGAACTCGTTGTGTTAAGGCAACTGTTTGTAAGAAGCACAAATCAGTTTTCGGGATATGCGATTTCTCTGTAAAGTATGACTGGAACCATTTTGGGACCACTCCAGCAATACCAATCTGGCTTTGAGAGTGCCAAGAAGACATTTGATACAGAAATGATTTGCTCCAGCAAAGGATACAGATAGGTTGAACAAGATCAAGAGGAAAGAGTTGCCTGAATTCAAGATGCAAAATTGACAACTTGCAGCTTATTCAGTGCTACAGCGTGATTGAATCCTGAGTGTTATTCATCTAAGATGTCATTGTCTTGGATGTGTTGGGTAAGTTGCTTTTTTACACAGCTTTTGATGACTTTTGCAAGAAACAGGAGGTTGGACGTAGGGTGATAGTTGTTAAGATTGTTCAGGTCTGAAAAGGGTTTTTGAGAAGTGTGGTGTCCAGTGCGGAATCCTCTGTACAGCAAGGTTTTTGGCAATATTGGCAGGAAAAGGATGGTTTGATGATTTGGTCTTCACAAGGACTTTCAGTACTACATCCATCCAAAGTCATCAAAATGCAACCATGTTTTCTTAGATTTGCATGTCCGATTGTGTTGTGTCAGAAGTCACAATGGATCACCATGTACTGTACGGATCACTGACAGAATATCAACAGCAGAAATGTCGACCTACAAAAATATTGTGACAAAAATATCGTTGTAAAAAATATCGACCTCCTATCTCCATAATGGTAAGTACAAAAATATCGAAAAACAATATCGTTGTTAAAAATGTTGTTAAAAATATCGTTTTTTAAAAATGTTTAAAAAATAATGTAAAATAAATTAAATAATACATATAATAAAAAAAAACATAGAATTATTAAAACATGTTTAAAATTATAAGTAATAAATATAATGTAAAAATAAATTAAACATACATATATATATCATATAATATATATATTTACTTAATAATATTAATAAATAATTATTTTAATAAATTATAAAATGTTAATAACATATTAAAAATTATAAATACATATATATATATACATACACCTGTAAATTAAAAAATAAAATAAAATATATATATAATAAATTAAAATATTAAAATATTTTTATTTTTTTTAAACTACATTTTACACTACATTAACTGCAACAGTAGGTAAAATGTTGGATAGCAAAGGGGATAAAATTACTATTCCCACTCCAGGGAGTGCAACAGTAGGGAAAGTGTTGGATAGCGGAGGGGAATAATTTACTATTCCCACTCCAGGGAGTACAACAGTAGGGAAAGTGTTGGATAGCGGAGAGGAATAATTTACTATTCCCACTCCAGGGAGTGCAACAGTAGGGAAAGTGTTGGATAGCGCAGGGGTAAAAATTACTATTCCCATTCCAGGGATAGCAACAGTAGGGAAAGTTTTGGATAGCGTATGGGTAAAAATTACCATTCCCACTCCAGCGAGTGCAACAGTAGGGAAAGTGTTGGATAGCGGAGGGGATAAAATTACTATTCCCACTCCAGCGAGTGCAACAGTAGGGAAAGTGTTGGATAGCGAAGGAGTAAAAATTACTATTCCCATTGCAGGGAGTGCAACAGTAGGGAAAGTGTTGGATAGCGGAGGGGAATAATTTACTATTCCCACTCCAACAACTGCAACAGTAGGGAAAGTGTTGGATAGCAGAGGGGAATAATTTACTATTCCCACTCCAGGGAGTGCAACAGTAGGGAAAGTGTTGGATAGCGGAGGGGAATAATTTACTATTCCCACTCCAGCAAGTACAGCAGTAGGGAAAGTGTTGGATAGCGGTGAGGAATAATTTACCATTCCCACTCCAGGGAGTGCAACAGTAGGGAAAGTGTTGGATAGCGTAGGGGTAAAAATTACTATTCCCACTCCAGGGATAGCAACAGTAGGGACAGTGTTGGATAGCGTAGGGGTAAAAATTACTATTCCCACTCCAGGGAGTGCAACAGTAGGGAAAGTGTTGGATAGCGTAGGGGTAAAAATTACTATTCCCACTCCAGGGAGTGCAACAGTAGGGAAAGTGTTGGATAGCGTAGGGGTAAAAATTACTTTTCCCACTCCAGCGAGTGCAACAGTAGGGAAAGTGTTGGATAGGGGAGGGGATAAAATTACTATTCCCACTCCAGCAAGTGCAACAGTAGGGAAAGTGTTGGATAGCGTAAGGGTAAAAACTACTTTTCCCACTCCAGCGAGTGCAACAGTAGGGAAAGTGTTGGATAGGGGACGGGATAAAATTACTATTCCCACTCCAGCAAATTAATTAACATTAATTAACAAACAATTAATTAATTAAAAATAATTTACCTCCCACCATATTCCCCTATAAATGACACCACCTATGTCGTGAAACATGATACAATTAACATAATTAATTAACAATTAATTACTCAATTAATAACAATTAACAAGCAAAATAAAAACAATTTTTAATAAGTTAATTCACACAATTAACACTATAAAACAACATTAAATAAATATTATATAAAAAATATTTAAAAATGTATTAAAATTAAATTACTTCCCACCCTACTCCCCTATCAACCCACAACCCACTCCTAAAAAAATGATACAATTAACAATTAATTAATAAATATGAATAAAGAATTAATAACTAATTAATAATAAATTATTTACCACAATTAACATTATAAAATATTAAATACATAAATATTAATTAAGAAAAAATATTAATTATTTATCTATACTGAAATTACTTCCCACCCTACTCCCCTATAAACCCACAACCCGCCCCTAAAAGAATGACACAATTAACATAATTAACAAATAATTAATAATTATTAACAACCAATTAATAAATAATTAACAATAAATTAATTTCCACAATTAACAATATAAAATATTAAATACATAAATATTAATTAATACAAAATATTAATTAATTAATTATAATTAAATTACTTCCCACCCTACTCCCCTATAAACCCACAACCCGCTCCTAAAAAAATGACACAATTAACATAATTAACAATTAATGATTAATAATTAACAACCAATTAATAACAAATTAATAATAAATTAATTACCACAATTAACAATATAAAATATTAAATGCATACATATTAATTAATACAAAATATGAATGAATTAATTATAATTAAATTACTTCCCACCCTATTCCCCTATAAACCCACAACCCGCGACGGAACTAAAATGCAAAATGTAATTTAAAAAAATTAATAACTTCTAAAAATTATTAATACATGTATTATAATTAAATTACTTCCCACCCTATTCCCCTATAAACCCACAACCCGCTACGGAACTAAAATGCAAAATATACTTACAAAAAATATAACTTCTAAAAATTTAACACATATATTAAAAAACAAATGCAATACTTACATAAAAAATAGAACACACATTTAAAATACACACTAAAATACATAACACTAACTAAAACAACGATATTTTTAATAACAATATTTTTGCAAATGATATTAATGACTTCGATATTTTTAAAAACGATATTACTTACCTTCAACTCGATATTCTTGACAACGATATTCTGACAGTCGATATTTTTGTATTACGATATTTTGCACTCGATATTAGTGCAAGTCGACATTTCCAACTCGATATTATGTCTGTTTACCGTACTGTACAAATTCCTCCGATTTCATGGTTAGGTCATTGACTCTAAAGGAAGTGAGAGGGTTGTTAGTAGCACTGGGAAAATCAAGATCTAGCTGCAGTGAAGCCCCTCGGTATGGATTGGTGCTGGCATCTTGGGCTATATTATGAAATTTACATTAATGCATATACCATTTGATTACAACTAAGGACCATTTTCCAGGAAGTGTGATTTGTACAAATTCTCCTTTTGGAAACGAAGTTGTCTATGAAGCTGTTTGAAAAGTCTTGTTTATCAAGATCCCAATCGAATCTGTAGACGAGGTTAGTTCTACTCTCACATGTGGCTGCAGTACAACTGTTTAAGTCGACCTGGAAAACTTAAACTATTTTTGATCTGTTCATAGTGGGCATGTGTATGTTTCTTGAGCACAGTAACAGACATAACTAGAATAAAGGTCGCTACAAGAAATGCTGAGTGAGCCATAATCTGCGACGTCTTTTACTCTCAGGGGTCATCAATGATTGTATCCAGGTATATGTTTACTAAATTCAGAAATCTCTAGTAACACTTTGTAGAACAGTAATAGGATGTTTGTGATCAGTACCTATTGTCTTCCTCATTTAATAGGAGTCGATTGTCTAAAATATTTGGCAAAGTTTTTATCTTCAACTCTTGCATTAATTCATGTCCCACTGTGTACAGTCTGTTATTTTTGTAACGTGAGATCCTATTAAAGAGCATTCCAAAAATATATTGAACAAAAAGCAACCTTTAAACACGAACCAAGTATATTCAACAATCCTAAAGTATCAGCATTCTACAGACAACTGCCTCATAACACTTAACGGTTATACCATAAAAGCAGATGGTACCATAGACAAGGGCCAGAAATACCAATCCTCGAGCCATTAACTAAGAAGGAAGGAACATAAACCTAGGAGTTAAAACACCAGGGCGACTTGTACAGCTTCTCTGGTGGAAATGGGAATATCAGGAGAAAGTTCTTGCTACTACCTCCAGAAATAACACACACAAATGCATTCATACTGACTTGTCCAAAACAGTGGCGGCTCGCAGAGGGAGTGCAGTGGGGCGGGGTGGGAGAGGGTCCGGGTGGGGGGGTAGTGGAGTCGGACATACGACGGGCAGGAGTAAAGTAAGTAAATAAATAAATACAACTATTTACCTTGCGCTCGCTGCATCGCCAACTCGGCAATGCAGCGGGCGCAAGGTAAATAGTTTTATTTATTTATTTATTTACTTACTTTACTCCTGCCCGTCGTATGTCTGACTCCACTACCCCCCACCCAGCCCCTCCCCCACCCCGCCCCACCGCCCTGCAGCACTCCCTCTGCGAGCCGCCACTGGTCCAAAACATTCGGCAGGAGAAGGTAGATGAAAGTAGTAGTATATACCAGGCTTAATTAGAGCCTAAGGCAGATATCACAAAAAAGACACAGAGATGCCACAATTGCAAGCCACACAGAGAAACCTGCTGTCCAACCTGTGAAAAGTGCAAGAAGCTGGGAAGAGGCTCACAATGGCAAGTTTCTTAAAAACATAATTTATCATCTAAGCAGCAGGAGTCAACCCAAAGTAAAACTTCTATATTTTTCTAACATTTCATAGAGCACCTTAAAACAAAATAAGAAAACATATCTGTGTGCATTCACAAAACAGCAGAAGTGTGTTCCAGCCCAACACAAAGCCTCAAGAAACGCTACTTTCAGTGACAGATACCAGCACTGCATCTCGGAAATCAAAGGCAGCTGATCAAATTGGAATGGTTGATGTGATTCTGATTGCTCACTGAGCACATCAGAGATCCAACTGACTGGATGCAAACCGTGAGTCGACTAAATACCCTTTTCTTAGTAATTAGGTAATGCAGAATTGTGCGGCACACTATTAAGCGGGTATCCTAGCACTGAGAGTGTGTGAGTCTAGGTACACATAGGGCCCAGTGAGACTACTCTAAAATCCAAGTCTTCAGCTTCTTGTGGAATTCAAGAAGTGAGGAGGAGGCGCTTATGTGTAGAAGCAGGTTGTTCCATTCCATACCACAGTAGCAATACAGGTAACATTGACAGACGAATTGCATTATAGCACATTAGACGATTTGAGTACTTGAAGAACCCAAAAAGGGCTGAAAATTTAAAGTCCATAAAAATTGTTCCCAGTCAGCATAATTTGTTCTGCTCTCTACACTAGGTCATTTAAATGGAAAATGTTCTCAGCTAGCTACTAATTTATTGAGACTTAAGACATGAAAGAGCCATTTTTCTTTCTTTACTGGATGTTTATGTCTGGTACTTGGACCACCTCTTTTTCTATTTACCAACCCCAAGTACAAGGAAACTCATCACACATAAACCACAGAGATCAAGTATACACACTGCTAAGTCAGTTATTTATACCGGCAGTCTAACAGGGAACGACCCAAAGCACCTCTATCCCGCCCTCCTAGAACTTCCACAGATCTTCAACGAGATATGGTTATCCATAAAGTAGACCTCTGGGGACCAGAAAACCATTGCAGCATCCCCTATACCTGCAGGGACCGCCTCAGTCAAGAACACAAATGTGAAAAGAGAGAGGCCATTCTATTTATATCTGAACAGATCCTACAAAAGTTGGCCATACTAGTTCGGGACATATGGCTGGCTGGTCAAGACAAAAATTATGTAAAGTCTGCTTTATCCTGCCAGATTGGGAACTCAGCCATTCTGATCCTCGAAAGTTGGAGAGAAGGCCACAGGACAAGGTGTACGGCTGCTAGTTCTTTCCAGTTTACCATCTCCCCAGTTTTAAGCAGAAAGCCTACCCAAGATCACCCCAAACCTTAACGCTGGCATCTGTGTTCAAGATTAAATCAGGAGGAGTTGCCAATGAGGTCCCTGTGTCTGCTTGATTTGGGAAAAACACCACTAAAGGTCCTTGTGAATATGTGGCATGATAGGGATCAGAACATTTAAGGGGCATATTCACAAGGAGCCATCGCCGAATTAACGGCACTTCATCGCAGCCAAAGTCGTGATAAATTTACCTCCCCATTCACAAGCCGGTCTTAACAGCCCACAGCACCAGTTTACCCGCGATAGCAGGCGCAAAAAACATCGCCACAGAGGACCCCCGCAAATATCGCTAATGAGATGCAGAGTAGGCATTCCCGTGACAAAAGTCGAGACAACAGCACACCTCAACATTCACAACGACCAGCCACATCAGCAATAAAAACACAAAACAGGCGATAAGGCGCGTTAGCACCAGGAAATCTACACCTGCTCTGACCTGGTGTAAAGTCGGACGGCAGCCAGCACAACAAAAGGGAGCACAGCCCAGGGCCACATCCGAACGGTAACAGATGCCCATGGAGCCACTCATCATGCGGCCCGGACACCCAAGAGGGCCACAACACCCACCGCCACCACCCCAGGACCCCAACCCACACCCGGAACACCCCCCCCCCGGGACCACCCACAACCCCGGACTAAGAAATTGCACACCAACACCACGAATCCCAAAACAAACATTTTGCCTGATGTCGCACAAGCCGTAAAATAAACATACATGCGTGGCCAGAAAATGGAGAATCAGTCATACAGCAATGCAATCACCAACACAAAACACCATACAAACAAAAGCAGAAACAACCCTTAGGATGAGTCCTAGCTGCTCCCCACTGGACAATCCGTAGCACACAGCCTGGAAGACCAAATCCAAGAGAAGAAGGTGTGCCATGCGCCCAACAAAGGAAAGAGAGGGAGAGAGCGAGGGAGAGAGACGGAGTGAGATAGCACAAGCAGCGCAAGGCCGCTCGGGCACCTGGCTCCACATGCCAACATGTGTGTGTGCATCGCCATCCGTACACCATGAGCCCAAGGCCGTGTCCTAATCTCAGCGCCAAAGCCACATCACATTCCGAAACGCAAGTAGTAGTCAGACAAACATCAGGGATGAAAGCACCATTGTCCCAATGCAGAAGGCGGGAGGACACCTGCACCTCTGACCTTGGTCCAGAACGTGCCTGGAACACCCTGATAGAGATGCAATGGCAGATGGGGACGACTCCACACCACGCATTCCGCAAATGAACCATCCGACTCATCCACAGCCCACACACAGAAGCCCCTGCCTGTGGTACCCCCGCATGGGATGCCCTTGACACTCACGGAAACAGCAACCCATTACCCACAACGTTGCACACACATTCGAATCATTGCTCAGAGCTGTGGCATATCCACCACACAACTGCCGCAGTCCAGAAGAGTGCCTGTTCACGAGACGCACCAACGCAATGGCAGGTCATACCGGGCACATGCACAACCCCCGTCATGTGGAACAGTACCGTGCACGTATGCTGCATTTACTGGGCTCACTGCCACTGGCAGTGCTGCGGATCAGTTACAGGCTCAGCTTCCGCATTGCCCACGTCACCTGCGTCCAGCCCTGGTTCCACTGCCGAACATGCACATTCGAGTGTCCCATGGATGTCTGCCTATCCAACACAACTGTTGATGAATTGGACTATGACTTGTGTCTGCGCCCCCTGTTGGATCACGAACAGGAGTGTAACATGGGATGCCTTGACATACCTCGTATGTATTGGTAGTTGTGCATGGGAGATTGCACAATTTCTCGTGTGCAGTGACCACATCGAGGCGTTCCCCTATTGGGCTGTGTTGCGGATCGGTGAGACGGCGTGGGCTGAGCGCACCTGCCCGGACCACCTAATGGATTGGCTCACCCTGGTGTTCCTTGAACACGACAACAACGTACTATTGAAACACATTGCACATGAAGCTGCACGGGCATTCATGGACGAGTAACTACGTTCCTGCAGCCACATCCGATTGCCACCCACAGCACATGGCCCAACAACTTGTTGCATCATGGGGATTGCTCATATATCCCACCACAACAGAGGGCACGTCTGCCTTCAGTCGGGCTCTGGATGCATGTGCGTGGAATAACGCGTGTGTACACACACCTGTGCAAGGTGACGCAGGTCCATGGACAGAGCAACACAGCGTCGTCTGGCAACATTGCCAATTCGGACACACTGCTGGGTGAGAGCACACACATGGCAATGTAGCACGACATGTGGACCCGTCGGACCCTCACACCTGATCACTGTCGGCAGAGCAGACAATCGGCGCACCCCGGAGGCAGTGCACCAATCAGACCCCAAGTGCAGTGAGTCGTGCCCCCTCACACGGGGCAATGTGCAGACGCCAAACAACACATGACTCATCAAGCAAAGCAAGGTGGGCTGTGAGCGTTGCCATCCGTGATGAATGTTGTCCATTTCAGCCCCAACATTATCTGTACCTAGACATGTACCCATGCTGCGTGTAAGTGTCTTAAGCATGTCCCTGCCTGTTGTGGCCGTTGCCTCGTCCGTACTGACACGCACATGCCAATAAAGCCTATGCCACTCCACTGGTGTCTAACTGTGAGGTGTGTTGTTTAGATTGTTCACTCGTGTGCCACAATGAGCATCGTCCCAACACAGGGAGGAACTGACTGACGCATGTGCAATGGGGGTGTGTCCCTTTGGCAAGCTCCACCTCTGTGAGCCACACATTGTTTTTGGATAGGTGCTTGACGACATGTGAACTTACATGACTCCAGCTACGTGTGTATGGTGTCCAACCTCTGACCATGTGGAACAATGTCATACATCACAACAGAATGTGTCCACACAGATGTGTGTAAGTCGGTATGCGATGTGAAGTTCTGCTGTCACACGTGGTGTGGGATACCACTCCTGGCCTGCCACCATTTTGGTCACTCCTACACACGGCCCTATTCAACACATGGACATGTGCCTACGTTGGGGTGTTGTGAGATTGCTGTTGATGTGCAATGGGGACACAGCTAGTACTCACCTTCACAGTCATCCAATTGGCCATGTGTCTCAGGGATAGACATGCGCATAGATGTCAGTTACCAGGGTGTACCTTCATGTGCAATCATCGTCCCCACATCCAGCCATACTTCCATATGTGAGTGAACATAGTGATGACACATCTGTGTGATTTAGAATGTTTTATTCACATTCAGGTGATTGACGGAGCTGGAGCTGTACCTGGCCATCCAAGCCCACATCACATGGAAGCCCAGTGGCGGGCCAACCAGAGTCCTTTGGGGATTGCACAGTGATTGGGAAGAGGGAGAGTGCAGTCCACAGCAGGATTGCTGTGTGATTGGCCAGCGGTGAAGAAATGGCAGTCCGTGTCGGGGTCCGGGGGAATGTCGTAGGGTGTTCCGGAGGTCAGTAGGAGGTATTTCCCAGGGCATGATGCATAGGTCATGACCAGGCAGGGACAGGCCATATGGCAGTGATGGATGCTACTGCCTCCTTCCTCACGCAGTAGTTCCCATCCCCTTCTCACTCCCCTGATGCGGGTTCTGTGTCCGGTGTGTCCGGTGTCTGTGGCGGGGTGATGGCTGCATCGCTGTGTGCCCCTGACACATCAGACTGCGTAGGTGATGGGGCAGCATCACAGTGTGCCACGGACACATCAGGGGTCAGAGCTGTGTGTGTCGATGTTTCCGCTGCAGTCATCTGGGAACGGCTCAGTGGCAGCAATGGCAAGTTGGAGTACTGCAGGGCGTTGCTGTTCCCAGCCACTACTCGCTGGTGTCCAGCCGTGGCAGACATACTTCCAGCCTGCATCTGCTCCACGGTCCCCATTGCCCTCCTCATCTGTGCCAACTCTGTGCTGTCATGGCTGGTGCCTGTCTGACCAGGCAGTTCTTGTAATAGACTCATGGCACCAGCGAGGTTAGCCAAGGTCTGTGGCGGAGCATGGTGCGTACAGGGGGTGTCCGATAGGGACTGTACGTGGTCCCTGATGGGACTCAGACACCCACGTATGGCATCGAGTTTGGCTGCCACGAGCTCGAAACCCACCCGCAGCTGATGAGCCAACTCCACCTGGAAACCCAACACACGCCGTTGGAATTCCATGTATTGGTCGGGGGGTCCTGGGAGACAGCCGTGGTGGTGTGTGTTTCCTGCTGTGTGGTCTATGCAGGTGATGGGGTCACCTCGAGGCAGCTGGCCTGGCCTGCTCCTGGGGGTGGGGTGCAGAGGCTGTCCAGCATCCGTTGGAGGGTGTCTTGACATATGTGCAGGTTGTCCTCTTCATCATCAATGGTGGGATGTGTGGTGTGCTCTGCAGGGGGTGTTGTTTGTCCCTCTGCAATGTAAAGGGGAGATGCAGGTTAACAGAGTTTCACATGTATGCTGATGATTTGCAGATGTTTACATTCAGACTGCATGCCAATGTACATTGTGACTGTTTGGGGGGAGCTGGCTATTTGATGGCAGTCAGTGTGTTTTTCGAGTACATGACGGATGTGTGGTAGTACCCATACATTATCATCACACAGTGTCAGGCAATGCCAGATGTGAGTGGACAGTTACTACGCACGAGCGGAACCTGTAGTGAGCTCTGTCCTGTGGTGTTGCACTTTGTACCACATTGCCTTCATTGCTGATGTTCTGTGATTGCTATGTGTGTGTGCTGCATTGTGGGGGAGTTGCCCCTGCAGCTCTGATTTCGTGTAGCCTTCGCCCTTTGAGGCGGGGTGCCTTTGAATTGTGTGCTTTTCAGGGCCTGATTTGCTTTTGACTTGGGTCATGTGTCCTCGCGGACTGTTTTTGTGGCCTGGTGCAATGTTCGTCTGCTGCGCGTATTGTAAGGCATGGGTTGTGGGTGCACGTGGACACGTCGGAGTGTGACCTGCTCCTTTACAGATGTGGTCCGCACTTGGCTACCTCCATGTCGCTTCGTGGGCCATGTCTTTTTTTTGGGGCAGCTGCCATGCTATCGGACATGCAGTGTTACTTGCATAGTCAGTGTGGGTCACAGAGCCGCTGCTTTGCTGGATTCAGCATATGTGCACGGGTAGGTTGTGATATTGGTGATAGGGGGGGGGCCCTCTGTGCTCATTGTGGATGGGGGCCTACTTGGCGTTTCTATGTGTGCTGCAGTGTGCCGAGGCAATCAGGGACATGTTTCACGGTCATTGTGGGTGTGCTGTGTGCTGCGTGTAATTGTGCATGTGTGCCATTGTGCCCATCTCCACCCGTCCCCCCGTCCCTAGTGGTTACTCACCCTGTTGTTGTTGGGTCAGGTCGTATCATGCTGTGTCCAGGTCCCCCAATCCTGCCACCATCTCCTCACTGCTGACTGTGGCCACCATTTGCTCCAGCTCATCCAGCTCCTCCTGTGTCGCAGGACTCCCACCTCCAGTCGCCGTTGCTGCCTCCCTGTTGATGGCGAGCTTATGTTTGGTCTGACTTTTCAGATCATGCCAGCGCCTCTTGACCTCCTCCAGTGACCTCCTGGACACTCCGACTGCTTTGACGTTGGTGACGATGGCCTGCCATATTTCGGTTTGGGTTGCCAGTGCCGCAGTGGAGGTGCCGAACAGTTGTTGATGGTGTTCGGTCACCCCCGTGACGATGATCTGGTCTTCCTGCGGACTGTACCCGGTCTTCCTCTTCCTCTTGTCCTTGCCCTTCCCCGAATGCGGGGTTCCTGGATGGTCCTCCGTAGGGCTTGTGGTGTTCGGCTTGTCCTCTGCACTCAGTCCGGGTGCATCCATGTTGCTACGCAGTTTGGATTGTTTTGGGGCTTTTTTCTCTCTTTCTTTTATGGTGCTTTTTCCCGCCGGACGTGTGGGATTTACAGGCCTGTGGCTGGTGTTCGCTGATTTCTGTACCGCGATTGTCCTCATCGCATGATTTCTCGCATTTCGCATTTTTTCGGCGTGGCGTTGATTTTCACGCTGTCATTTGACGCGTTATTTGGTGATTATCGCATGCTACCGCCTTGTTGTGAATTCCACGTTGACACAGGGTTATTTTCCCGTGCTAGGCTGCAATATTGAAAGTTGCGTTACGCTACTCTTGCGGTAGTTATCACACGTTCTTGTGAATATACCCCTAAGTCTTTCAATCGTGGGGTCCAATGTCCCAGGAGATGGCACGTCATGTGCCCACCGAATAGCTTGAATGCCAGTAACTAGTCATCTCTCATATAAAGACAGTCTCTTTTAAAGGCATAGAAATCTTCGATCAGTGTCAGACAGGACATCAGCTTTAGTTCAGGATAGTGGCATTTGTTTATAGTGTGATTGGAGGAGCACTTGGTCAAAGTCTATCTGAAACACTGCCCATATTAACTGAAGATTTTAGAAAGACATGATATGGGACTTTACATGATTAAGGAAAAGCCAATGGACTTTGACCACTTGGCAGATATGGAAAACCTCCAAGTCTTCCTTGGAAAAGGAAGAGAGGCACAGATAAACAATTATCCAGATAAGGGATGTGCCACAATTGAGGGGTTCCCCACATCATTGCCAAGACCTTTGTGAAGACTCTGGGAGCACAGTCTTACTAAATGAGGGCATCTGGAATCGGAAGGGCTTATCTAGCACCAAACCCTGCTAGAACCTTTGTGAAGCCAAATGAACTGAAATATGCAAGCATGCATTGTGAAGACCCAATGAGGCCTGAAAATCCTCTGGGGACATCAGTGGCCAAAACACTTACAATGTCATTATTTTGTACATAAGCCAAGGAAGGCAATGATTCACTCTTTTTAGATGCATGATGGACGAAACTCCCCAGACACATTTTGGATCAAAACACAGAATGAAGTAACAGCTGAGTCTCCTCTCTGTTTCTGGGACTGGCACGACCACAGACTTCTTCAAGTCCTGAAGCAGGGTGAAGCTGGAGTGGGATAGTGTTCCCTCCTCTAAAATATGGAGCCCTATCCAGTACCCTGAATACATGACCCTGAAGACCCCTGCATCTGAGATGAAGTCTTCCAAGAGGTAGATTAGTCCAGGAGATGCCATTGAACTGCCTCATGGAATGGTAGCAGGAGATGTGATGGTCATGGTCATCGTGTGGGTTTGGAGGGGAGGTTGGTTGGAATCAGGCTTTCAGTACATGTATCCCCTGCCCTGAACCCTGCCTTGAAAGGTTTTACCATCTCTTTGACCAATATGGGGGGGGTCCAAAAGCTGTCTACTCTCAACTACCTTTCCTTTTTCCACCAGATGGACTGTATTCATGAGTTTACGGTCCTTTGTGAACTTCTTGATGAGATCCTCCAACTATGGCCTGAAAAACCTGCATGTGCAGCAGCAGGATTGTTTGTGAGTTTGTGTTCCTTCTAGAAGCAGTGCACCTAAATGTGACCACAACCAGCCACACAGGACCCAGAAGCTGTTAACACAGCACAAAGACCTAAGAAACGGGATCCAATGCTTCCCAATGATGAGGGGAGTCATACAATCAGAATCTTGTTCCATTAACATGGACTGCACAGAGTAGGTAGCATTTGTGTTTGCATTTAGCACTACATTGCAGGTAGAAACGTATTATTTACCAGACATATCAACCTCCTTTTCACCAATTTCAGCAGTTGAGATAACTTCCAAAATAATAACATCTTCAGATTACAAATCCGCCATCAGCAAATCAACCTTAATCATTGCTGGAAATTCTTCCTTAAACCCTGTTAGAGTATCATGCTTGAAATGGAAATGCATGAAAACACTGGCATTCCGCCTCCTTCCATTCATGGACCATGGGGCCGATTCCAATCTGGGTCGGAAAGCTCTCCGACCGATCCGGATCCGGATTGTTTTCCGACCGAGCCGGACTCCTGCAGTCCGACCGAGCGAGTACGATGCGGCCGCATGCTGACGGACTCAGTTCGGTCGGACTCCCATTGAAGTCAATGGGAGCCGGTCGTACAACGCGTACATGGGCTCCCATTGACTCAATGGGTACGTTGCGCAAAGGGTGCCCCCTGTAGTGGGTACGCGTTGGTGCCATCCGCACCGTACATGCATGTATAGGGGGACCCTTGGGTCCCCCTTGTGTCCGACTCGTAAGGCTACGGGTGAAGGGGGTCCGGCACGGACCCGAAGTCCACTTCCCAGAGCTTTTACGTGTCGGAGGCTCCGACTCGATCTGGCTATCCGGATCGTGCATCGTACTGGCTCGGTCGTAAAACGTCTCCATTGCACGGTACGAATCGAGTGCGAACGAGTCGTACGTAGCGGTTCGGACCCGGAAATGATTCGGTCGGCGATTTCGCGTTCATTCGCATCGTACTTGGGCGTCCGGACCTCTGTACAACTAGGTCGGAAACAAAGCCTCCGACTCGGATCCGGTAAAGCCGAATCCGATTCGGAGGCCTTCCGACCGAGATCGGAATCGACCCCATATGACTGTTCTCAGTGCACCATAGACGGGCAGACCCTCTAAATCCCTTTGGTGGTAATGTTGAAAATATCTTCATCCTTAGAAAGTGGAACATGATTCAGAAAGCCAAAGTTGGCCTTAAATGCTGTAGGACATCTGTGGAGTCTGCCCCCTGAACATATTGATCTCAATGGTCCACTTCCTTCCCAGCAGCACTGGGGTCTTACCCAAGAAATTCACGCATCTAGGCTGCTTAGGTAGGTGCTACTCTTGTCTAGCTGGCAAAGCAGGTTCTATAGCCCAATTGGGTAATATTGCTCCGGATCATGCAATTGTAAACTGCAGCCAAGGGTCCTCTTGAGCAGGCCACTGATCCTATGAGATAGGAAGTTAAGTAACTGATGTCTATTCATATATTGGTGGCGTTTGTATAAGTGTTCCTTAGGCTCTATTCTAAAAGGATCTCTCTGGCATTTAGTGGATATGAAAATGGAACTACAGACACATTCCCAAGCAAAACGTGAACAAGTGTCGTTGTGGACCTTAAGCATGGCTCACTAAAAGGGGGGAACCATTGATGCGCACTAGGTATATTTTTTTAATATATATTTTTTTAAATGTTTGTGGTGATCAGGACAAGTTAACTCTGTCTCTGAAGCGTGTCAATCCTCATGGGGACAGGACTGGGACTAAGAAGACAAAAAAGGAGGTAATTTAGATTGTCCTTCAGTCATCTGATCACGGAACAATGTGACAATGGTCTGTGATATTTTTATTTCACATTTTAATCTCCCCGCTGATTACATTAAATTAGAAAGTGATAAGCGGTTTTTGAGCATAAATCCTTCGTTTCCATGTGCGCCATGATTTATTCTGTCTGCACTGACTTCCGTGGTACTCTATGTTGCGCATATCACATTGTTATATTGAGCATGCAGTACATCAGCATAAGTTAATTCTGTGAAATTCTAATGAGAAAAATCTGAACGGTTGCTTACTTTTCTGGAAATTACATTTCTAATGCGAAGGCTGCCCTTTTCAGTAATCTGAATTTTGAATGGATAATTTTCCCAAACATTCAAACACATAAGAGAGTTTATTCTTGGAGGATTATATATTGCATTAAAGAATAATAAAAAGGTCAACCAATCACTTTCACTTTATGTGTCAAAAAATATCTGATTGTTATTTAAATATGAGGGCTAGTGATAGCTGTGTGATGCTAAATCGAGTATTCAGAATTCAGTGAATCTACTTCCGTTATAGGAATTGCCATCTAATCCTCATTTCGATTTAAAATAATGTACGGTATATTCCTGTTCTGAACATAATTAAAGCCTGTCCTTCTACTAAGGTGAAAACGAAAAGAAAGTAGGATGCAAAAGAAAAATAGAAGAGAATTTTAAACTGATTCAGTTTAAAAGAAGCTGGTAAGATTGTCATGTTTGACAGGAAGCAGGTGAAGATTTAAACCAAATTTGATTAACTTTTAATTCGAGTTGTGCGAAATTTGCGCAATTTAAATTTGTGTAATTATGCAAAATTTCTGAAAAATTACATGAAATGCAAAACTAGCAGATGGACCTATATTTTAGTGTGAAATGCACCCCCATGTTCACTCTGGGCACGAGGTTGCCAGTTGCTGTAAAAAAAAATCACATAAAGCACAAGCACCAATCTCTCGAGTTTGGGTTGCTCACATTGTTCCTATGTGTACACACTTGGGGCCATATTTAGGAGCGCAGTTGACCCACACTTGCAACTAGGTGTATGCACAACGCAAGTCAAAAGTGAGATTTATGAAGCCATGCAAGGCCACTTTGTGTGGCCCTGAGTGGCTTCATAAATTTGAAGTAACGCAATGCAGCGCAATCCGCTGCGTTGCATTACTCTGCCCTGGGAAGGCATTTCAATGGCGTTGTGTGGTGTTCCCACGCAGTTCCCATGGTTTTTGACGCATTCCCAGATTTACCAAAAGTGGTAGACCTGGGAATGCACCAAAAAGATCCCCCTTTCCAGGGGTGGAGTAATAAGGGGGAATATCTTTATTTCTCTTTTTACTTCCTCCTTTCGTGTGTGCTGCATTCTGCAGTACACATAGAAAGAGAAATGTGCCTCTCTGGATTATTTTTGTGCAGGAAGGTGCAGAAAAGGGGTGAACTTTATCAAAATAAATTTGGAGATGATTTGATAGAGCTCTCCTACTTATTAATTTAAGTAAGACCTAGCTCATAAAGCTTTTTGTGTGTGTAAATGTGAATACACATTGATAGAGTCATATTTACCAGCACACTTTCTGGGATTGAATGAGACAGATTGCCCTGGTATGAGCGCAATCTTTCTCCCACATTTCCAAATGATGCAGATTTCATTTGCGCAATTTAGCATTAATCTTTGTGCCAATATTTTGCCTGACCGGTGCAAAATGTGGGCTCCTTGTCCCTCTTCTAGTACAGATTCGTACTTGGGAGATGGAATCCAACTCTCAATAGGTACATGCTGTGCATATTCAAATAAAAAAGTATTATTTTGTCCTGCCCACCTCCTGAGCGAGTGTAACCACATGCTTTCCCATTGTGAAAGCTGTTTTTTTCCCCCCTATTTCCTTCAGATAGAGGTTAATGAGCTGCATAAATGCATAAAATGATTTGTTTTGGCTTCAGCCCTGTACCTATCACTCAAGGTCCACCCTTCTATTGTGAAGTGGGTGATTCAAGGAAAAATGTCAGTCACTTTTGATCAAACATGCACGTGGCCGGCTAATTGGGTCACAACATACGAAGCAGCTCTCTGAAGTGATCCTGGGGACTAATCTGAGTGCCAGCACATGCAAGGTGAGGGTGGCTGGCAGTAGATAGGCTCATAAAATGGGAACATGTCTTGGTTTTGTCAAAGAGAACTAAAACAACAGGGAGAGGGACGATCAGACAGGTCTGTTAAAGAATAGATGGTCTATCCTGGGGCGATTTTGTGAGAGACTACTTTCAACCAGTGGCATTGGCAAAAATAAACATTGGGTGAAAGATATTATTACAGAAGTTCCCCTGGATAGGGGAAAGATGCATACCCATTACTCTAGTTCCATAATGAGAAACACGGTCCTGCAGAGGAATTTATTCCATGCAAGAAAAAATAACAATTTTCCCTGTTCCTATTCAGGAAAGAGTGCACAGGATCATATTTCTCACAGAGAAAGAGAATAATGATTTGCTAGGAGTCCCAGATCAAAGAAACTCAATAATTTAATAATTTGCAGGGATTCAAAATGTAAATACTGCAATAAATAAGTTCTTCTATTCATCCAGTAGGTTTTCTGGTTTCTTTGCATAAGATTGATTTATGCTTTGATATTCCAGTCAGTTCCTTGGATCAGAGGTTCGTGAAGTGTGCAATGCTAAACACCTACCTACAGTTCATGGTTCTACCATCTGAATTGAAGACTGCTCTGCATGTGTTCAGTGGGTTCTGATGGCAATATTGGCATTACTGTCCAGCCCCAACAAGACAATTGGTTACTGCAGGCAACAGCAAAGAAATAGATGGCACAAAGCTTTTATCTGATATACAAAACTCTTCTAGATCACTGATTCCTCATAAAATGTTATAAATCACACCTAAACCCTGGTCAACACGTCATATTTATAGGAACCATGTTTTGCACATAAAAGACTTGACTTTCTCATCCAACCAAACAAATGACAGTCTAAAGACCCAGCTAAGGAACCTTGTGAAGAAGATTAAAGCAACTACAAAAGAATGTCTAATAGCCCATGACCATATGTACGCATCTTGGTGGGCCACATATCATCTGTGACCTCATTTTTATCTACACACACATATATACACACACAGATAGGCTCACTGGATTCTCAATGGATTACAAAGATGTGATCCTGCTATCACACATCCTCAACCATGATCTAAAGTCTCACCATGCAAACTACTGTTAGGGGTTCTCTTCGATCTTTCTCTACTGGGGATCATCAGTGTATAAAGATGGCAGTGTAATAGAGTTGAGGAGTGATACCTAGAGACATGCACCATTGAAGGGCAAGTTTGTTGGTCTTTCTTCGTTTGTAAGGAACTCAGTGGGTATTCCATGCCTTCAGACCACCATTATGATTCTGATTCAATTTAATAACTAGTTTATTTAGTATGCTATAAATCAAAACAAATTTACATAGCAAACTATTTCAATCATATGACTCACTCCAGTTAATGCTTTGAAATCTTAAAGGAAAAGAAAATAACCAGTGAGATACAGGATTAATTTTGCTAAGAGCAATTATCAACACTTTTAAATATTAATATAGAAAAATCTCCTTTTTCTTCGTGCATAACATTCACAGCAACAGATTGTTACAGGTTTGATTTGGTTCATATTTAAGCTCAGTGGAAGTCCGCCATCAACAAAATAAACAGCATTTTGAGGCAATCATGTGCTAACAGACAAGGGTAAAGGATGTTGAAGTACCAAGCAGATTGTCCCTGGAGACCTGGGCAGAGGAAATGCCAGTCTCTACCAGTCATGAACATCAAGGGTGTTTAAAATACACAAGCAGACAGACGGAGAAGAGGGTTTGTCCAGCTTTCACAGACATGTCCCAATGTTTTGAATAAGATTTCAAGAGCAGTGAGAGTGTTTTTTTCCTTTCTGCTGTTTTTCCTGATCACTCAAATACAACTGAAAATCATGCCAAAGAGAAGCGAGTTAGATATAGTGGCTCCATTGTGTCCCAGTTGGGGTTGGTTTCCCATTCTACATCAAATGGCAATGGTACCTTTTTTGAGATTGAAAGCCATTCGATCTCAATACCTGATCCTGTGGCAATTGGTATTGAAATTGTGCTCAAGGACTTAGAGGCGACTGGTCTCTGCAGGAAGGCACCTCAGACCTTCCAACAATTTCACTATCTGTTTAAATCAAGGACCTACTATAGGCAATGGAAAGATATTCAGCATTGTGTGCCTTGAAGAATATTGACCTCCATTCTTTTGGTATCAGAGTAGTGCTTCAATTCCAATAGGAAATGTGTCCTAGGTCTTTCAGTGTCATTGCTTTGTAGTCAATGGGACACTAAGTTGCTGAACATGGCACCAGAGGCAAGGCTTGACTGAAGATGGGTCATTGGTAACTAGATTGTTTAATAGACCACATCCACCACCAAACCAGTTGAACATGATTAGGACATTCCATTAGTGCTGGAGTACTGCATTCTCATCCAGTCGAACCTTTTAAGTCCAATTTTAAGTCTACTGACATAAACCTTTTTTACCACTATAGGAGCTGTTTTTGTTGTAGCAATATATTCCTCCAATACCTTGGAGAGTTTAAGATCCTACCAGGCAGAGTTCCCTCAGGATTCCTAGACCTCGAGGTCTGATCCTATTTCTCGGCCTAAAGCTGTCAATTTACATTCTTTCCTGCATCCTCCATCTCAGCATGAAGGCAAACTGTATTGTCTGGACATGCCCAGTGCAGCCCTCAGGTGTCTGGAGAGGTTGTCCACGATATAGTTTGAATATGACCTTTTCACTTTCAAGTCAGGAATGGAAAGTCCCACTCTTATAAGACTAAGGGGCATATTCACAAGGAGCTATCGCCAAATTAACGGCACTTTATCGCAGCCAAAGTCGTGATAAATATACCTCCCCATTCACAAGCTGGTGTAAACAGCCCACAGCACCAGTTTACCCGCGATAGCAGCCGCAAAAAACATCACCACAGAGGACCCGCACAACTATCGCTAATGAGATGCAGAGTGGGCGTTCCAGTGCCAAAAGGCGCGACAACATCACACCTCAACATTCACAACGACCAGCCACATCGGCGATAAAAACACAAAACCGGCGATAAGCCGCGTTAGCACCAGGAAATCTACACCTGCCCTGACCTGGTGTAAAGTCCGACCACAGCCTGCACCACAAAGGGAGCACAGACCAGAGCCACACATGAAGGACAACAGATGCCCACGAGCAACTGAACATGCAGCACAGACACCCAAGAGGGCCACAACACCCACCGACACCACACCCAGGCCCGCAACACCCCCTCCGGGACCACCCCCAACCCCGGACTAAGAAACTGCACACCAACACCACGAATCCCAAAACAAACATTTTGCCTGATGTCGCACAAGCAGGAAAATAAACATACATGCGTGGCCAGAAAATGGAGAATCAGTCATACAGCAATGCAATCACCAACACAAAACACCATACAAACAAAAGCAGAAACAACCCTTAGGATAAGTCCTAGCGGCTCCTCACTGGACAATCCATAGCACACAGCCTGGAAGACCAAATCCAAGAGAAGAAGGTGTGCCATGCGCCCAACAAAGGAAAGAGAGGGAGAGAGCGAGGGAGAGAGACGGAGTGAGATAGCACAAGCAGCGCAAGGCCGCTCGGGCACCTGGCTCCACATGCCAACATGTGTGTGTGCATCGCCATCCGTACACCATGAGCCCAAGGCCGTGTCCCAATCTCAGCGCCAAAGCCACATCACATTCCGAAAACGCAAGTAGTAGTCAGACAAACATCAGGGATGAAAGCACCATTGTCCCAATGCAGAAGGCGGGAGGACACCTGCACCTCTGACCTTGATCCAGAACGTGCCTGGAACACCCTGATAGAGATGCAATGGCAGATGGGGACGACTCCCACACCACGCATTCCGCAAATGAACCATCCGACTTATCCACAGCCCACACACAGAAGCCCCTGCCTGTGGTACCCCCGCATGGGATACCCTTGACACTCACGGAAACAGCAACCCATTACCCACAACGTTGCACACACATTCGAATCATTGCTCAGAGCTGTGGCATATCCTCCACACAACTGCCGCAGTTCAGAAGAGTGCCGGTTCACGAGACGCACCAACGCAATGGCAGGCCATACCTGGCACATGCACAACCCCCGTCACGTGGAATAGTACCGTGCACGTATGCTGCATTTACTAGGCGCACTGGCAGTGCTGCGGATCAGTTACAGGCTCAGCTTCCGCATTGCCCACGTCACCTGTGTCCAGCCCTGGTTCCACTGCCGAACATGCACATTCGAGTGTCCCATGGATGTCTGCCTATCCAACACAACTGTTGATGAATTGAACTATGACTTGTGTCTGCGCCCCCTGTTGGATCACGAACAGGAGTGTAACCGAGACAGCCGTGCATGGGATGCCTTGACATACTGCGTATGTATTGGTAGTTGTGCTTGGGAGATTGCACAATTTCTCGTGTGCAGTGACCACATCGAGGCGCTCCCCTATTGGGCTGTGTTGTGGATCGGTGAGATGGCGTGGGCTGAGCACACCTGCCCGGACCACCTAATGGATTGGCTCACCCTGGTGTTCCTTGAACACGACAACAACGTACTATTGAACACATTGCACATGAAGCTGCACGGGCATTCATGGACGAGTAACTACGTTCCTGCAGCCACATCCGATTGCCACCCACAGCACATGGCCCAACAACTTGTTGCATCGTGGGGATTGCTCACATATCCCACCACAACAGAGGACACGTCTGCCTTGGTTCGGGCTCTGGATGCATGTGCGTGGAACAACGCGTGTGTACACACACCTGTGCAAGGTGACGCAGGTCCATGGTCGGAGCAACACAGCGTCGTTTGGCAACGTTGCCAATTCGGACACACTGCTGGGGGAGAGCACACACATGGCAATGTAGCACAACATGTGAACCTGTCGGACCCTCACACCTGATCACTGTCAGCAGAGCAGACAATCGGTGCACTCCGGAGGCAGAGCACTATGCAGATCCCGTGTGCAGTGAGTCGTGCCCCCTCACACGGGGCAATGGACAGACGCCAAACAACACATGACTCATCCAGCAAGGCAAGGTGGGCTATGAGCGTTGCCATCCATGATGAATGTTGTCCATTTTAGCCCCAACATTTTCTGAACCTCGACATCTACCCATGCTGCGTGTAAGTGTCTTAAGCATGTCCCTGCCTGCTGTGGCAATTGCCTCAGCCGTACTGACACGCACATGCCAATAAAGTCTATGCCACTCCACTGGTGTCTAACTGTGAGGTGTGTTGTTTAGATTGTCCACTTGTGTGCCACAATGAGCATCGTCCCTACACAGGGAGGAACTGACTGACGCATGTGCAATGTGGGTGTGTCCCTTTGGCAAGCTCCACCTCTGTGAGCCAGACATTGTTTTGGGATATGTGCTGAACGACATGTGCACTTACATGACATCAGCAATGTGAGTATGGTGTCCAACCACTGATCATGTGGAGCAATGTCATATCTCACTACAGAATGTGTCCACACAGATGTGGGTGAGTAGGTATGCGACGTGAAGTTCTGTTGTCACATGTGGCGTAGGACACCACTCCTGGCCTGCTTTCGTTTCGGTCAGTCCTACACACAGCCCTATTCAACACATGGACATGTGCCTACGTTGGGGGGTTGTGTGATTGTTGTTGATGTGCAATGGGGACACAGCTAGTACTCACCTTCACAGTCATCCAGTTGGCCTTGTGTCTCAGGGATACACATGTGCATAGATGTCAGTTACCAGGGTATACCTTCATGTGCAATCATTGTCCCCACATCCAGCCATACTTCCATACGTGAGTGAACATAGTGATGAAACATCTGTGTGATTTAGAATGTTTTATTCACATTCAGGTGATTGACGGAGCTGGAGCTGTACATGGCCATACAAGCCCACATCACATGGAAGCCCAGTGGTGGGCCAACCAGAGTCCTTTGGGGATTGCACAGTGATTGGGAAGAGGGAGAGTGCAGTCCACAGCAGGATAGCTGTGTAATTGGCCAGCGGTGAAGAAATGGCAGTCCGTGTCGGGGTCCGGGTGAATGTTGCAGAGTGTTCCGGGAGTCAGTAGGAGGTGTTTCTCAGGCCATGATGCATAGGTCATAACCAGGCAGGGACAGGCCATACGGCGGTGATGGATGCTACTGCCTCCTTCCTCACACAGTAGTTCCCATCCCCTTCTTACTCCCCTGATATGGGTTCTGTGTCCGGTGTGTCCGGTGTGTGTGGCGGGGTGATGGCTGCATCACTGTGTGCCACGGACACATCAGGGGTCGGAGCTGTGTGTGTCGATGTTCCCGCTGCAGTCATCTGGCGACGGCTCAGTGGCAGCAATGGCAAGATGAAGTACTGCAGGGCATTGAAGTTCCCAGCTACTACTCGCTGGTGTCCATCCGTGGCAGACATCCTTCCAGCCTGCATCTGCTCCATGGTCTCCATTGACCTCTGCATCTGTGCCAACTCTGTGCTGTCATGGCTGGTGCCTGTCTGCCCACACAGTTCTTGTGTACGATTCATGGCACCAGCGAGGTCAGCCAAGGTCTGTGGCGGAGCATGGTGCGTACCGGGGGTGTCCGATAGGGACTGTACGTGGTCCCTGATGGGACTCAGACACCCACGTATGGCATTGAGTTTGGCTGCCATGAGCTCGAAACCCACCCGCAGCTGTTCAGCCAACTCCACCTGGGAAGACCACACACGTTGTATGTACTCCATGTATTGGTCGGGAGGGTCCTGGGAGACAGCCGTGGTGGTGTGTGTTTCCTGCTGTGTGGTCTGTGCAGGTGGTGGGGTCACCTCGCGGCAGCTGGCCTGCCCTGCTCCTGGGGGTGGGGTGCAGAGGCTGTCCAGTATCCGTTGGAGGGTATCTTGACATATGTGCAGGTTGTCCTCTACATCATCAATGATGGGGTTTGTGGTCTGCTCTGCAGTAAGTGTTGATTGTCCCTCTGAAATGTTAAGGGGAGATGCAGGTTAACAGAGTTTCACATGTATGTTGTTGATTTGCAGATGTTTACATTCAGACTGCATGCCAATGTACATTGTGACTGTTTTGGGGGAGCTGGCTATTTGAAGGTAGTCAGTGTGTTTTCCGGATACATGACGGATGTGTGGTAGTACCCGTTCATTATCATCACACAGTGTCAGGCAATGCCAGATGTGAGTGGACAGTTACTACGCACGAGCGGAACCTGTTGTGAGCTCTGTCCTGTGGTGCTGGTGTTGCACATTGTACCACATTGCCGTCATTGCGGATGTCCTGTGATTGCTATGTGTGTGTGCTGCATTGTGGGGGAGTTGCCCCTGCAGCTCTGATTTTGTGTAGCCTTCTCCCTTTGAGGCGGGGTGCCTTTGAATTGTGTGCTTTTCGGGGCCTGATTTGCTTTTGACTTGGGTCATATGTGCTCTCGGACAGATTTTGTGGCCTTGTGCATTGTTCGTCTGCTGCGTGTATTGTACGGCATGGGTTGTGGGTGCACGTGGACATGTCGGAGTGTGACCTGCTCCTTTACGGATGTGATCCGCACTGGGCTACCTCCATGTCGATTTGTGGGCCATGTCATTTTTTTTGGCTGCTGCCATGCTATCGGACATGCAGTGTTACTTGCATAGTCAGTGTGGGTCACAGAGCTGCTGCTTTGCTGGATTCAGCACATGTGCATGGGTCGGTTGTGATATTGGTGATAGGGGGGGGCCCCTCTGTGCACATTGTGGATGGGGGCCTACTTGGCGTTTCTATGTGTGCTGCAGTGTGCCAAGGCAATCAGGGACATGTTCCACGGTCATTGTGGGTGTGCTGTGTGCTACACGTAATTGTGCATGTGTGCCATTGTGCCCATCTCCCCCCGTCCCCCCCATCCCTAGTCGTTACTCACCCTGTTGCCTTTGGGTCAGGTCGTATTGTGCTGTGTCCAGGACCCCCATTCCTGCCGCCGTCTCCTCACTGCTGACTGTGGCCACCATTTGCTCCAGCTCATCCAGCTCCTCCTGTGTCGCAGGACTCCCACCTCCAGTCGCCGTTGCTGCCTCACTGTTGGCGGCGAGCTTATGTTTGGTCTGCCTTTTCAGATCATGCCAGCGCCTCTTGACCTCCTCCAGTGACCTCCTCGACACTCCTACTGCATTGACGTTGGTAACGATGGCCTGCCATTTTTCGGTTTGCGTTGCCAGTGCCGCAGTGGAGGTGCCGAACAGTTGTTGATGGTTCGGTCACCTCCGTGACGATGATTCGGTCTTCCTGCAGACTGAAACCCGTCTTCCTCTTCCTCTTGTCCTTGCCCTTCCCCGAACGCGGGGTTCCTGGCTGGTCCTCCCTGGGGCTTGTGGTGTTCGGCTTGTCCTTTGCACTCGGTCCGGGTGCATCCATGTTGCTACGCAGTTTGAATTGTTTTTGGGCTTTTTTTTTTCTTTCTTTTATGGTGCTTTTTCCCGCCGGACGCGTGGGATTTGCAGGCCTGTGGCTGGTGTTCGCTGATTTCTGTACCGCGATTGGCCTCATCGCATGTTTTTTTGCGTTCGCGTTTCGCAGTTTTTCGGCGTGGCGTTGATTTTCACGATGACATTTGACGCGTTATCTGGTGACTATCGCATACTACCGCCTTGTTGTGAATTCCACGTTGACACAGGGTTATTTTCCCGCGCTAGGCTGCGATATTGAAAGTTGCGTTACGCTACTCTTGCGGTAGTTATCACACGTTCTTGTGAATATACCCCTAAGATTCTCAAATGGCCATGATTGCCGGGGTGATCAACAAAGGGGGTGGCATTGCCATGGGCAGAAAGTAAAGTTGTCGCACTTACCAACATTTGCAGAGCAGCCACTCAGACAGGTCAACACAAGTTTGATCAGCATCAAAGGATACAGTTACAAGGGGCACAAAAATCCACATTTGATGTGTGAAAGCCTTCACGACAGATGTAGCATCAATTTCTTCATTCTGGCTGGTATTTGTGACAGAACTTAATACTGGTTTGCTTTGGTGCTGTTCATGGCAAGAACTAAGATAAGTAAAAGAGATGTAGAGGTAAAAAGGATTACTGGTAAATGAATCATTTTTTGTAATTGTCACTTTGTGCAAATGTCCTGAGGGTACTAGTGTCCTAACGACATGACAAATAAGATGCTCGTCATCCACAGATATAAGTGCTTCATACAATGAGAATTGCATGCATCAGTATGTGCAAAGTTTGTTTCTTCTGCACTTCAGATATTTATTGGCATGGTTAAGCAGTGGAAACAGACACTTATAGATACTTCAAAGACAATGACTAGAACTTGATAAACAAACACTTGTTCTTCTCTTCTTTGTATATTTCTCCTACATAATTCATAGTTATCCAATAAAAACTAAGAGGAAGTGAAGACAGTGCTTGTCAAATAAAGCATCTTCCCATGATACATAACTGAGGAAAGGATATTGCTGTTTGTTTACTTTCTTATTTAAATTGTTTGTACAGAAATGCATCTTTTTGCATGTTCACCCCCACTTTTTGGACTGATGCTGCTGGTTCTTTGACTCTGAGAGTGCACTGAGCCCTGCCAACCAGGGGAAACATTCTTTTTAATACAAAGCCAGAATCACGCTGTGCCTTTACAGTGCCGGCAATAGAACGAATGCGTCGTTACCATGCATTTGCTTAGCACGCAAGTCATTACAACGACTTGCTTTAGGGGGGCGCATTGGTGGAGTGGTGTTGGATTTAAAGTCCAACACCTTCCCTACTGTTGCGCAGACTGGAGTTGGAATAGTAAATGATACTAATCCAAAGTCCAGCGCCCCCTTAAGGCAAGTTGTTGTAACGACTTGTCTGCAAATGGATTGGTTGGTAACAACGCGTTTGTTCTAATGCCGACATTGAAAAGGCGTGCGTGCTAAACGCATGTGTGATTCCGTCATATAACCTCAACTAGATCTCAGCACCAGTGTTTAGCTCTATACAAAAGTTATGATTAATTGGATACACCCAATTGGCAAGTACTGATTTACTTAGTATATGGTAATCAGGGTACCCAGGGCATGTAAGGCAGATTGTTCACATGACTGCAGCACTGCTTGTGCCATCTTGCATGTAGCAGAGGTAAAATGGACCTCAGCCTGCCACTGCAGACTGATAGGGCAGTGTTTCACACTGCTAACTCGACTTTGCCATTACACCTAGTGGCAAAGGGACAACTTCCTCTAAGTAATATATGTAAGGCACTGCTAAAGAACGCCTATGGAGTCCTACGGCAGGGAGTTATATATTATTAAGTAAGGCATATGTGTTACTATATTTTAACAGCAATATTTCAAAATTGTCATTTTTCTGGGGAAACTTAGGAGAACCATTGGCTCACACAGGGTTAAACAGTTGGCGCTCCAACCTGTCTAACTCCTGAATGGGACCACCTAACAATGTCAAGTAAGGTATCAAATGAATTGGAATATTGAATCCGACCCGATGGCCAGTTCAGATTTAAGGTTACTGGAAGAGTTAAGCAACTTTTTGAAAGTTGCTACCCTACACTCCAGCTAGTACAGTGGCCTCACAAAAGCCATGTGAAAGGGGCCAAGTTCCTAATGGCAACTTGGACTCAAACGTGCACAGCGTGGTAGGTTATTACACCAATTGTAATATGTTTCCAACCCAATTTATTGAGATTTTAACATTGTTTATTTTCATGCATTTTTCTTTTATGCTTTCATCAAGTGAAATATATACAATTCAAAACAAAACATGTTTCTATACAACACAGAAACAAAATTATACATTATCTATGAGTGAATTACAATTATTGTATGCAAACAATATCACAACAAAAGAAGAAATAACGCCCAATGCATTTCAGGACTGGCTGTCCCTTCATCAGGGGCAATCCTGTTGATAAAACAAATAACACATGATGTATTTCAGTGGATCAGTAATCAAAAGGTAAAAATAGGCGGTTCATGCAGAGCAACGTGTTAGCTGGTTCACCGATGTTTTTAAAGGTGTTGTGTATATATGAAATGCGAGAAAACCAAATGAACAGCCTCAGTGTCTTCCCTAAACACCTTAGTGTGCAAAACGTCCCCGTGAAACACCACAGCCTAACAGATTTAGAGATTCACTTACACTCAATAGACAATTGTCAACCATGCATCTTCAGGAACCACCGAAGCCACCGGTTCCTGAAAACAATGAAGCATTTGTCAGCTGTCAGCGAACACGAAGTGCCGAATACTGTGAGAATGAAAACCGCTACCATCGCGATGCATCATACCTGCTAAGATAATGACTGGGTCTCCTTGCTTAAATCGGCACTGCTGTATTAAACGTTTCGGTCAATCCATGTAATCTCTACCAAAAAAGGCACCTCAATTAATCACGTGTATGTCAATATCAGTACCTAAAGTCAATCTAATTAGACCCCCCTACGAGCTCAAAGAGAGTCTCGTCACGGTCTCTCCCTACACCTTCACAATGATCTTACCTCGATTATGGCACACGGAACCTCTGCTACAGGCGGCGGATCCCGGCCATTATTCCCGGCGTTCTGAATATCAACTGTTTCAGCGTCTCGCGAGACTCACAGGAGTGAGTCGCGAAACGTGAGCACCATATTGGAGTGGGAGGCAAAGTGGTTTTGGTTAATTCCAACTCCGAATCGTAAGCGAACTACCTACATATCGACGCGGCAGACTAAAGTTTAAAAGAACTTGTGCTATTCAAAGATGACTGAGCCTAAACGTGACAACACATATGCACCATCTCAAGTCATGTGAATAAACTAAGATTCAAATCCGATACTAGAAAACCACTTTTCATAGTATGGAGTCGCCATGAACGCAACAAAAAGCACTCTGAACACCTTGTCAAGTCTTATAAACAGACTGTAAAAGATAATGCTAGATACCACCTCTCGTGATGGAAGTCTTCGCGACCGGAACGCAACATGCTAAATTGTCAATGGAAATAAAACTTCAGTCTTCCCTGTGCTAGGCTCTTTATCTAAACACGGTACCCGATGATTTTACCAAGTGATCGCCATTTTAGCATTATTTGGTGTAGTGTGAATTCAATAATAGTGCTTTTATCAGATGTAAAAATAGAGACATGTGGATGACTATAGTTTAGCCATATTCACCATGTGCATGTTACCAGATTCTTTAAGTTCCACATTGAAGGTGCATGATAAGTGTACAATAATACATTATCTTGGCTATGGACAACATCATAACAAATACATGATAATGATAACATCTCATCCCCTGATTGTGTAAGGCTAATGTGTATGTGGTGTAACCTGGTGGATTGATAGATGATTATAGGAAGCATGACATTTCAAACTTGTCATTAAGACCGAATAGCATTAAGGTATTCAATTTCTTTATTAGAAGAAGAAGGTTATGCTGTTCCTCAAGAGTGTACGGGCAAGGGAAATTGACACCAACCTGAACGTTTGGGTTCAGAGTTGGGAGTCCATTTATTGGATTTTAATGCCCTGACACACCCAATCGGGTGTCATGCTTCATCATCTGGGCTGCTCCTCGTCGGGTCGGCGGTGCAATACCCAACGGGCTCCCTGTAGTAGGGGCACTTTGGCGGAGATCTTTTCCAATAGCCGTATGGTGAAGTGGGGGTGAGGGGCCAGAACTGTGTAGATGTATGTGTGTGATTTAAAATAAGGTTCGGAGTATCCGTGAAGACAATTTTTAATCAGTGGGTCTCCTACCCTAGTTAAAAATATAAACAATGCGGTGCTTGGCTAAGTATTATGTCTTAGGTCTAAGCGTCGCTATTGGTGCAAATGAGGTCAACCTGTTTCTCGCTCACTGTAATAGTCCACATGCGATTCATCAGGACCTATATTGTGGAAACTATCTACACTTAAAATTGGCGACGTGGCAACATACTCACATCAACCAGGTAACTACCTAAATTGTGTACCTGTCAGACCTGGTCCTACCTGTGTGGGGAGAGAAGGGTGACATTGGTATTAATGCTACACATTCGAATATATATACAGTATCATTTCCCTTGTGACTCAAATTTAGTTGTCTGTCAGTGAATTGTGAAAGCCAAAGTTCAGAGAAATAAAAACATTGTAAAAACAACTGTGCTACACGGTGAGTGCCCACAGTGAGCTAGTGTGAACTACAACCTTAGTGGCACAAGTGTACTGCAGCAGGTGAATATCGTTTGGACTCACCCATTGTTGTAAGCTAACCAGGCGGCATCAGTACCCGGTAGGTCAAACTAGAGGAGTTCCTCACGAGCTACACGTGGTCAAATAGGAGAGAGCATGGATGGTGCAAAGGTCAGTCATACTGCTTATAAAAATCTAGTTGCCTTGAACACCTCAATTCATAGTCTACATACTCATTCTTAACGGGTTCATGACTTATGCAATTATATTTCAGGGGAGCTTGTTGTATTGAGAACATCTTCATACTCACTCTCATCGGGCTCGTGGTTCACAGAATGTCTATCTAAATCACCATCAAGGGGGACAGCCAATAGCTCAGGGTGGTGGTAAAGGTGAAAACTAGAGGGATTATCTATTTATAACTATTTATAACTATCATCCTCAATGTCTGTATGGCAAGGAAACAGCGCGCGCATTGGCAGTACTCACTTTTGTGCTGTTGTCACGTATCGAGTCGACCTACCCACATCTTCCGGGTCCGGGAGGTGAGGTAGTCAGTCGCTGATCTATTTTTATAGTCCGTCGCTGCTCTCTAAAGTGGGACGTCTCTAACCAAAAAGGCGGGAGTCTGTTCCTAGTTGGAATGGCGGCCATCTTAGAGTGGTGTTACCACGTCGGGTACTCCCATGGTTTTTTGTACTATAGTGTGGCGGCCATTTTAAAGTGGTAAATGTTGGCTGGTTTGTTTACTGCATTTATAGTAATTGTGTGCCCCTGATAGTGTATTGTCATCTCTGTGCACCGGAACCCATTCTCATGTGGTTAGTCTGTTCATGTTAAATCCTCAGATAATTCCAAGGAATTTCCTCATTGAGTCCTGTAATATGGGAGGATAATCTGTATACCCACCTCTGTTCTTTGACAAGTAGGGCATTCTTTGAGATTTTGTGGAAAGCCTCCAAGATGACCCACTGTAATGATTCTGGTGTATGATGCTTTTCCAAATAGTGGATGCACATTTTGGTGTTGCTTTTGTGGCAACGGAAACTACTACGATGTTCTGAGATGCGTAGTTTTATGGGGCGTGTGGTCATCCCTACGTAGTACAGTCCGCATTGGCATGTGATCAGGTATACGCAATTGTGTGTATTACAGTTAGTATGCGACCTTATTTCCCACGTGAAACTGTTATTGAAGGTGATGGTTTTCTGTATTTTTGTAAAGGCACATGCCGTGCATGAGCCGCATGGATAATGGCCCATTACAGGCGGTAGTTGCCACAGTGTTCTTTGTTGTCCCCCCGTGGGTGCCTTAGGTCTTGTATAAATCAACATATCTTTGAGATTCCTGGAGCGTCTGAACGCAAAGCGCGGTGGTGCCAGAGTCATCCCGCCAGTGTTAAGTATGTTCCAATGCTTCTTTATAACCTTGGTCAGTTGGTTAGAAGCTGATGTAAACGTGGTAACACAGGTTAGGGTTTCAGTAGGGGTCTTCTCTCTAGGTTCTAACAGGCCCTCGCGGTTGTTATTTCTAGCTCTCTTCCTAGAGAGAGCTATACTGCGTTTTGGGTAGTCGCGTGCTACCAGATTTTTTGCGAGGATTTCAGATTCAGATTTGAATGCCTCTAATGTGCTGCAATTTCTCCTCACCTGTAGAAATTGACCGAAGGGGAGGTTTTCTTTCAGGGCCCGTGGGTGGTGGCTGCTATACAGCAATAGGCTATTGCGGTCAGTGCTTTTCCTGTGCATAGTTGTTGACAAAGTGCTTTGCTCAAGTTTGATAGTTAAGTCCAGGAATGCAATTTGGTTGGAAGACACCGTGCTGGTAAATCTGAGATATGGATTCTGGTTGTTGATCCATTCAAAGAATTCAGTGTAGGACTGTGAGTCACCTGTCCAGAAGATGAGGATATCATCTATGAACCTCTTCCACAACCGTATGTTTGACTGGTATGGGTTGGATTCATGGAAAATCAGCTTACCCTCAAAGGCTGCCATGTATAAACAGGCTAAGCTGGGAGCAAAGGTACTTCCTATGGAAGTACCTTGAGTTTGATGATAAAGCTGGCCTTTAAACTCGAAAAAGTTTTCGGTGAGAGCTAGGGTAGCGCATTCCATAATGAAACTGCGAGGTGTAGGAGATTCCCATGTTACTGAACTCAATTCCTCCTCTATCACGTCTAGAGTGGCTCTCTGAGGGATGTTAGTATAGAGCGCTTCCACATCTAGCGTGATGAGGAAGTCGATGTCATTAGTGGGTTGAAACTGTCTAATAGACGGAGTACGTCCGTGGTGTCCTGGATATAGGAAGGAATCAGCTTTACCAGGGGTTGCAGGAAGTGGTCACAGAATTGTGACAGCGGTTCCAGTATGGAATCGATGCCTGAAACAATTGGTCTACCCGGTACCCGGGTGGTCCACTTATGGATCTTAGGTAGTACATAGAAATAAGGGGTCAGAGGTTCTTGTTTAATTAGGAAGGAGGCTTCCTTTTTACTAACCCACCCTTGGGTCTCTGCAGAGAAGACTAGAGCCGAGATAGTCTTTGGCAACCTTTCCAGTGGACTGCTGGCAATTGGTGTGTAGTATTTTCTATTGCTCAGCTGTCTTAGGCATTCAGTCTCGTAATCCAGGGTAGCCATGATGACAGTGGCACCCCCTTTGTCCGCTTGTTTTATAGTTATTGTGGGGTCGTTAGCCAGCGTCTCAATGGCCATCAGTTCACCCCTAGGGATATTGCAAAAATGTCCCAGGTTGGTGGTTGCCTGTATGTCCTTCAGGACTGCCTGTTCAAAGGTCGCCACCTCATGTGGTATCATGGCGCTGGTGGGGGTGAAAGTGGAGGGATTGTGTAGTCCTGAGTCATTTACTTGTGGGTGGGGTTTATTGTCAAAGAAGGCCCTGAGGCGTACTTTGCGGAAGAATTGTTGTAATTCACATAATTTTTGGAATTGGTCCACCTTGGGAGTGGGGATGAAGCCTAGACCCTTTTGTAAGACTCTCTCTTCCAACTCAGTCAAGGTCCTGGTGGACAGATTCACTACTAAATTCTCCTTTTCGTGTAACTCCTGGTTTCCATTGTCCGTTGCTGGGGTTCTTCCCACTGTACCCTCTTTTCTTGTGGGTTTCCTCTTTTCGCCCGCGCCCTCTGCCCCAACCTCTGCCTAAAAAGGTTGGCTCATGCCTGGGGGTCCAATTGCGGTGGGCCCTGGGGGTACATGGGGTATTGCCAGTAAGATGGTCCCTGGTACTGTGGTGGCTGGTACTGTGGTGGCTGGTACCCAAAGTATCCCTGCCTACCGCCCCTTCTCGTTTGATTAGTGTTCCAGTTCTCTCCGCTGGAGTCACTATTGCTGGATGAGCCCTGTCTGGTGGAATTTGAGCTGGTATCAGAGGGATTATTCGAGTCAGGGGGTGTGAAATCCTGCTTGAGGTATGGATATACCTTCTCTTTGTCAAAACGTCGAATATCTTTCTGAAGTTTGACCACCTTTTGCACATAAGGTATTCCTTATGTTCAGCAATCTCGTTATTCTGTTCTGTGAGTTTCGATTTAAAGCTGTGGCCTGGTAGTGCACTTTTAAGGGTACTCTCAGCTATTTGTATCCGTGCTAGTAATTCATCAGCTAGTCTCTTTGCCGTGTTGATTACCAGTATTAGAAGGTCCCTCATGCATTTCCACGAGATCTGGGACCACTCCGTCTTAAACAGGATGTCCTCCAAGAAAATTCTCGGGAAGTTCTTGACAACTAGACCATTGGGGGATATATTAGCCCTCAAATATTCCGTCATTAGTGCTCCGTGCAGGGTTATCCTAACCCATTCTCTTTTCATGGTTGAAAGGGACTGCCAATCTTCTGACTGGCTTCTTGTGGCGCCACCACTCTCTGCTCCCAGAATAGATGGGGCCCTCAATATCTTTGCTGCTAGTTCTTCTCCGTAACTTAGGCCCTGACCTTCCATATTGAGGTTATCAGTGAATCGTGGAAAGGAATATACCTAGTAATATAGGGAACTACCACTCAAATGTAGTGGTGTTGGATGGAGCTAGCGGGGGATAGAACAGATCTTATCCACCAACAACAAGTCCCACGGGGTTTAGCCGTGCTAGAATCAGTATCCAAAGGAGGGACTACAGGGCTTTTTCCTCTATCAGTGTCGAGGAGGTCCAGCATAGGTGCCCTAATTGAAGTATTAGAAGAAGAAGGTTATGCTGTTCCTCAAGAGTGTACGGGCAAGGAAATTGACACCAACCTGAACGTTTGGGTTCAGAGTTGGGAGTCCATTTATTGGATTGTAATGCCCTCACACACCCAATCGGGTGTCATGCTTCATCATCTGGGCTGCTCCTCGTCGGGTCGGCGGTGCAATACCCAACGGGCTCCCTGTAGTAGGGGCACTTTGGCGGAGATCTTTTCCAATAGCCGTATGGTGAAGTGGGGGTGAGGGGCCAGAACTGTGTAGATGTATGTGTGTGATTTAAAATAAGGTTCGGAGTATCCGTGAAGACAATTTTTAATCAGTGGGTCTCCTACCCTAGTTAAAAATATAAACAATGCGGTGCTTGGCTAAGTATTATGTCTTAGGTCTAAGCGTCGCTATTGGTGCAAATGAGGTCAACATGTTTCTCGCTCACTGTAATAGTCTACATGCGATTCATCAGGACCTATATTGTGGAAACTATCTACACTTAAAATTGGCGACGTGGCAACATACTCACATCAACCAGGTAACTACCTAAATCGTGTACCTGTCAGACCTGGTCCTACCTGTGTGGGGAGAGAAGGGTGACATTGGTATTAATGGTACACATTCGAATATATATACAGTATAATTTCCTTGTGACTCAAATTTAGTTGTCTGTCAGTGAATTGTGAAAGCCAAAGTTCAGAGAAATAAAAACATTGTAAAAACAACTGTGCTACACGGTGAGTGCCCACAGTGAGCTAGTGTGAACTACAACCTTAGTGGCACAAGTGTACTGCAGCAGGTGAATATCGTTTGGACTCACCCATTGTTGTAAGCTAACCAGGCGGCATCAGTACCCGGTAGGTCAAACTAGAGGAGTTCTTCACTGAGCTACACGTGGTCAAATAGGAGAGAGCATGGATGGTGCAAAGGTCAGTCATACTGCTTATAAAAATCTAGTTGCCTTGAACACCTCAATTCATAGTCTACATACTCATTCTTAACGGGTTCATGACTTATGCAATTATATTTCAGGGGAGCTTGTTGTATTGAGAACATCTTCATACTCACTCTCATCGGGCTCGTGGTTCACAGAATGTCTATCTAAATCACCATCAAGGGGGACAGCCAATAGCTCAGGGTGGTGGTAAAGGTGAAAACTAGAGGGATTATCTATTTATATTTATCATCCTCAATGTCTGTATGGCAAGGAAACAGCGCGCGCATTGGAAGTACTCACTTTTGTGCTGTTGTCACGTATCGAGTCGACCTACCCACATCTACCGGGTCCGGGAGGTGAGGTAGTCAGTCGCTGATCTATTTTTATAGTCCGTCGCTGCACTCCAAAGTGGGACGTCTCTAACCAAAAAGGCGGGAGTCTGTTCCTAGTTGGAATGGCTGCCATCTTAGAGTGGTGTTACCACATCGGGTACTCCCATGGTTTTTTGTACTATAGTGTGGCGGCCATTTTAAAGTGGTAAATGTTGGCTGGTTTGTTTACTGCATTTATAGTAATTGTGTGCCCCTGATAGTGTATTGTCGTCTCTGTGCACAGGAACCCATTCTCATGTGGTTAGTCTGTTCATGTTAAATCCTCAGAGAATTCCAAGGAATTTCCTCATTGAATCCTGTAATATGGGAGGATAATCTGTATACCCACCTCTGTTCTTTGACAAGTAGGGCATTCTTTGAGATTATGGGGAAAGCCTCCAAGATGACCTACTGTAATGATTCTGGTGTGTGATGCTTTTCCAAATAGTGGATGCACATTTTGGTGTTGCTTTTATGGCAACGGAAACTACTACGATGTTCTGAGATGCGTAGTTTTATGGGGCGTGTGGTCATCCCTACGTAGTACAGCCCGCATTGGCATGTGATCAGGTATACGCAATTGTGTGTATTACAGTTAGTATGCGACCTTATTTCCCATGTGAAACCGTTATTGATGGTGATGGTTTTCTGTATTTTTGTAAAGGCAGAGGCCGTGCATGAGCCGCATGGATAATGGCCCATTACAGGCGGTAGTTGCCACAGTGTTCTTTGTTGTCCCCCCGTGGGTGCCTTAGGTCTTGTATGAATCAACATATCGTTGAGATTCCTGGAGCGTCTGAACGCAAAGCGCGGTTGTGCCAGAGTCATCCCGCCAGAGTTAAGTATGTTCCAATGCTTCTTTATAACCTTGGTCAGTTGGTTAGAAGCTGATGTAAACGTGGTAACACAGGTTAGGGTTTCAGTAGGGGTCTTCTCTCTAGGTTCTAACAGGCCCTCGCGGTTGTTATTTCTAGCTCTCTTCCTAGAGAGAGCTATACTGCGTGGAGGGTAGTCGCGTGCTACCAGATTTTTGCGAGGATTTCAGATTCAGATTTGAATGCCTCTAATGTGCTGCAATTTCTCCTCACCCGTAGAAATTGACCGAAGGGGAGGTTTTCTTTCAGGGCCCGTGGGTGGTGGCTGCTATACAGCAATAGGCTATTGCGGTCAGTGCTTTTCCTGTGCATAGTTGTTGACAAAGTACTTTGCTCAAGTTTGATAGTTAAGTCCAGGAATGCAATTTGGTTGGAAGACACCGTGCTGGTAAATCTGAGATATGGATTCTGGTTGTTGATCCATTCAAAGAATTCAGTGTAGGACTGTGAGTCACCTGTCCAGAAGATGAGGATATCATCTATGTACCTCTTCCACAACCGTATGTTTGACTGGTATGGGTTGGAGTCATGGAAAATCAGCTTACCCTCAAAGGCCGCCATGTATAAACAGGCTAAGCTGGGAGCGAAGGTACTTCCCATGGAAGTACCTTGAGTTTGATGATAAAGCTGGCGTTTAAACTCGAAAACGTTTTCGGTGAGAGCTTGGGTAGCGCATTCCATAATGAAACTGCGAGGTGTAGGGATTCCCATGTTACTGAACTCAATTCCTCCTCTATCACGTCTCTCTGAGGGATGTTAGTATAGAGCGCTTCCACATCTAGCGTGATGAGGAAGTCGATGTCATTAGTGGGTTGAAACTCGTCTAATAGACGGAGTACGTCCGTGGTGTCCTGGATATAGGAAGGAATCAGCTTTACCAGGGGTTGCAGGAAGTGGTCACAGAATTGTGACAGCGGTTCCAGTATGGAATCGATGCCTGAAACAATTGGTCTACCCGGTACCGGGGTGGTCCCCTTATGGATTTTAGGTAGTACATAGAAATAAGGGGTCCGAGGTTCTTGTTTAATTAGGAAGGAGGCTTCCTTTTTACTAACCCACCCTTGGGTCTCTGCAGAGAAGACTAGAGCCGAGATAGTCTTTGTCAACCTTTCCAGTGGACTGCTGGCAATTGGTGTGTAGTATTTTCTATTGCTCAGCTGTCTTAGGCATTCAGTCTCGTAATCCAGGGTAGCCATGATGACAGTGGCACCCCCTTTGTCCGCTTGTTTTATAGTTATTGTGGGGTCGTTAGCCTGCGTCTCTTTATCCAGAACGCTTCTCTCTGTAGGAACATTTTAGAATTATCAACTCCTTCTCGCATGGGTACTTGTTCGATAATTTGGAATTTCAATTGTGCAATGGTGTGGTGACTTTCCTCCCAATGGGTTGCCAAGCTGGAATTCATATTTTTGTTCCGGATTTTGCTTTTGTGTTCTGCGAATTTTCATTTTCCTTTCAGTCTTCCCTACATATAGTAGGCCACAGGGGCATTTAATCATGTATACTACATGAGTGGAGTTACAATCCAAGGCCTGAGTCAATTTAATTTGTTCTCCTGTTCTAGGGTGAAGTACAGGCTCACCCATTATAACATTATTGCAATGTATGCAATTCCAGCATTTCATAGTTCCTGCTTTCACAGTTTGGGTTTTACTCCTCTTCTGCGATAAGATCTCCTTGAGATTCCGAGGTCTAGTAAAAGCAAACAATGGTTTCTCCTTAAACAGACCGTTAAAGTCTGGCTCTTCCTCTAACAGTTCCCATTGTTTGCAAATGCTTTTTTTATTTCGGTGGACACAGTGGAGTATTTGGATACAAACACCGCTCTGTTAGAATTCTTCTTAGGTTGCTTTTGTAGAAGTTCTTCTCTTACTGCGATCATGGCTCATGCTTCATGTATTTCCAACAACTCTTGGGGATATCCTCTTTCCATATAATCCATCTTTTGGGTTGTCATAGTTTGGATGCAAGTATTTGTCTCGGAAGAAATTCTCTGTGTTCTCAGAAACTGAGAGTATGGTAAGTTCCTGACCAGGGAAGGCGGGTGGAAGCTCTGGAATTGAAGTGAGTTATTCCTATCTGTGGCTTTTTTGTACATCCGTGTGATGATTTTATCGGATTCCACTTCAATCCAAACATCTAGAAATACAAGCCCACTCTTCTTAATGGAATGGGTAAATTGAATCCTCGGATCTTTCGCGTTGAGAATTCTGATGTTCTTGATTAAGGCATCTTCCGTATTTTTCCAAATCAAAAAAATATCATCTATGAAATGCCGGAAGAAGATGAGCCCATCCATCCAGGCTGAATTCTTTAGGATGTGGTCATGTTCAAACTTCGTCATAAAGGTGTTCGCGTACGTTGGCGCTCCTGGAAAGCCCATTGATGTTCCGTTGAGCTGTAGAAAGTACTCATGGTTCCATTCAAAGTAGCTGTGATGTAGACAGAATTCCAAGAGTTCAATCACAAAATAGTTCTGAGTGTTCTCGCTTGAATGTCTCAGTAGAGCCCACTCTACTGCTTCAATGCCATGCGCATGTGGGATCGATGTATATAATGCTACCACGTCAATGGTGCATAAGTGCCATTCCTCACTGGCTGGCTCCGGTAAAGATTTAATTCTTTGCAAGAAGTCGGTGGTGTCCTCGCTGTATGTATCCCAATTCTTAACAATCGGTTGGAGTTGAGCATCAATATAACGTCCTGGTGTTTCGAAGAGCGATCCGCAACCTGATACAATCGGTCTTCAGGGTGGGTCTGTCATGCTTTTGTGTATTTTCGGCAGCATGTATAATTTGGGCCGTCTAGGGAAGCGAGTAGTCAGAAATTGTTTGGTCGTTTTGTCTATCCAATTCAAATCGACAGCTTTCATGAGGATTCTATCCAAGAGATTAGCTATTTCCATAGTTGGATCCATCTCCAATCTTGCGTAAATATTGCTGTCATTTACATGTTCATTCACTTTTGACTCGTAGAAGCTGCGATCCATCATGTCAAGTCCTCCGCCTTTATCAGCTTTCTGAAAGACGATTTCATTGTTCTTGGCCAAGCTGTGCAATGTACTAAGTTCTGCGTGGCTGACGTTTTTATGAGTTTTCATGGCCTTCGCATAATTGAGTTTTCCCAGGTCCTTCTTGACTAATATTTCAAAAGTGTCTAGGGTCTTGTGGGAGATTGGAGCCATAAATGTGCTTTTGGGTTTGAATGTAGTGCTTTCTGATTCCTTGGTTGAGGGTATTATGTTTGTAAAGAAATTACGCAATCTGAGTGTTCGCATAAATTTAAAGAATGGCACCTCGTTTTCAAGGGCCGTACTGTTGTAAGTTGGGACGAAAGAGGTACCTTTGTTTAGAATGGTTTCTTGTGCCTTGGTGAGACTAACAGAAGAAATATTTATTATGAGACTTTGTTTTGACTCCTGAGACCTTTTTTCAACTTTTCCCTTTCTTTTTCCTCTCCGAGTTTTTTTAAAACAGTAGTTTGTTTTTCTTGTGATGGATCTGGTGGTTGTCCAGAGTCCCTGGCCTGGGCTAAAAAGAAACCAATGAGGAGCTTCCATGAGCTCTTTCACTGCTTTCCTTAGTAGTGAGTCCACTGAGGGTAGATGATAATGTTTTTAAGGGTACTCCCACTGTATCAATATCTTTTTCAGATGCCACACTCTCTTCAGATGATGCTGTATTATTTCTTCTGGTGAATCGCTTTTGTGCATATACTTCCGCCCATGTGTACGCTTCATCCAACTTATAATCTATGGTGTCGCGCTTAAACTTTCTCAGTTTTGTCTCTTGCAGCTCTTTACCATATTTCTCCAATTTTGTATTTAATTCTTCAAGAAACTGTTTCCATGGACCTTCATCCATTCTTTGCGACAGATCACTTCTGGTGTTGTGAATTTCTTCTTCAAGTTCCTTAATGGTTTTGGATAGTTCTTCAATCAAGAGCAAAATGAGATCCAAGGAACACTTATTTAAAATTGCGTACCACTTTTCCATAAATAAGTGGTTATGTTGAAGTCTAAACAACATTGGTTTAATTGCTAGTCGAAGACCACAAGGTATCCGCTTTACCTTGTGGTATTGTATGAGAGTTGCAGCATGGAGCCGTTAATTGAGTTCTCTCCGTGTTAGAAATTCCAACTGTTTCAATTGTTGTGATACCGAACCACTTTGTACGTCAAATGCTTTGGTCTCTTGAATCAAATTATAAATTTCATTTGCTTCTTCAACTGTATAAGCCTTAGTGGTGGCTCTGTTATCCGTAATATTAGCTATGGATTCGAAGGACATTTTTTTCTTGGGTGCTCCAATCTCAGGTTGGGCAAATGTTGAGACTGATAAGTAGTAGTGGTAGATTGTGCACTCCTATTCAAATGGATTATATTCGAAGATTGTCCAATCAAACTTATCTGCGTGCTACGTTTAACAATGCCTGCCTAGCATGTGTGATTAATGTGAAAGTGGCCAAGTTCCTAATGGCAACTTGGACTCAAACGTGCAAAGGAGAATAGGAGTGCACAATCTACCACTACTACTTATCAGTCTCACAAAAGCCATGACACATAGATGGCTTCTGACCACCTGGATGAATGACTCCCGGGAGCAAAGGCTGTTGCCGCAGAGTGAGGTGTGACCTCCTCCCCCAGGATGACCACTCAGCATGTTAGCCCAAACGGCAGGCTTCAAAGGTGAAGCCACCTTTGAAGGGCCACTGGTCACAACATCCCTGAGCAGAATGCCTTTTGTTCCTCCAGACAATTAAGAGAAAGGGCAAAGGAAGGGAAACCAGTGGCCAAACCGGTTTTCTGGTGGGCGTGTAGCTCACTGGCAGCCACACCTCTAGGGTGGGCTGCTCTGCACCTCATAATCAAGGAAGGGTTGTGCTATCTTGAAATGGGCAAGAATGGGGTACTCTGGGTAAGTTAGTTGCCACACATCACAGGAACTTCATCACCAGAGAGGAGGGAACCCAGTGGCCCATTGGCTATTGACTGCGTTGTCCTCTCTGGTCTCATACTTGAAATAACTATTGCACCCCTGGCACCCTACGCCTCAATTCACTTTGGAGAAGAAGAGAGGAAAGAAGAAAGATTGCCCTTCTGCCCCTGAACTGCACAAAGAAAGACTGCACCTGCTGCACTTTTGGGCTAGCGAGATTGGGCCTGTGCCTGCGGCTCCTGACCCTGAGAAAAGTCAATTTCACAGCTTCACCAAGACCCTTGACTCCAAGGATTACGTGGCTGATCTCCTGGAAGCAGCTCCAGGAACACAAGTGCTGAAAGAGCCCAAACTGACAAAGTGGAAACCCTCACAGAAGATTTGCTGCTACCAGTAGCCGGGCCCAACAAAGGCAGAATCTGAGATAGCCAAAACCTGCACCCGAGTCTGGTGGACCAGGAAGTGCTTTTCCAATTCAAATTTGTTGTACTCAAAGGACACTAGCCCCCACCAAAGGTTTTGCATCCAACCGCAGTGTAACGTTAACAGTACTCCAGCACTGTTTGTCTGATTACTGCAACATAGAGGACTTAGAGGGACCCTGATCTCCATGGCCAAAGTCGTTCCACATCACCTGTGGTTTGAGGAACCACCAGTGAGACACCCCCGCCGACAGCACCACTACCGGTGCATCCTTCTGAGCATCTTTGCCAGCATCATGACCACTCCATTGACTTCTTTGGCGGTTGATGTCTATTTATTTATGTGAAAAGTTTTATATAGCGCGAACACGACCCGCTAGGGTATCAGAGCACTGTACATTGAATCATAGACATTAAGCAGGTACAAAACAAAATGATACACCAAATAAAAGGTTTCAAATGCACTAAATGCTTAGTAGTGCGGTAGGCCACAGTTGTACACAAGGAGTGAGAGTTACTTTGGGAGGCAATTGGTTTATTGTCGTATTTGGCTATTCAAGAGTAATCCTTTGACTTCTTTTTTGAATGCTGTTGAGGGGTTCGTTCTGATTTCAGGAGGGAGATCATTCCATATTCTTGGAGCCAGAACAGAGAAGGCGCAGTTGTACATTTTCTTCTTTGTGAACTTTTGTGGTTTCAGCAGTAGAGTATTGGAACTTCCAGGGGCTCGATTCATGCCTGAAATTTCAAGTTTTTTTGTCAAGTAAGAAGGAGTGTTATGATGTAGCACGTTGTACGTTAATCACGCTATCTTGTACCAGATCCTTGCATTGAGAGAGAGCCAGTTGAGTTGAATTAGATCTGGTGTGATGTGGTAATGTTTTCTTGATCCCGTGACGAGTCAGGCAGCAGAGTTCAAAGTAGCAATTAAAGGTGCCAGCTTAGATTTGGGTAGCCCAGCCAGGGCCACAATTTCGTAGTCTATACAGGAGATGACCAGTGATTGGACAGTTAGTTTCATGTCCTCATGCGGTAGGAACGGCTTGACCTTCCTTAATGTGTTGAGTTGATGATTGGCTCATCTCGTTATTGCACTGATGTGGTCTTGCATATTTAGACATTTGTCCAAGGTTATGCCTAGGGATTTAGTAGAGTTTTAACATGTGGGATGTAATTTAGGGCCATTAGTTGTTTGAGCCAATCCTGAATGGGGGCTGAGTGATTGTGGGGGGCAATTAGGAGGAATTCTGTCTTGAGTGTGTTTAACATAAGGTGGTTGTGAGATAACCATTGTTGGGTTTTCTGAGGTGCACTATTAAGAGTTTTGATATCATTCAGAGAAGAAATTCTCATGTACAGTTGAGTATCATCTGCGTACATGTGGTAGTTTATGTTTGAATTGTTCAGAATTTTGGTGAGAGGTTCCATGTACAAGTTGAAGAGTGTGGGAGAGAGTGCCAATCCTGGAGTTACTCCAATTGAGATCGGTTTACTGTTGGAAAGGTCATGGTTGACTTTGATTCTTTGTGTTCTATTATGAAGGAAGGAAGCAAACCAGTTTAAAACTGGGCCCGATAACCCCATCCTTTTTTTTAAGTAGTTCAATCATGATATCATGTTTGACCATGTCAAACGCCGAGGAGAGATCAAGCAATATGAGTAGTCTTAGGTCATCATCAACAATGTGTGTTAGTGCAGTTTCTGTACTGTGACCTGATCTGAAGCCGATTGGTATTGGTCAAGGAGCTGAAACTGTTCGATGTGGTTGCATAGTTGTGTGTGTACACATTTCTCAAGTAGTTTGGCTAGAGTCATGATATTGGTGATAGGTCGGAAGTTGTTAGGGTCGGATAAATCAGCATTTGACTTCTTCGGGATGGGGGTGACTTGTTCTATCTTGAGGCAGTCTGGAATTGTGCCATGAGCAAGTCATTCAGGGACAATCTTAGACCAGAGACAGAAAATGGAATTTGTAAGCTCTTTAAAGAACTTGGTAGGCATAGGATCGTTGAAATGGTTTTAGGGTTTTAATGCATTTAGGTTGTTGAGGAGCTCGGCATCATTTGGAAGTATAAAGGAATTCCAAGATGCACAGTTTTTTGGATTAAAATCCAGTGAGCCAGCAACGGGTGGATTTTCAGGACGAAGTAGTGTGGAGGGAATGGACATAGACTGATGATGCATGTCTTTTAAGGGAAGTTGCAGTTCTAGTTCAATCTTTTTTTGTTTTTTAAGTGAGGTGTGCTGAGAACTCCTCACTGTTAGGTAGTGAATCATTGAGTGATGATCCTAGCTTGACCGAGTGGTTCATTTGTTGTTTGATGATTTTGAATAGTTTTTTAGGTCTGTTTTTGGCATTGTCAAGTTGTGACCTAAAGTGATCTGTTTAGGCACTACGGATATGTTTGTTATACGCATTCCTTGTTCTCCTTAGCTGTTTGAGGTTTGTTATAGTCAGGGAGTTTCACCAAGTTCTCTCTACAATTCTTAGTTTACTTCATTGCTCGTTAACGGAACCATTGAAGCAAGGTTTTGAATGTTTGCTAGGCATCCTTTTGAGCTGCATTGGGGGAAGTGATTGGGTGAAGCTAAGGTAAGAGAGGAAAGACTTGAAAGTGCATATTAATGGATCGTTTTCATCGTTCCAGTGTAAGTTGAAATCCTCAAGGAAGATATCATTCTGGAATTGGTCAGAGTTCGCTGCTATGGACTCCATTATTTGTTCGATGAAAAGAAGATTGTCAACCGGGGGATGATAGATCGTCTGGAGAGTACATGCCAACTTGTTGTCGTTCAAGATCTCGATGGGCAAGTTTTTGCAGGAGGACATATGCGTCGACTGTGTATGTCTTAGGGAGAGACTGGAGTGGTAGATGCAAGCAATGCCACCCCCAACTTTAACTGGTCTATCTAGTCTAATGATGCCATATTCGGGGGGTACTAAGATGTCCCGGATTGGTGTAGAAGAGTCATTGAGCCATATCATGAGGTCTAGTTCATGTGCGAGTATAAGGTCAGCAATATCAGCTGCATGCCTTTCCACTGATCAGCAGTTAATAAGCATCGATTTGATGTGAGATTTGGTTACTACAGTTTCTATGTGTGAAGTATGGACTGTTAATAAGTTATCCTTGTTAATTGATCTGAGATTGATGCTGGATTCTCTAAACGGGTTGGCTGGACTAGTTTGGCTATTGAATGTGGAAGGAGATGAGTCAGAATGAAAGGCGTTGTAAGAAAGTAAAAGGGAGTGAATGTCAGCATCTGTCAAATGATCGGTAACCCTGTGCGGTCTAGGAAGGTGATTCGGAGAAGGTCAGGAGGTCCTGTTTGCATTCGATGAATATTCCATGGACGTGATATTTCTACGGAAGTGGTTAACCTCTGTTGAAGGTTAGATTGATTAGACTCAGAAGTCCTATCAAGGTCCCAAAACTTTTCCATCTTCATAGAGAAGTGTAATAAGTTCTGAAGACCCTCTTTGACTAGATGAAGATCCTTCATGATGTCAGTCAGTTTAGCCTCAATGGCGGGAGGGTTTAAAGTATGTGTGGGTGGTACGTGGGGAGACAGTAAATGAGAACCCTCAGAGGAATGAGCAGTGGTAGTAGGTGTGAATTCCTCATTTGTTCATAGGAAAGCAATAGGAGAGGTGAAGGGCGGTTGTAGTTTAGGGGGAGGGGTAGTGTGTGAGCTGAGAGGAGGAGGAGCAGGCAAAGGTGTCAGATTACAACTTTTGTTGTCTATCTTGTGTTGACGGTCAGATGAGCATGGCACACAAGGCGGCAAAGGTGGTGAAGATGAGGGTTGGTTGGAAGACCTGCAGTTCCCTAGCTTGTTGTTGTTGATGGCTATAAAGGGGAGAGCATTGAGATTCACTGACCTGTGAGTATAGGGAGAGGGCAGGTTGGTAATCCGGCATTTTTTAGTTGTGATAAGAGGCCTAGGTACTCCTTCAGAAGTTTTGACGTTGGTGCAAGGGAGTTGGTTGCTCGGAATTCAAAAGTGAGGTAGAAATGGGGGAAAAAATAGAGATGGTGGCGGGGGAGGGGGTGAAGATTCAATGTGAAGGAAAGACCTTGATTTGGAAGTACCACTGGGTTATTGTTAGTCAATAAATTGTTGATCCTCATAAAGAGTTTATCAAATTGTTCTAGATTGTGGTCTGATGCTTGAATAAGAATGTTCCTCTTGTTGTATAGGGAAATGGTCAGATCAGCTTTGATGATTGGAGATGTAATGATGGATAAGTGAAAACCGCGAGGTGTTTTCTTTAATGGTATGGATCTAAACATGGACATAAAGGCTCTTCTCCATTGGGCTCTCCTGTTAGTGAAGAAGATACGGTCGTTAACAATGACACCTTTAGCTGTACAAACGTAGGCATTTAAAACAAGCATTTCTGGGTTTCATTTGAGAAGATTATGCTTGAAATTCTTAGTAGCTTTTTTAGATAGGTTAAGAGGGTACACAATCTTATAAGCGAAATGCCCCACCCATGACAGCAGGTCCTCGTTGGGGCTCTTGAAGTTTGGAGCCATGGTGTTGAGGGAAGCAATGGAGTCAGAGGAGAAGAATGTCAAGCTGGGAACGGGTAATGTAGAGAAGGTGCCTCAAAAGTGTGTAGAGAAAAATCGATATTGCATTATTCATAAGTTGAAACAGGGTCTTGAGCAATCTCACGTTGTGTGTCAAGTGTGAGTTTTATTCCGACAAAGAGTAGGCAAGATTGGCAAGGGAACTGGTAGAGACCAAAATACATCTGGAAGATTGTGGACGGTTCAAGGAAGAATACAGTCCAATGCTTGGTAGATCAGAGGCATCATTACAAGATGGCCAATCCAAAGACAAAACTGGTGATTAGTCCTACCTTTCTTTAATGCCTAGTCAACATGCCTAGGATCCTCCATTATTTTGTGAGTGAGTACTGAAGATAGTCTTATCTCTATTGTCTTGTCTAAAGTTGAGATCTTGCTTTAAAAACGCTACGGTGGCCAGGTAACTGTCTGAAGTATCCAATTTTGGCCCCTAGACCTCATCTCTTTAGCCACCCAGACCGGGCCAGAACACTCTCAATAACGTTTCCAAATTTTCAAAAGATTTCAAACTTTACATTTGCCAATGCTTGTTTATGATTGCATTTAAAAGGGATAAAAGTTCGAAAATCCAAATTTACAGAACCCTCTGATGTATCTTAATGATCGAGGTCTCTAAAAATTCATAAAAATATACGCTCTATTTTTATAAATTAATGTTGTGTATTTTTGCTTGTGTGTGATTTTCTTATTTTGTTGTATGGTGCTGTTAAAGGCTTTACAGAATGTTTGTTTGCCAAGCCTTACTGCTCGCAGCCACAGCTACCCAGGGTTGAGCTAAGGTTGAGTAAATGATACTGACTGGACACAGGAAGGTCTCTGCGAGTGTTCTCCACGATAAGGCTCCACAGCCATATCATAAGGTACACCCAGATCCTCACTTTGTCGTTAGTGAATTCATCTTTCACAGCAGTAAATCCAAATCTTAGCGCTTGATTATGAATTCCATTTTAAATATAATGGGCCCAAATGAGTCCCGCAGGAACACCAGAGGTTTGGTGTTTCTCACCTGCGGACTCCTACTGTTGAAAGCAGTCAAAACCTCCAGGTGACACTGAAGAAGCACATGTCATCCCTGAAAGTGAAGCTGTAACTGCTCACTTTGCTACCCCCAGAGAGTCGACTCCTAAGGTCTAATGAGGTGCTTCTTGGCATTTCTTTGAACTCTCATTTGTGTCTAGTTCAGTCACCTTGCTGTGCTGCGTGATAGGGAAAGGACAGGAATGTGACGTATTTAAACGAATGCAACTCATTTGTGCCTTTGTCCCTGCTCTGGTGCCATTTTGGCTGCCTATCGCCAACGCAGGAACCCTTGCACCATGGTGCACGGGTGCCTGCATTGTAAGGTGGATTGTTTTTGTTGGGGAAAGGCATCTTCCGACAATAAACAATCCCCTGAGGCATTTTCCTCTTTTATAAACACCCACGCGACACCCATGGCATGCCTCCCTGGTGCAGGATAACGCAACACTGCGATTTGCTCTGAATTGCGTTACTCTGGATTTATGAAGCCACTCAGGGCCACGCAAGATGGCCTCATAGGACTTCATGAATCACATTTTGGGCTTTGGTTGGGCATGCATCACCTTGTGTGGTGCAAGCGCGACACAATCCCACTCATAAGTATGCTCCAAAGTATATATTCCGCCACCCGACAGATCTCTTAAGCTGTTCAAAGTAAGGGGTGGGTAGCTAATTCAGTCCAGCTTTTTCTTTGGTTTCTGGGTCTTGTAGTTTTGTTATCCAAGCCTAATGCCTCACCTGGGGCATATTGGGAACCCTGCCTAATCCTATAATGCTTTTCCTCCTAAGCCTTTCTGATATGTCTAGAGAGCTGCAAACTCAATTTAAAAGGCTCCCTCCATCCCTTTTCCAAAGGCATAATGTCGGTCTTGGTGGTTCGTAAAAGAGAGTCACCCCTTGAAGAATATCATGGGAGGCACAGCCTGGCCTGACAGCAGTTTCCTGTAAGTGAGCTAAGCATAGGGATAGAGGGTCAGTGGGCATAACTAAGCCCAGGCGTAATTTAATTATGCTGGCGTAATCTGAGGAATTTCGGCAATTCTGCATTATTCTTTGATGCAGAACGACCAATAATAATGCAATTACGCCTGCTTGCGTGATTAGGAGTAATTTGGGGGATAATAATCCTACTGCAAGAGCACATTAGCGACCTCGAGAGGCCACTCATGCTTGCTGTTTGTTTTATGCTGCATTTAGCGCTATTTCTTCACTCAAAATGCATCCTCACGTCCATTTTGTACGTGAGGGTGCATTTTGCGCTAAGAAAATAGCACTAGCTGCTGAGAGTAAGGTGGGGGAAAATTGTACCCCGACAGCACTTTTGGTGTGATTTCTTAGTGCAAAATACCTTTTCGTGCCCATTTTGGATGTGAAGGGGGCATTTTGCAATAAGAAAATAGCCCCAAATGCCACGGAGTAATTTGGGTGAAAATCCTACCACAAGAGCACGTTTAGCTAGCGTATGCAGTTACTCGAGTTTGCTATTTGTGTCTGTTGCAGTTCACGTTAGTACAAAATGCATTCTCGCACCCATTTTGGACGTGAGGAAGCATTTTTGCATTAAGAAACAGTGCTAAATGCAGAAATACTCTTATTGTCTAATTATACGCCATCTCCCTGAACTTTTAGGTAATTCCGTGTGATTACGCTACACTGAATTAAGTGAATTATGCCCACCCCTAGGCATAACCCAGTATATATGGACTAAATATCTAATTGAAGAATCCATCCCTGTCAATACAAGTTGACAGGGTTCCATCATACAAGTGAGATTGCAGCCAGTGGAGGAGGCTAAACCTCAGCTAGTTGCACAGATAGAGGGTGGTGCTGTGACATCACTACTTACTTGTAATATGTTCTTCCAAAAGAGAGGTGATGAAATACAGGTGTGTTCTAACTTTATGCAAAGAAACTCAGTTACAGTGTTTTCAAGGGAAATAGTAGACCAGACTCACTTATTTTAGTATCATTACTCCTAGTAGTTGGTGGTGGATGGATGCTAGATAATTATGTGGTTAAGAAACAAGAGTAATGGGCAAAAACTATTTGGCAATTGATAAAAAATGTTATTAGTGGTGTTAATAGCCCACAAAGGCCATCACTACAAGTGGTACATTAATTCCATTGGGTCCTGAACCAGCAGTTACTAAGCCCGATTTTAGTGGAAACACTGCTACTCAGTGGATCCATTTGAGATGTCATCAGTGATGTCATAAATTATGTCATAGAACATGTCATGAGTGGTATAATATGGGAGGTCATAAGCAGTGCATGGCAGTGGCTCTGCTAACTATAACTGGTGAATTTCTGTGTTTTTTTAGTTCAAAACGTTAATGTTGTCACTGACAAATTCACCTAACTATAACGTTACATTAACCTTTGGTTTTTTTCATTGAATTTCTAAAGTTTTTTAAAAATAAAAACATCTTTTTATCACACCTAACTATAATGTTACTTTAACCTTTGTTTTTTCAGTGACTTTGTAGGTTTTTGTAATGTAAAGTAATATTTTATTATCAAACGTAAAGCCAACACCCCACCTTGCACAGTCTTTGGCAGTGTGCGGCAGGGGGTTGGCCACAGGATCCTATGTTTTTTAAAGGGAAAGGGTCCACGTGCCACCCTCCCCAAGCCTTATTAGGCCCTTGGGATCCCATCCCCCAGATCTTGTTTTTATGGTCGGGGGGCCATGTGGCCCCCTCCCTGAGCCTTATTAGACCCTGGGGACCCCATCTCCCAGGGCTGTTTATTTTAATTAAAGGGGAGGGGGCCACTTGGCCCCCCTCCCTGAGCCCTCTAGGGTTGGGGACCCCATCCCCTAGGACCTTTTTTTTAAGTTAAAGGGGAGGGGGGCTTGTGGCCCACCTCCCTGAGCCTTGTTGGGTCCTAGGGAACCCATCTCCCAGGGCTAAATGTTTTCAAAATGGGATGGGGAGCCACACAGACCCGATAAGCTCTCATGGTTTTTCATGTTGTGTCACGTGGTCCAGGTGGCCATTGTCGTTTTCCCTATGTTAACATGAGTCCATGGCGGGTTGTCTTCTGCTTTGCACACGTTAAAAAAAAAAAATGTAAGTCCGTTTTTATATAGCGCAGCTACTCACCCTTACGGGTCTCAAGGCGCTGGGGGCCGTCTTGGAAATTAAGTGAGCTATTGCCCAGAGTCACATGGTGCTGAGCTGAGCTGCCGCCGGAGCCGGGGATCGAACCGTGAACCCTGTGCTCCGAAGTCAGCTGCCCTGGCCGATGCACCACACCTCTCCACTACACGTTACTATAAAAACACATTTTGCTTTGTTCCACACTGCAACTTTCACACAGAACCTGCTGTTGTTTTTACGTTCTGTTCTTTCCTGAGATTTAGTCTGAACTTGGTTAGGAACTGACAAATGAGGGTAGAGGTTTAGCACCTTACTTTATGGAGAATTGTGCTTAATTGCAACCTCCATCTAACTTTAAGAATTTACAGTCTCTGCTGTTTTTTTTAAATTTTGGCATAACTTACATTCCTGACTATGCTCAGCATATCAAGCCACTTTACGCATTGATACACCCTTTCTTTTCTGCATCCTCTTGGCTGCCAGAACACACTGCAGTGTTGTGCGCATTACACAATGACTTGCTTGCAACACAGTATTTACAGACTAGAATAAATACAACAAATTTGGTTATTCGAATCGTTCCCGGTTCAATCAGTTTCACTTATGTGACTTTTAATGAGGGTGACACAGTTTCCATCTCCTATAAATCACATCTGTATACTCCTGCATAGTTGCGTTTCTCTTCTACTGAGAAAATTCTTACTGTTATACAGATGGCGATTCTAAAAGAACGCCCTTTTGCACAAGGTAAACGGATTTTTGTCGTTTCTCCAGTGCCCGCCTTTGAGGCGGTCACGAAAACTAGATTTCCTAATGCTAAAACTCTGCATCCTCTTTGGATCCAGTGGGCTACTTCCTTGACGTCGGCTGATGTCGATTTTGTTTTGACCCGTCATTACAAGCTCAAGACTTTCTTAAGTATGAACATGTTCACCCTCTGCATTCGACGGTTCTTCCTCTTGACCAGTACCAATGTATAATTTACACTGATGGCTCGGCTCAACCGGCCATGGTTCTAAAGAAGCCTATTCTGCACCTTGCACTATTGTGACAGGTGCTATAGTGGACAGAGCCTTTCAGTCTACTTTAGTTCAAACGCAGTCCCTGGGTGACTGCACGGCTCAATTGGCTGAGTTGCGAGCTCTACTTTTGGCTCTTGAATTTGCTAATTCTGATTTGACCACACTTATAGTGAGTGACTCTTTTTATTGTGTACAGTCTTACAATGTCAATTTGATTTTCTAGAAACAGAATGATTTTCAGGATTCTAAAGGTAGCACAATCAAGCATAAACTGCTTTGGGTCCGAGTGGCTGCTCATAAAGATCGTTTGCCACTTACACATGTTGTTCATACTTCAGGACATCAATGTGCGGGAGTTCACACTCTTGGAAATCCAATGACTGATGAAGCAGCCATATCACAGTAGCCACAGTTAAAGTAGCCGCAGTTACTAGGTCAATGACTAAAATTGACGATGATATTTTAGTGGCTATCTCCGCATCTGGGGGGGTACTCCTTTTCCGCAGGGTTCCCCTTCGCATTATACTTATCATATGACTTCTGAAAATGTGCCATTTGTGACGATTCCTACTGTTGGGGATTGCTTGATTCCCAACAATGACAGCAGACTATCTCTCATTGCAGCCCCCCATGAAGGCTTGGCTTCTGCTCATGCAGGAGTGTCGGCTACATTTTCTCTTTTACAGCAACGCTATTGGTGGTGCGGTTTATACCAGCAGACTCATAAATATGTGCTTTGTTGTGATATTTGTCAACAAATTAAGAGTTCTACTGTCTCGCGTCCACCTCAGACTCATCTATTCATTTCTAACCATCCATTTGGATGTATTTATCTTGATCACTGCGGTCCTTTGACATCCGATAATGCTTTCAAATATATTTTTGTTGCATTGGATTCTTGCACTAGGTTCCTCTGGGTTTGGCCACAGCACTCTGCTGACGCTTGTACTGTTATAAAAGATTTGCATGTCTTTGTCGGGACTTATGCCTGTGGCACTTTTCATTCAGACCAAGGTCCGGCTTTTGCCTGTAAGGCATACCGTGATGCGATGAAGTCTATGGGAGTGCAGGTGCATTTCTTGTCTCCATATCGGCCCGAGGGCAATTCTGTTGTGGAGCGGATGAACCATGACTTAAAGCAGTCTTTAACAGCAAGGGTATTAGGTACGGGCTGTGGCTGGTTGACTCACCTCTATGGAGTTCAGCTTGCACTTAATAATCTCCCTTGAAGATCTCTGGGTTGGTGAACCCTGTACGAAAGGCTCTTTGGCATTAAGATGTTTGTTCCAGACTTTGAGGGTCTAGACGTTGTGGCGGCTGCCGCAACATTCGATGTATATAACCACTGTGCTGTATTACAGGATCTACAAAAGAGTCGTGATGATCTGGCAAAAACACATTTGCCCTCAACCTCACCAGCAGATGCAGCAGTTCTGATTCCTGTTTCTGGCTGGCTCTGGATGTCGATTTCTGTCTGACTTTCTGCTATGCCTATTTCACCTGTATGCAACCTGTGTTTTACTGCATCCGGTGCCCCTTACAGTGGGCTCTGAATATCTGCCTGACTACACCGTCACAGGCTGCCCTGGATTATGATGTCCCATAACCAGAACTGTTCCTTGGGCATGCGGCTTGTGTACAATCCATCATTGGGGCCAGTGGCCGACACGGCTTCCTACGCAGGTGCACACCGACTCCTGGATCTCAGTTTCCTTGAAGTCGACACCAGTACTCCTTGGATGGTCTTGGCAACCGCTGGATATGAGGAACAAATCTGTTCCGTTGACTTGCTCAATTGGATGGCTGCTCTCTTCAATTTGGAAGGTTCTGATGCCTTGCTGGAATTGATGGCATTCAATTTGGCTGCATACATATTAGGCCCTGGTGACGCGCTGTAATTGGATATATTTTTGTGTACAAAAAATACTCCTGTCAATTCCTTAGACCGTCTTCTGCCTTGGAAGCTCACCTATATCGCTTTGGCTCTGCTTACCAATGCTTTCTGTAGCCATTATGTGCTACTGTCCTGGCCAAAGAGGGGGTGTCATGTGGTCCAGGTGGCCATTGTCATTTTCCCTATGTTAGCATGAGTCCATGGAGAATTGTCTTCTGCTTTGCACACGTTACTATTCGAACACATTTTGCTTTGTGCCACACTGCAACTTTCACACACAACCTGCTGTTGTTTTTACGTTCTGTTCTTTGCTGGGATTTAGTCTGAACACTGCAGACAAGGTCGAACAACAATGCCCCTTGTTATTCTTTTCTGGTCAGGCTCTAGCACCTAGACAAAACACGCAGATGCAGCTGTTGTTTGAGAACATGTACTTTAGTCATATAGGTATACACGGGTGGGTAACACACAGTTGGAGAGGGATCTTTCCAGAGAAGGGAGCATGACAGTACCTGTGATGTAGATCTTCCATCTATAGACTGAGGTACGGTGTCTGCTGCTAAACACCCAGAGATCTTCTAATATATAACCAGAGGAGGAGGGGTTAGGCCCCACTGTTGTATACAATGACAGCACCTTTTATGATTTATGGACTACTTGCTATGCTAACCGTATTTGTGTTAGCCATTTTTCTACTTGTTATGGCATGTATACTGCATACTAGAGCACGTTAGTTAAAATAAACATTTTAAACTTTCCTCGTGTCTCTGTCTAATCTTATTGTGGACCAGTATGAGAGTGAGAGCGAAAGGGTGTGTCCTGCAACCGCTATTCCTGAGAGGGTCGGACGTGTTGTGTTCTGGGGGTCTAATAACTTTTTCCTCTGTAAGAGAATAGGAGGGCAAGTGAGGCACTATAGATAGTCGGTCCCCGGGCTCATGGGTACTCAGGTGGTAGGATGACTCAGTCTCTGCCCACTAAGGTCCGATGATCCCAAGCATAGTTTTGTGACTCCGCAGAATCCCAGTAACACTTGCTGGCAATCAATCAGAGCGCTTGCTCCCGTGGGAGTATGATGTCCACAGGAGCGAGCTGGCCCAAGGGAAATAAAGCTCTCTGGGCCAATCAGAATGCTCTGTTTCTAAATTGTCGCTCCCACAAGTGTCTCTTGAGACTCTTGCGGACCCAACCGCCCAGATATACAATTATATTTGAACCTTAATTTCTCAAAAACTACTGAACGGATTTACACCAAATCACAAAAAGCACAATCGGCGGCCCAAGATCTATCTTCCTGCCAAATGCGGTGTCATTCAGTTCAACAGTTTCTGCTGTAGGCCGTCTTAAGGAAGTCCAGGAAACTGCATGGGGATTTTGTGCTTTGGGGCCCCCTTTTTTCTCAGGCCATGGTTGACAGATCACCCCAAAACTTTCCACTCACAAATTATTCAAAATGTAGCACCTTATTGGACAATTTTGTGGAGATTTGTCATACGGTGCCAAAGTTATTAGCAACACAAAACGCTTTTCCTATGGAACAGCTGACCTATCTATAACTACCCAGTGGCGACTGCCACAAGGTAATATATATATATATATATATATATATATATATATATATATATATATATATATATATATATATATATATATATATATATATATATATATATATATATGTATATTATCTACTGGCGGTCGCCAGTAGATAGTTATAGTTAGAACCTATTTTCCATAGGAAATCCGCGACATTCTATTTGAAATAGCTCTTGCGTCGGTTGACGAATCTTCGCGAAATGTTCAAACTTTATGGCCCGCTCCGGTCCGCTCCTACCCTGAAAGTTTCGGGGTGATTCGTCAAGCGGGGGCCGAGAAAAAGGGGGGTCCCAAAACGTGTTTTCCCCATTCATTTTCCCATAGGAAACTTTAGACACGGCTACAGCCCGAACTGCTGAACGGAATTACACAAAATTTGGCAAAGAGGTAGTTCTTGGTTCAGAAAGAACCCTTTTGTTAAATGGTGTAAATCCGTTCAGTAGTTGCGGAGAAATTAAAAAATAAGAGTCAGAAAATCAATTTCCCATAGGAAACTTTATGCAAGGCTACAGCCCGAACTGCTGAACGGAATTACACCAAATTTGGCAAAGAGGTAGTTCTTGGTTCAGAAAGAACCCTTTTGTTAAATGGTGTAAATCCGTTCAGTTGTTGCTGAGAAAATCAAAAGTAAAAACACATATATATCTGGGCGGAGCCTAACCACACATGTCATCGTGAGATCTGATTGGCTGTCAGCACTTCATCCTGGAATTGCTGGCAGCCATCTTGGGACCAATATAAATGATAGTACCCCATTGAAATGCATTGTAGTGAATCAAAGATTTTGAGGGTTACCAAAAGGAGAACTATAAAGGGTGATAACAGACTTTAGATACATTAGAATTCATTTGTTGATGGTGCCATACTAATTTCAGGAATTGTGGTGTGTTCTAAGGTGATTTTACCCTGTGAAAAACCTTCTGCTGGGATATCATGAATCATGTTTGAGAGAAAACTATTTTCACATGCTTGTCCCATACAGTTTTGGAAGGTGCTCCAGAAGCTAAAATGAGAGCATATTTTCTGTAAATTCACATTATCTTTCTCAGTCATGTGAGAATGAAGTCTGACATTCTCAGTAAAACATGTACATCCAACAAGGGCAGAGACTGTCAGTTGATTCCTTTGTGTTCTACTGCAGCTTCCCAGAGTGTTCTAAAGAACAACTAGAGTGCTAACAGCCTTACTTATGACAAAAGTATGGCACACCTGAAGCCATCTTGATTGGAATAAACTGGTAACACTTAAAACATTTAATTTAAAAAGGAACAAAATGATGGGGTTCATTTTGTCATAGAAATTATGGTTAGTGCTGTAGAAAGAAAAATTAGGACATGTTTCAAGTGTGATCTCAAATATATTCCTGTTATATTTCAACAGGAGCAGCCTGTCAGTTGATGCCTTTGTGTTCTACTGCAGCTTCCCAGAGTGTTCTAAAGAACAACTAGAGTGCTAACAGTCTTACTTATGACAAAAGTATGGCACACCTGAAGCCATCTTGATTGGAATAAACTGGTAACACTTACAACATTTAATTTAAAAAGGAACAAAATGAGGGGTTTCATTTTGCCATAGAAATTATGGTTAGTGCTGTAGAAAGAAAAATTAGGACATGTTTTAAGTGAGATCTCAAATATCTTCCTGTTATATTTCAACAGGAGCAGCCTGTCAGTTGATGCCTTTGTGTTCTACTGCAGCTTCCCAGAGTGTTCTAAAGAACAACTAGAGTGCTAACAGCCTTACTTATGACAAAAGTATGGCACACCTGAAGCCATCTTGATTGGAATAAACTGGTAACACTTAAAACATTTAATTTAAAAAGGAACAAAATGAGGGGGTTCATTTTGCCATAGAAATTATGGTTAGTGCTGCAAAAGAAAATTTAGTGCATGTTTTAAGTGAGATCTCAAATCCTCTTCTATTTCATTAGAAAATTCTGACATGCAGACTGAAACAATTACTTTCAATACCAGCAGTAGACTTCCAGTTAACTCCTTGGTGAGCAGTAGCTTTACTACAGTGATCTAATGAACAACTAGAGTGCTAACATTCTGAATTTATGGCAAATGTGTGACACATCTGAATGCCTTCTTGATGGAATCAAAGTAAAAACTGAAAGCATTTCCTACTGAGGAGACTGCAGTAAATGAGGAAATTAGGAAACTTCATAACAAAGAAGTCTTCCAAGATGGCCACCAGTGAAAAAAGAGCCCAAATGTAGCACAAATATTACCCAGATGTAGCCCACATATAGCCCAATGACAAAAGTGTGAAAAACACTTTTTATTTTTTGTTTTTTTGCAGTTTTATGTAGTGCAGACTGGTCAGGTATTGGAGCGTTGCATCTTAAAACATGACCCCCCTACACTACAAAAACACCACTGCACTACCCTAAACCCTAAAACACTATCCCAGCACGACCTCCTACACTACATAAGCACCACTGCACTATCCTAAACCATAAAACACTACCCCCAGCATGACCCCCTACACTACACAAACACCACTGCACTACTCTAAACCCTAAAACACTACCCCAACAGCACTGCACTAACCTAAATCCTAAAACACTACCCCCAGCACGACCCCCTACACTACCCAAACACCACTGCACTACCCTAAAACATGACCCCCTACACTACACAAACACCACTGCACTACCCTAAACCCTAAAACACTACCCCCAGCATGACCCCCTACACTACACAAGCACCACTGCACTACCCTAAACCCTAAAACACTACCCCAGCACGACCCCCTACACTACACAAACACCACTGCACTACCTTAAACCCTAAAACACTACCCCCAGCACGACCCCCTACACTACCCAAACACCACTGCACTAACCTTAATCCTAAAACACTACCCCCAGCACGACCCCTACACTACCCAAACACCACTGCACTACCCTAAAACATGACCCCTACACTACACAAACACCACTGCACTACCCTAAACCCTAAAACACTACCCCCAGCACGACCCCTACACTACACAAGCACCACTGCACTACCCTAAACCCTAAAACACTACCCCAGCACGACCCCCTACACTGCCCGAACACCACTGCACTGCCCTAAACCCTGAAACACCAGCCCCTGCACGACCCCCTACACTGCCTGAACACCACTGCACTGCCCTAAACCCTGAAACACCAACCCTAGCATGACCCCCTACACTGCCCAAACACCACTGCACTCCCCTAAACCCTGAAACACCACCCCCTTCACGACCCCCTACACTGCCCGAATACCACTGCACTGCCCTAAACCCTGAAACACCACCCCCAGCATGCCCCCTACCCTGCCCGAACACCACTGCACTGCCCTAAACCCTGAAACACTACCCCCAGCAAGACCTCCTACACTGCCCGAACACCACTGCACTGCCTTAAACCCTGAAATATCACCCCCAGCAAGACCCCCTACACTGCCCTAACACCACTGCCCTAAACCCTGAAACACCACCCCCAGCACGACCCCCTACACTGCCCGAACACCACTGCAATGCACTGCCCTAAACCCTGAAACACCACCCCCAGCACGACCCCCTACACTGCCCGAACACCACTGCACTGCCCTGAACCCTGAAACACCACCCCCTGCACGACCCCCTACACTGCCCGAACACTACTGCACTGCCCTAAACCCTGAAACACCATCCCCAGCACGACCCCCTACACTGCACGAACACCACTGCACTGCCCTAAACCCTGAAACACTATCCCCAGCAAGACCCCCTACACTGCCCGAACACCACTGCACTGCCCTAAACCCTGAAACATCACCCCCAGCAAGACCCCCTACACTGCTTGAACACCACTGCCCTAAACCCTGAAACACCACCTCCAGCAAGACCCCCTACACTGCCCGAACACCACTGCACTGCCCTAAACCCTGAAACACCAGCCCCAGCACGACCCCTACACTGCCCGAACACCACTGCACTGCCCTAAACCCTGAAACACCACCCCCTGAATGACCCCCTACACTGCCCGAACACCACTGCACTGCCCTAAACCCCGAAACACCACCCCTGCACGATCCCCTACACTGCCCGAACACTACTGCACTGCCCTAAACCCTGAAACACCACCCCCAGCACGACCCCCTACACTGCATGAACACCACTGCACTGCCCTAAACCCCTAAACACTACCCCCAGCAAGACCCCCTACACTGCCCGAACACCACTGCACTGCCCTAAACCCTGAAACATCACCCCCAGCAAGACCCCTACACTGCCCGAACACCACTGCCCTAAACCCTGATACACCACCCCCAGCTCGACCCCCTACACTGCCCGAACACCACTGCACTGCCTTAAACCATGAAACACCAGCCCCAGCACGACCCCCTCCACTGCCCGAACACCACTGCACTGCCCTAAACCCTGAAACACCACCCCCAGCATGACCCCAAACACTGCCCAAACACCACTGCACTGCCCTAAACCCTGAAACACCACCCCCAGCACGACCCCCTACACTGCCCGAACACCACTGCACTGCCCTAAACCCTGAAACACCACCCCCAGCACGACCCCCTACACTGCCCGAACACCACTGCACTGCCCTAAACCCTGAAACAGCAGCCCCAGCACGACCCCCTACACTGCCCGAACACCACTGCACTACCCTAAACCCTCAAACACCAGCCCCAGCACGACCCCCTACACTGCCAGAACCCCACTGCACTGCCCTGAACCCTGAAACGCCAGCCCCAGCAAGACCCCTACACTGCCCGAACACCACTGCACTGCCCTAAACCCTGAAACACCACCCCCAGCAAGACCCCCTACACTGCCCGAACACCACTGCACTAAAGCCTGAAACACCACCCCCAGCAAGACCACCTACACTGGCCGAACACCACTGCACTGCCCTAAACCCTGAAACACCACCCCTGCACGACCCCCTACACTGCCCAAACACCACTGCACTGCCCTAAACCCTGAAACACCACCCCCTGCACGACCCCCTACACTGCCCGAACACCACTGCACTGCCCTAAACCCTGAAACACCACCCCTCAGCACGACACCCTACACTGCCCGAACACCACTGCACTGCCCTAAACCCTGAAACATCACCCCTAGCAAGACAAAATTTGGCAAAGAGGTAGTTCTTGGTTCAGAAAGAACCCTTTTTGTTAAATGGTGTAAATCCGTTCAGTAGTTGCGGAGAAATTAAAAAAATAAGAGTCAGAAAATCAATTTCCCATAGGAAACTTTATGCAAGGCTACAGCCCGAACTGCTGAACGGAATTACACCAAATTTGGCAAAGAGGTAGTTCTTGGTTCAGAAAGAACCCTTTTTGTTAAATGGTGTAAATCCGTTCAGTAGTTGCTGAGAAAATCAAAAGTAAAAACACATATATATCTGGGCGGAGCCTAACCACACATGTCATCGTGAGATCTGATTGGCTGTCAGCACTTCATCCTGGAATTGCTGGCAGCCATCTTGGGACCAATATAAATGATAGTACCCCATTGAAATGCATTGTAGTGAATCAAAGATTTTGAGGGTTACCAAAAGGAGAACTATAAAGGGTGATAACAGACTTTAGTTACATTAGAATTCATTTGTTGATGGTACCTTACTAATTTCAGGAATTGTGGTGTGTTCTAAGGTGATTTTACCCTGTGAAAAACCTTCTGCTGGGATATCATGAATCATGTTTGAGAGAAAACTATTTTCACATGCTTGTCCCATACAGTTTTGGAAGGTGCTCCAGAAGCTAAAATGAGAGCATATTTTCTGTAAATTCACATTATCTTTCTCAGTCATGTATGAATGAAGTCTGACATTCTCAGTAAAACATGTACATCCAACAAGGGCAGAGACTGTCAGTTGATTCCTTTGTGTTCTACTGCAGCTTCCCAGAGTGTTCTAAAGAACAACTAGAGTGCTAACAGCCTTACTTATGACAAAAGTATGGCACACCTGAAGCCATCTTGATTGGAATAAACTGGTAACACTTAAAACATTTAATTTAAAAAGGAACAAAATGATGGGGTTCATCTTGTCATAGAAATTATGGTTAGTGCTCTGGAAAGAAAAATTAGGACATGTTTCAAGTGTGATCTCAAATATCTTCCTGTTATATTTCAACAGGAGCAGCCTGTCAGTTGATGCCTTTGTGTTCTACTGCAGCTTCCCAGAGTGTTCTAAAGAACAACTAGAGTGCTAACAGCCTTACTTATGACAAAAGTATGGCACACCTGAAGCCATCTTGATTGAAATAAACTGGTAACACTTAAAACATTTAATTTAAAAAGGATCAAAATTATGGGGTTCATTTTGTCATAGAAATTATGGTTAGTGCTGTAGAAAGAAAAATTAGGAGATGTTTCAAGTGTGATCTCAAATATCTTCCTGTTATATTTCAACAGGAGCAGCCTGTCAGTTGATGCCTTTGTGTTCTACTGCAGCTTCCCAGAGTGTTCTAAAGAACAACTAGAGTGCTAACAGTCTTACTTATGACAAAAGTATGGCACACCTGAAGCCATCTTGATTGGAATAAACTGGTAACACTTACAACATTTAATTTAAAAAGGAACAAAATGAGGGGGTTCATTTTGCCATAGAAATTATGGTTAGTGCTGTAGAAAGAAAAATTAGGACATGTTTTAAGTGAGATCTCAAATATCTTCCTGTTATATTTCAACAGGAGCAGCCTGTCAGTTGATGCCTTTGTGTTCTACTGCAGCTTCCCAGAGTGTTCTAAAGAACAACTAGAGTGCTAACAGCCTTACTTATGACAAAAGTATGGCACACCTGAAGCCATCTTGATTGGAATAAACTGGTAACACTTAAAACATTTAATTTAAAAAGGAACAAAATGAGGGGGTTCATTTTGCCATAGAAATTATGGTTAGTGCTGCAAAAAGAAAATTTAGTGCATGTTTTAAGTGAGATCTCAAATCCTCTTCTATTTCATTAGAAAATTCTGACATGCAGACTGAAACAATTACTTTCAATACCAGCAGTAGACTTCCAGTTAACTCCTTGGTGAGCAGTAGCTTTACTACAGTGATCTAATGAACAACTAGAGTGCTAACATTCTGAATTTATGGCAAATGTGTGACACATCTGAATGCCTTCTTGATGGAATCAAAGTAAAAAACTGAAAGCATTTCCTACTGAGGAGACTGCAGTAAATGAGGAAATTAGGAAACTTCATAACAAAGAAGTCTTCCAAGATGGCCACCAGTGAAAAAGAGCCCAAATGTAGCACAAATATTACCCAGATGTAGCCCACATATATCCCAATGACAAAAGTGTGAAAAACACTTTTTATTTTTTGTTTTTTTGCAGTTTTATGTAGTGCAGACTGGTCAGGTATTGGAGCGTTGCATCTTAAAACATGACCCCCCTACACTACAAAAACACCACTGCACTACCCTAAACCCTAAAACACTATCCCAGCACGACCTCCTACACTACACAAGCACCACTGCACTATCCTAAACCATAAAACACTACCCCCAGCATGACCCCCTACACTACACAAACACCACTGCACTACTCTAAACCCTAAAACACTACCCCAACACCACTGCACTAACCTAAATCCTAAAACACTACCCACAGCACGACCCCCTACACTACCCAAACACCACTGCACTACCCTAAAACATGACCCCCTATACTACACAAACACCACTGCACTACCCTAAACCCTAAAACACTACCCCCAGCATGACCCCCTACACGACACAAGCACCACTGCACTACCCTAAACCCTAAAACACTACCCCCAGCACGACCCCCTACACTACACAAACACTACTGCACTACCTTAAACCCTAAAACACTACCCCCAGCACGACCCCCTACACTACCCAAACACCACTGCACTAACCTTAATCCTAAAACACTACCCCCAGCACGACCCCCTACACTACCCAAACACCACTGCACTACCCTAAAACATGACCCCTACACTACACAAGCACCACTGCACTACCCTAAACCCTAAAACACTACCCCCAGCACGACCCCCTACACTACACAAGCACCACTGCACTACCCTAAACCCTAAAACACTACCCCCAGCACGACCCCCTACACTGCCCGAACACCACTGCACTGCCCTAAACCCTGAAAGACCAGCCCCTGCACGACCCCCTACACTGCCTGAACACCACTGCACTGCCCTAAACCCTGAAACACCAACCCTAGCATGACCCCCTACACTGCCTAAACACCACTGCACTCCCCTAAACCCTGAAACACCACCCCCTTCACGACCCCCTACACTGCCCGAATACCACTGCACTGCCCTAAACCCTGAAACACCACCCCCAGCACGCCCCCTACCCTGCCCGAACACCACTGCACTGCCCTAAACCCTGAAACACTACCCCCAGCAAGACCTCCTACACTGCCCGAACACCACTGCACTGCCCTAAACCCTGAAACATCACCCCCAGCAAGACCCCCTACACTGCCCGAACACCACTGCCCTAAACCCTGAAACACCACCCCCAGCACGACCCCCTACACTGCCCGAACACCACTGCAATGCACTGCCCTAAACCCTGAAACACCACCCCCAGCACGACCCCCTACACTGCCCGAACACCACTGCACTGCCCTGAACCCTGAAACACCACCCCCTGCACGACCCCCTACACTGCCCGAACACCACTGCACTGCCCTAAACCCTGAAACACCAACCCCAGCACGACCCCCTACACTGCACGAACACCACTGCACTGCCCTAAACCCTGAAACACTATCGCCAGCAAGACCCCCTACACTGCACGAACACCACTGCACTGCCCTAAACCCTGAAACATCACCCTCAGCAAGACCCGCTACACTGCCCGAACACCACTGCCCTAAACCCTGAAACACCACCTCCAGCAAGACCCCCTACACTGCCCGAACACCACTGCACTGCCCTAAACCCTGAAACACCAGCCCCAGCCCGACCCCTACACTGCCCGAACACCACTGCACTGCCCTAAACCCTGAAACACCACCCCCTGAATGACCCCCTACACTGCCCGAACACCACTGCACTGCCCTAAACCCCGAAACACCACCCCCTGCACGATCCCCTACACTGCCCGAACACTACTGCACTGCCCTAAACCCTGAAACACCACCCCCAGCACGACCCCCTACACTGCATGAACACCACTGCACTGCCCTAAACCCCTAAACACTACCCCCAGCAAGACCCCCTACACTGCCCGAACACCACTGCACTGCCCTAAACCCTGAAACATCACCCCCAGCAAGACCCCTACACTGCCCGAACACCACTGCCCTAAACCCTGAAACACCACCCCCAGCACGATTCCCTACACTGCCCGAACACCACTGCACTGCCTTAAACCATGAAACACCAGCCCCAGCACGACCCCCTCCACTGCCCGAACACCACTGCACTGCCCTAAACCCTGAAACACCACCCCCAGCATGACCCCCTACACTGCCCGAACACCACTGCACTGCCCTAAACCCTGAAACACCACCCCCAGCACGACCCCCTACACTGCCCGAACACCACTGCACTGCCCTAAACCCTGAAACACCACCCCCAGCACGACCCCCTACACTGCCCGAACACCACTGCACTGCCCTAAACCCTGAAACAGCAGCCCCAGCACGACCCCCTACACTGCCCGAACACCACTGCACTACCCTAAACCCTCAAACACCAGCCCCAGCACGACCCCCTACACTGCCAGAACACCACTGCACTGCCCTAAACCCTGAAACGCCAGCCCCAGCAAGACCCCCTACACTGCCCGAACACCACTGCACTGCCCTAAACCCTGAAACACCACCCCAGCAAGACCCCCTACACTGCCCGAACACCACTGCACTAAAGCCTGAAACACCACCCCCAGCAAGACCACCTACACTGGCCGAACACCACTGCACTGCCCTAAACCCTGAAACACCACCCCTGCACGACCCCCTACACTGCCCGAACACCACTGCACTGCCCTAAACCCTGAAACACCACCCCTGCACGACCCCCTACACTGCCCGAACACCACTGCACTGCCCTAAACCCTGAAACACCACCCCTCAGCACGACACCCTACACTGCCCGAACACCACTGCACTGCCCTAAACCCTGAAACATCACCCCTAGCAAGACAAAATTTGGCAAAGAGGTAGTTCTTGGTTCAGAAAGAACCCTTTTGTTAAATGGTGTAAATCCGTTCAGTAGTTGCGGAGAAATTAAAGAAAATAAGAGTCAGAAAATCAATTTCCCATAGGAAACTTTATGCAAGGCTACAGCCCGAACTGCTGAACGGAATTACACCAAATTTGGCAAAGAGGTAGTTCTTGGTTCAGAAAGAACCCTTTTGTTAAATGGTGTAAATCCGTTCAGTAGTTGCTGAGAAAATCAAAAGTAAAAACACATATATATCTGGGCGGAGCCTAACCACACATGTCATCGTGAGATCTGATTGGCTGTCAGCACTTCATCCTGGAATTGCTGGCAGCCATCTTGGGACCAATATAAATGATAGTACCCCATTGAAATGCATTGTAGTGAATCAAAGATTTTGAGGGTTACCAAAAGGAGAACTATAAAGGGTGATAACAGACTTTAGTTACATTAGAATTCATTTGTTGATGGTACCATACTAATTTCAGGAATTGTGGTGTGTTCTAAGGTGATTTTACCCTGTGAAAAACCTTCTGCTGGGATATCATGAATCATGTTTGAGAGAAAACTATTTTCACATGCTTGTCCCATACAGTTTTGGAAGGTGCTCCAGAAACTAAAATGAGAGCATATTTTCTGTAAATTCACATTATCTTTCTCAGTCATGTGAGAATGAAGTCTGACATTCTCAGTAAAACATGTACATCCAACAAGGGCAGAGACTGTCAGTTGATTCCTTTGTGTTCTACTGCAGCTTCCCAGAGTGTTCTAAAGAACAACTAGAGTGCTAACAGCCTTACTTATGACAAAAGTATGGCACACCTGAAGCCATCTTGATTGGAATAAACTGGTAACACTTAAAACATTTAATTTAAAAAGGAACAAAATGATGGGGTTCATCTTGTCATAGAAATTATGGTTAGTGCTCTGGAAAGAAAAATTAGGACATGTTTCAAGTGTGATCTCAAATATCTTCCTGTTATATTTCAACAGGAGCAGCCTGTCAGTTGATGCCTTTGTGTTCTACTGCAGCTTCCCAGAGTGTTCTAAAGAACAACTAGAGTGCTAACAGCCTTACTTATGACAAAAGTATGGCACACCTGAAGCCATCTTGATTGAAATAAACTGGTAACACTTAAAACATTTAATTTAAAAAGGAACAAAATGATGGGGTTCATTTTGTCATAGAAATTATGGTTAGTGCTGTAGAAAGAAAAATTAGGACATGTTTCAAGTGTGATTTCAAATATCTTCCTGTTATATTTCAACAGGAGCAGCCTGTCAGTTGATGCCTTTGTGTTCTACTGCAGCTTCCCAGAGTGTTCTAAAGAACAACTAGAGTGCTAACAGTCTTACTTATGACAAAAGTATGGCACACCTGAAGCCATCTTGATTGGAATAAACTGGTAACACTTACAACATTTAATTTAAAAAGGAACAAAATGAGGGGGTTCATTTTGCCATAGAAATTATGGTTAGTGCTGTAGAAAGAAAAATTAGGACATGTTTTAAGTGAGATCTCAAATATCTTCCTGTTATATTTCAACAGGAGCAGCCTGTCAGTTGATGCCTTTGTGTTCTACTGCAGCTTCCCAGAGTGTTCTAAAGAACAACTAGAGTGCTAACAGCCTTACTTATGACAAAAGTATGGCACACCTGAAGCCATCTTGATTGGAATAAACTGGTAACACTTAAAACATTTAATTTAAAAAGGAACAAAATGAGGGGGTTCATTTTGCCATAGAAATTATGGTTAGTGCTGCAAAAGAAAATTTAGTGCATGTTTTAAGTGAGATCTCAAATCCTCTTCTATTTCATTAGAAAATTCTGACATGCAGACTGAAACAATTACTTTCAATACCAGCAGTAGACTTCCAGTTAACTCCTTGGTGAGCAGTAGCTTTACTACAGTGATCTAATGAACAACTAGAGTGCTAACATTCTGAATTTATGGCAAATGTGTGACACATCTGAATGCCTTCTTGATGGAATCAAAGTAAAAAACTGAAAGCATTTCCTACTGAGGAGACTGCAGTAAATGAGGAAATTAGGAAACTTCATAACAAAGAAGTCTTCCAAGATGGCCACCAGTGAAAAAGAGCCCAAATGTAGCACAAATATTACCCAGATGTAGCCCACATATAGCCCAATGACAAAAGTGTGAAAAACACTTTTTATTTTTTGTTTTTTTGCAGTTTTATGTAGTGCAGACTGGTCAGGTATTGGAGCGTTGCATCTTAAAACATGACCCCCCTACACTACAAAAACACCACTGCACTACCCTAAACCCTAAAACACTACCCCCAGCACGACCCCCTACTCTACCCAAACACCACTGCACTAACCTAAATCCTAAAACACTACCCCAGCACGACCCCCTACACTACCCAAACACCACTGCACTACCCTAAAACATGACCCCTACACTACACAAACACCACTGCACTACCCTAAACCCTAAAACACGACCCCCAGCACGACCCCCTACACTACACAAGCACCACTGCACTACCCTAAACCCTAAAACACTACCCCCAGCACGACCCCCTACACTGCCCGAACACCACTGCACTGCCCTAAACCCTGAAACACCAGCCCCTGCACGACCCCCTACACTGTCTGAACACCACTGCACTGCCCTAAACCCTGAAACACCACCCCCAGCACGACCCCTACACTGCCCGAACACCACTGCACTGCCCTAAACCCTGAAACACTACCCCCAGCAAGACCTCCTACACTGCCCGAACCCCACCGCACTGCCCTAAACCCTGAAACATCACCCCCAGCAAAACCCCCTACACTGCCCGAACACCACTGCCCTAAACCCTGAAACACCACCCCCAGCACGACCCCCTACACTGCCCGAACACCACTGCAATGCACTGCCCTAAACTCTGAAACACCACCCCCAGCACGACCCTTTACACTGCCCGAACACCACTGCACTGCCCTGAACCCTGAAACACCACCCCCTGCACGACCCCCTACACTGCCCGAACACTACTGCACTGCCCTAAACCCTGAAACACCATCCCCAGCACGACCCCCTACACTGCACGAACACCACTGCACTGCCCTAAACCCTGAAACACTACCCCCAGCAAGACCCCCTACACTGCCCGAACACCACTGCACTGCCCTAAACCCTGAAACATCACCCCCAGCAAGACCCCCTACACTGCCCGAACACCACTGCCCTAAACCCTGAAACACCACCTCCAGCAAGACCCCCTACACAGCCCGAACACCACTGCACTGCCCTAAACCCTGAAACACCAGCCCCAGCATGACCCCTACACTGCCCGAATACCACTGCACTGCCCTAAACCCTGAAACACCACCCCCTGCATGACCCCATACACTGCCCGAACACCACTGCACTGCCCTAAACCCCGAAACACCACCCCCTGCACGATCCCCTACACTGCCCGAACACTACTGCACTGCCCTAAACCCTGAAACACCACCCCCAGCACGACCCCCTACACTGCATGAACACCACTGCACTGCCCTAAACCCGTAAACACTACCCCCAGCAAGACCCCTACACTGCCCGAACACCACTGCACTGCCCTAAACCCTGAAACATCACCCCCAGCAAGACCCCTACACTGCCCAAACACCACTGCCCTAAACCCTGAAACACCACCCCCAGCAAGACCCACTACACTGCCCGAACACCACTGCACTGCCCTAAACCCTGAAACACCACCCCCAGCACGACCCCCTACACTGCCCGAACACCACTGCACTGCCCTAAACCATGAAACACCAGCCCCAGCACGACCTCTACACTGCCCGAACACCACTGCACTACCCTAAACCCTGAAACACCACCCCCAGCACGACCCTCTACACTGCCCGAACACCACTGCACTGCCCTAAACCCTGAAACACCAGCCCCAGCACAACCCCGTACACTGCCCGAACACCACTGCACTACCCTAAACCCTGAAACACCAGCCCCAGCAAGACCCCCTACACTGCCCGAACACCACTGCACTGCCCTAAACCCTGAAACACCACCCCTAGCAAGACCCCCTACACTGCCTGAACACCACTGCACTAAAGCCTGAAACACCCCCCCCAGCAAGACCACCTACACTGGCCGAACACCACTGCACTGCCCTAAACCCTGAAACACCACCCCCTGCACGACCCCCTACACTGCCCGAACACCACTGCACTGCCCTAAACCCTGAAACACCAGCCCCTGCACGACCCCTACACTGCCCGAACACCACTGCACTGCCCTAAACCCTGAAACACCAGCCCTCAGCACGACACCCTACACTGCCCGAACACCACTGCACTGCCCTAAACCCTGAAACACCACCCTCAGCACGACACCCTACACTGCCTGAACACCACTGCACTGCCCTAAACCCTGAAACACCACCCCCAGCACGACCCCCTACACTGCCGGAACACCACTGCACTGCCCTAAACCCTGAAACACCATGCCCAGCACGACCCCCTACACTGCCCGAACACCACTGCACTGCCCTAAACCCTGAAACATCAACCCCAGCAAGACCCCCTACACTGCCTGAACACCACTGCCCTAAACCCTGAAACACCACCCCCTACACTGCCCGAACACGACTGCACTGCCCTAAACCCTGAAACACCACCTCCAGCAAAACCCCCTACACTGCCTGAACACCATTGCTCTGCCCTAAATCCTGAAACACTAGCCCCAGCACGACCCCCTACACTGCCCGAACACCACTGCACTGCCCTAAACCCTGAAACACCACCCCCAGCACGACCCCCTACACTGCCCAAACACCACTGCACTGCCCTAAACCCTGAAACACCAGCCCCAGCAAGACCCCCTACACTGCCCGAACACCACTGCACTGCCCTAAACCCTGAAACACCAGCCCCAGCACGACCACCTACACTACCCGAACACCACTGCACTACCCTAAACCCTAAAATACTACCCCCAGCACGACCTCCTACACTACCCGAACACCACTGCACTGCCCTAAACCCTAAAACACTCCCCCCAGCATGACCCCCTACACTACCCGAACACCACTGCACTGCCCTAAACCCTAAAACACTCCCCCCAGCACGACCCCTACACTACCCAAACACCACTGCACTGCCCTAAACCCTAAAACACTACCCCCCGCATGACCCCCTACACTACCCAAACACCAATGCACTACCCTAATCCCTAAAACACTACCCCCGCATGACCCCCTACACTACCCTAAACCCTAAAACACTACCCCGCACGACTCCCTACACTACCCAAAGACCACTGCACTACCCTAAACCCTAAAACACGACCTCCTACACTACACAAACACCACTGCACTACCCTAAACCCTAAAACACTACCCCCTACACTACACAAACACCACTGCACTACCCTAAACCCTAAAAAACTACCCCCAGCATGACCCACTACACTACTCAAACACCACTGCACTACCCTAAACCCTAAAAAACTACCCCCAGCAGTACCCCTACACTACCCAAACACCACTGCACTACCCTAAACCCTAAAACACTACCCCCAGCAGTACCCCCTACATTACCCAAACACCACTGCACTACCCTAAATCACTACCCCCAGCACGACCCCCTACACTACCCAAACACCACTGCACTACCCTAAAACACTACCCCAGCACGACCCCCTACACTACCCAAACACCACTGCACTACCCTAAACCCTAAAACACTCCCCCAGCACGACTCCCTACACTACCCAAACACCACTGCACTACCCTAAACCCTAAATCTACCCCCAGCATGACCCCCTACACTACACAAACACCACTGCACTACCCTAAACCCTAAAACACTACCCCCAGCATGACCCTCTTCACTACCTAAACACAACTGCACAATTTGTTACAGGCGTTGCAACGCAGGCCTGTGGTGCTTACTGGAAGTACCTAGTGGGCTAGTTGAGCCCCAGGGACCCTCAGGATTCAAGGTGACCTAATCCCCCAACTTAAAACGCACCACGGGGCGCGTTTGCACAGTGGTGAAGGGAGGGGCGGGGCCTCAGGTGACATGTGCGCAAACACGCCCTGTGGTGCGTTTTAAGTTGGGGAATTAATTCCCTTTGAATCCTGAGGGACCCTGGGGCCAACTAGCCCACCAGGTACCTTCAGTAAGCACAACAGAGTTGCGTTGCAGAGAGGTGAAAAAAGGTGCGTGGCCTCTGAACGCCTCTCTGCAACTCAGCTCTGTGGTCCTAACTGTAGGTACCTGGGGGGCTAGTTGGGCCCCAGGGACCCTCAGAATTCAAGGGGACTTAATCCCGCAACTTAAAACGCGCCACGGGGTGCGTTTGCACACATGTCACCTCAGGCCCCCCTCCCTTCACCACTGTGCAAACGCGCCCTGTAGCGCGTTTTAAGAGGTAGTTTTAATCCCCCTGCCCTATTATGTACTAGGGACTTGCAGAGGAGGTCATGCTAATCACAGGGGTACCCCAACGCATAGTGTTCCCTAGTGTATGTAGGTGTTTTCACTGTATTCTAAGTTTTTTTTAGCATAGCACTGGCTTTGGTTAGTCAGAGTCAGTTACCACCAGTACCCGTTTGAAAAAGTTGTGGGCACAGGATGATTTTGCAACAAGGCCTCTTTCTGCTCCTCTGTTGGTTCTTTCTGCACATCTTTTGCTTCTTTCTGTGCGTTTTTTCTTCTTTCTTCACATGTCCTACCTCTGTAGGCATAGTTAGAATCTAGCATTTAAAAAAACCTTTGAAATTCACTTAAAAGATCATAGGTTTCAGGCACGTTATAGTTAGAAATTAGCATTTAAAAAACCTTTGAAATTCACTGAAAAAACCATAGGTTTCAGACACGTTATAGTTAGAAATTAGCATTTAAAAAACCTTTGAAATTCACTGAAAAAACCATAGGTTTTAGGGACAGTTATAGTTAGTTGGACATTTCACTCGTACAAAACCATAGAAATTCCCCCGTTATAGTTAGTTCAGCTAACTATAACTCGCGCCCCCGCAATGCACTGCTGATGACGTCACATATTACATCACTCATGACATGGTCAGTGACATCACTGATGACATCACTGATGACATCTCAAATGACATCACTGATGACATCATCCATGTGATAATTTCATGCATCTTCTCACACCCTAATATAACTTTTGATACACCCACTCTAAATTACAGACTGCCATTCTCAAAACCATAGACACTCCAACACCAAAAACTACATACCCACTCACTGATTCTTAGGTCTACACACACATCCACTCACTCACCCGTACAGTCACTCATACTTAGTCACTCAGTACAGGACTATCATATGCACTCATACACCTATATAAACACTCACACACCGCCACTCATCCATAGAGGTACTCACACACCTAGTCAGTCATGCAAAAAACTTAATCACACACCCATTTACTCACCTATACAGTTATACACACACCAGCTCACTTACTCATACAAATACTAGCACATTCTTACGCTCTTATACAATCACTGATATAAGTACACACTCATCCATACAGCCACTCTCACAATCACACACTCTCACTTATAGCCATTTATATACTCCAACACACATATATACTGCCTTGCACATATGTAGTTACTCACACATGTACCACTGAGGTATACATTCAATCACTAACACACCCATACACACACTCACCCACCCATACAGTCCATCACAGATGCACTCTTGAAACCATGCACCCAGTGAATCACCAACTCACACATCTATACACAGAGTCACACACACCCCACCCACACAAACACTCAGGCACCCATACAGATACTCAGACAATCAATCAATAACCCATGTAGACACTCATGTAGCTATTCAGAAAGCCATGCAGCCGCTTACAAACCAACAGACAGACGGATACAGACATTCACACAGTTTAGTCACTAACCCATGCATTCAGTAAGATACATTTAATCACTCACTTGTAGAGTCAGTCACTCACGTACTAAATCATCCATTCAGACACTTATACACCCACTCATTCTTCAATACGCCTTTCCCTAAATATATGAAACATATTTAAACTTTACAGAAACACACAGTCACTGGATGATGTCATCAGTGATGTCATCAGTGATGTCATTTGAGATGTCATCAGTGATGTCACTGACCATGTCATGAGTGATGTAATATGTGACGTCATCAGCAGTGCATTGCGGGGCGCGAGTTATAGTTAGCTGAACTAACTATAACGGGGAATTTCTATGGTTTTGTACGAGTGAAATGTCCAACTAACTATAACTGTCCCTAAAACCTATGGTTTTTTCAGTGAATTATATATATATATATATTACCTACTGGCGGTCGCCAGTAGGTAGTTATAGGTAGGACCTATTTTCCATAGGAAATTCACAACATTCTATTTCCAATAACTTTGGCGCCGGTTGATGAATCTTCGCGAAATTTTCAAAACTCGTGGGGCGCTCCGGTCCACTCCTATCCTGAAAGTCTCGGGGTGATTCATCAAGTGGGGGCCGCGAAAAAAGGGGGGTCCCAAAACGTGTTTTCCCCATGCAATTTTCCATAGGAAACTTTAGTCGCAGCTACAGCCCGAACTGCTGAACGGAATTACACCAAATTTGGCAAAAAGGTAGCCCTTGGTTCAGAGTCATGCCTTTTGGTTAAATGGTGTAAATCCGTTCAGTAGTTCCTGAGAAATGTGAAAAAGAAAACACATATATATCTGGGCGGAGCCTAACCACACATATCATCATGAGATCTGATTGGCTGTCAGCACTTTATCCTGGAATTGCTGGCAGCCATCTTGGGACCAATATAAATGATAGTATCCCATTGAAATGCATTGTAGTGAATCGAAGATTTTGAGGGTTACCAAAAGGAGAACTATAAAGGGTGATAACAGACTTTAGTTACATTAGAATTCATTTGTTGATGGTACCATACTAATTTCAGGAATTGTGGTGTGTTCTAAGGTGATTTTACCCTGTGAAAAACCTTCTGCTGGGATATCATGAATCATGTTTGAGAGAAAACTATTTTCACATGCTTGTCCCATACAGTTTTGGAAGGTGCTCCAGAAGCTAAAATGAGAGCATATTTTCTGTAAATTCACATTATCTTTCTCAGTCATGTGAGAATGAAGTCTGACATTCTCAGTAAAATATGTACATCCAACAAGGGCAGAGACTGTCAGTTGATTCCTTTGTGTTCTATTGCAGCTTCCCAGAGTGTTCTAAAGAACAACTAGAGTGCTAACAGCCTTACTTATGACAAAAGTATGGCACACCTGAAGCCATCTTGATTGGAATAAACTGGTAACACTTAAAACATTTAATTTAAAAAGGAACAAAATGATGGGGTTCATTTTGTCATAGAAATTATGGTTAGTGCTGTAGAAAGAAAAATTAGGACATGTTTCAAGTGTGATCTCAAATATCTTCCTGTTATATTTCAACAGGAGCAGCCTGTCAGTTGATGCCTTTGTGTTCTACTGCAGCTTCCCAGAGTGTTCTAAAGAACAACTAGAGCGCTAACACTCTTACTTATGAGATTATTATGGCACACCTGAAGCCATCTTGATTGGAATAAACTGGTAACTCTTAAAACATTTAATTTAAAATGAACAAAATGAGGGGGTTCATTTTGTCATAGAAATTATGGTTAGTGCTGTAGAAAGAAAAATTAGGACATGTTTTAAGTGAGATCTCAAATATCTTCCTGTTATATTTCAACAGGAGCAGCCTGTCAGTTGATGCCTTTGTGTTCTACTGCAGCTTCCCAGAGTGTTCTAAAGAACAACTAGAGCGCTAACAGTCTTACTTATGACAAAAGTATGGCACACCTGAAGCCATCTTGATTGGAATAAACTGGTAACACTTAAAACATTTAATTTAAAAAGGAACAAAATGAGGGGGTTCATTTTGCCACAGAAATTATGGTTAGTGCTGCAGAAAGAAAATTTAGGGCATGTTTTAAGTGAGATCTCAAATCCTCTTCTATTTCATTAGAAAATTCTGACATGCAGACTGAAACAATCACTTTCAATACCAGCAGTAGACTTCCAGTTAACTCCCTGGTGAGCAGTAGCTTTACTACAGTGATCTAATGAACAACTAGAGTGCTAACAATCTGAATTTATGGCAAATGTGTGACACATCTGAATGCCTTCTTGATGGAATCAAAGTAAAAAACTGAAAGCATTTCCTACTGAGGAGACTGCAGTAAATGACGAAATTAGGAAACTTCATTACAAATAAGTCTCCCAAGATGGCCACCAGAGAAAAAAGAGCCCAAATGTAGCACAAATATCACCCAGATGTAGCCCACATATAGCCCAATGACAGAAGTGTGCAAAACACTTTTTATTTTTAGTTTTTCTGCAGTTTTATATAGTGCAAACTGGTCAGGTATTGGAGCGTTACATCTTACTTGGACCCCTTATTGCGTATTTTGCACGAAGTACATGAGATTGATCTTGCGAAACATTGAACTTTACGATTCTGTTAACCTGAAGTTGCTCTGAACCGGGCTTTGTAACACCCGTTTTTACCTACTGGTTTTAATTAATTCTCACTGTATTGTATTAGGAAAGAGGATTTACTGTTTTTATGTACACTTTTATGATCTATGTTTCTAAATCAGATCAAATAAAGTTTAATGAATTCTATGGCAGGACGGAGGCGAGGATTATGCATATCTTTCCTCACTTTATTTGCATAGCAGTTCAAAGAAAACGTAACACAACAATCATTAAACAAAAGACTACACAACCCATGAACCATTAGAGGGGTAGTCTCCAAGGCAACTATAGTCCAATCATATCACAGTCCATCGTATATAATATCGTGACGTCCCTTCCGCTTCCTCTTTCTTCACTGCTCGTCAGTTAAGTGCATTCCTTACATTCTTGGCTTAATCGGACGTTGTTGCTGTTTGTATAGCGGTTTCTTGTGCATGTTATTAGCATTATTGCCTTGGTATTGTTTCATATTCCCTGCGCAGCAGGCTCTTGCCCGAGCGCGTTCTCCCCCTCGCAGTTTCTCCCGCTGTGTGCTCTGCGCGCGGTGAGATCCTGTCAGGCGCGTCTGGTCCGAGCGAGGCAGCTCCGTCGAGCGCTCCCGCTGGTCTTTACGCACGTTTGGGAATCCGGTCACTCCTTTAGTGTCCGCTTGATTCCCGACCAACCCTCGCCTAATTTTGACACCGCTACGCGGTGATTTCCCCACACGGCCACGTTAGTGACCATCGCCACCTGGTGGTGGTAATTGGTATTGCGCCTCAGTCTATTCTTATAACAGCTTCGGGGAAAGCCCAGCTGTTGGAGCACTGACGAGGGGGCTGTCTTAAGGATTTTAAGGGCATTTGTTCTGTGCTCACACCCTCTGCTATCATGTCTTCTCCAGAAGACCATTTTTACTCCTCCTACCAGGAAGTGGAGGAGGAATGGCCCCCCAACTTCTCCCTCCAGCAGTGGACCAAGCCCTCTCTCTGGCTATTTCTAGGGCGCTGGCTCCTCTTAGGGATCAGGTTGATAAGCTGGCGAAAAGCATCCCTGGGGTGTTCAGTGACCCAGATCTGGTGGTGGCGGGTCCAAGTAGCTCCCAGATGGGGAATAAAAGGGCCGTTAAGCATAACGCGGGGCACTTGGAAGGATTTGATAAACTTACGGAGACCTTCCTCAAGAGTGCGCGAACGCTAAAACATGCACCCTGCCAGGAGGAGGAGGGGCCCGGAGAAAATTGCGACACTGTCACCACTATTGTAGACCCCGACAGCGGGTTTCCCTTAAAGGGTGTATCGGAGGACGATTTCTCCTCCGATGAGGATAAGGACTCGGGCGTCCCTGGCGTCCAGAGTCCCACTCCTCTCAGTCCCCGGTTGGGGACGGGGTCCACTCGGACATGTTCGAGCCTACCCAAATTTACCATCCTAGGTCGGCAGAGTGGACACCTGACGCCAAAGTGGCAGAGTATGTGGTGGGGAAAATCCATCAACCCCTTGAAAGGGAGGTCAGGAATAGGATGAGGGGAGAATGCCCCAGGCCCTCACTGAAGGGGAAGGTGGCACACACGCCTGAAATTGATGAGAAACTATGTACCTTTTTCTCCAAGTATATGAGGGATCCCAAGAAAGGAATTGATAGGTCTTGGACGTGGTAGGGCCCTTGACCCAAATTATTCAATTGACGGAGCGTTCCAAAGAGTCAGGATCCCCTTTGTCCACGGATATTGTGGCTGGTTGGGCGCACTACCCTAAACCCTAAAACACTACCCCCTCCACTACCCAAACACCACTGCACTACCCTAAACCCTAAAACACTACCCCCAGCACGACACCCTACACTACCCAAACATAACTGCACTACCCTAAACCCTAAAACACTACCACCAGCACGACTCCCTACACTACCCAAACACCACTGCACTACCCTAAACCCTAAAACACTACCCCCAGCACGACTCCCTACACTACCCAAACACCACTGCACTACACTAAACCCTAAATATACCCCCAGCATGACCTCCCAAACTACACAAATACCACTGCACTACCCTAAACACTAAAACACTACCCCCAGCATGACCCCCTACACTACCCAAACACCACTGCACTACTAAACCTAAAACACTAAACCCAGCATGACCCCCTACACTACCCAAACACCACTGCACTACCCTATACCCTAAAACACAACCCCCATACACTACACAAACACGACTGCACTACCCTAAACCCTAAAACACTACCCACAGCATGACCCCCTTCCCTACACAAACACCACTGCACTGCCCTAAACCCTAAAACACTACCCCAGCACTACCCCCTACACTACCCAAACACCACTGCACTACCCTAAACCCTAAAACACTACCCCCAGCACGACTCCCTACACTACCCAAACACCACTGCACTACCCTAAACCCTAAAACACTACCACCAGCATGACCCCCTACACTACTCAAACACCACTGCACTAACCTAAACCCTAAAACACTAACCCAGCATGATCCCCTACACTACCCATACACCACTGCACTACCCTAAACCCTAAAACACTACCCCCAGCACGACCCCCTACACAACCCAAACACCACTGCACTACCCTAAACCCTAAAACACTACCCCCAGCATGACCCCCTACACCACCCAAACACCACTGCACTACCCTAAACCCTAGAAAAGAAACCCCCACCCCATGCCCAATTCCCCTTACCTCTCACTCCTCATGGTTCCTCTCTCCTCGTGGTTCCTGCTTCACGTCATCTCTGAGGGGCGGTGCACGTCGTTGTGAGGAAATGGAACAGCCTCTGTTTCCTTACAACGACATGGATCGTCTACATGTTTTTTAGAACGCATGGTCATTTACCATACATACCTTTACAACAAAATTTGTTGTAATGGCATGCGTGGTAGTGACCATGCGTTCTAAAAAAATACGTAGTAATGACTTCGTGATGTACAACGCATGCGTGGTAATGCATGCGTTGTAATGGTATCGCAAAGTAAAAAAGTCGATATAACGGCTGTTTACCGATCGAAGCTGGCCCCTGTTCTTCAGTGAGACGTTTATTTGATTAATTAGGAGGAAGGAATGTGTTTTTTAGCGAAAAGTGCATTCCCGGCTGTTGTATTGTGAAAGTGTCTGCGTGGCCTGGTTTCACTTCCGGTGAGAGAGTGGAAGAGTCTGTTTGGATCTAAAGGAGTTCTGTTGTTGGACGGGGCCGGCGCGACATGTCATCAGAAAACATAGCTAATGGAAAGCGTCCTCCCTGAAGTGTGGAGCAGTGCCATGAGAGGTCAACGAGCGTGCGTCCCACCGCAGTATGACCGTACCGCGTGACCCATGTGCCGCCTCCAGGTTACGGGAGGCAGAAGCGGCATCGCAGGACCTCTTGAAGACCGTTGTAGCACTAATTCTACATTTTGGTACTAGGGCATTTTAACTTCGTTGTTCCTGCCAGATACAAAGAGAAGATCCTGTGTTATTCAGTGCCCTCATTACCTTTTTTGTGGGTTGTGGTGCTTGTCACTTCGCTGCCCTGCCGGTGCACACGACTGGGCACCCCACCTCATGTGCCATCTGCAGGGCCTCTGCCCTCGGATCACTGGTTTCGGTTTCTGGAGTGGCAACATAAACAGTTGCTCCCAAAGGACTAGCCTGAACACTTAGGTGAATATCCCCTGCACCAGCATTCAACGGAAATTCTTTCCTAGCTCTCCCACGTCAACAAGCACGGCTCCGCTCGCGACACCGTATGACGTCATCGGAGCCATAAGAGGACCTCGTCGGCATGCTGACGTCAGTTCCACCCATTTTTTCCGTGCCACCGAGGCAAACAGGGGACCGAGACATTTTCACATGTATACATAGTATAATAAATATATATATATTCACTGAAAAAACCATAGGTTTCAGGCACGTTATAGTTAGAAATTAGCATTTAAAAAACCTTAGAAATTCACTGAAAAAACCATAGGTTTCAGGCACGTTATAGTTAGAAATGAGCATTTACAAAACCTTAGAAATTCACTGAAAAAACCATAGGTTTCAGGGGCGTTATAGTTAGTTGGACATTTCACTCGTACAAAACCATAGAAATTGCCCCGTTATAGTTAGTTCAGCTAACTATAACTCGCGCGCCCGCAATGCACTGCTGATGACGTCACATATTACATCACTCATGACATGGTCAGTGACATCACTCATGACATCACTGATGACATCTCAAATGACATCACTGATGACATCACTGATGACATCATCCAGTGAATGTGGGTTTTTCTGAAAATTAAATATGTTTTATATATGTATATCTCAAGGTCGATGGAAGAATAAATGGGTATATAAGTGTCTAAATGGATGATTATTTTTTGTAAAATTGATTGTATAACTGACTAAGTGTATCTTAGTGAATACATGGGTTAGTGAGTAATGTTTAAATATGAAAATATCTGTATCAGTCTCTCACTTTGTGTATAAGTGGCTGCATGGGTTGGTGAGTAGCTACATGAGTGTCTATATGGGTTATTAGTTGTTTTTTTGAGTATCAGTATGAGTGTCTGAGTGTCTGTATGGTTCGGTGGGGGTATTACTTAGTGCATAGATGCATGAATGAGTGACTCACTGTTTGTATGTGTTGAAGACAGCATGTGTGCAGGACTGTATAGGTGGATGAGTATGTGTATGGGTGTGTTAGTGAGTGAATGACTGTCTCAATAGTGTCTTTATGAGTAACTACATATGTTTTAAACTAGTATATGTGAGTATTGGTGTATATAAGTGAGTATATGTGAGAGTGAGAGATTGGAAGAGTTCCTGTACAAATAAATAGGTGTTTCTATAAGTGATTGTTTAAGAGAGTAAGTATGTGTAAGTTTCTGTAGAAGTAAGTGTGGTAGTGTGTGTATAACTGTATATGCAAGTAAATGGATGTTTGATACTTTGTTTGCATGTGTGACTATGTGTGTGAGTAACTCTATGGATGAGTGGCGGTGTGTAACAGGATGTATAGGTGTATGAGTACATATGATGAGTGAGTACATGTATGAGTGACTGTATAGGGACTGTTGGTGAATGAGTGGATGTGTGTGTAGATCTTGGAATTACTGAATAGGTGTGTTGTAACTGGTATTGGTATGTCCATTGTTTTGAAAATGTTAGTTTGTATTTTTGAGTGTGTGTATCAAAGGTTATATTAGGGTGAGAGGAGGTCTGCCACTCTATCACAAGGATGATGTCATCAGTGATGTCATCAGTGATGTAATTTGAGATGTCATCAGTGATGTCATCAGTGATGTCACTGACCATGTCATGAGTGATGTAATATGTAACGTCATCAGCAGTGCATTGCGGGCGCGCGAGTTATAGTTAGCTGAACTAACTATAACGGGGGAATTTCTATGGTTTTGTACGAGTGAAATGCCGAACTAACTATAACGCCCCTGAAACCTATGGTTTTTTCAGTGAATTTCTAAGGTTTTTTAAATGCTAATTTCTAACTATAACGTGCCTGAAACCTATGGTTTTTTCAGTGAATATATATATATATATTATCTACTGGCGGTCGCCAGTAGATAGTTATAGTTAGGACCAATTTTCCATAGGAAATCCGCAACATTCTATTTGAAATAACTTTGGCGCCAGTTGACGAATCTTCGCGAAATTTTCAAAACTTATGGCCCGCTCCGGTCCGCTCCTGTCCTGAAAGTTTCGGGTTGATTCGGCAAGTGGGGGCCGAGAAAAAGGGGGGTCCCAAAACGTGTTTTCCCCATGCAATTTTCCATAGGAACCTTTCATTGCAGCTACAGCCCGAACTGCAGAACGGAATTACACAAAATTTGGCAAAAAGGTAGCCCTTGGTTCAGAGTCGTGCCTTTTGGTTAAATGGTGTAAATCCGTTCAGTAGTTCCTGAGAAATTTGAAAAAGAAATCACATATATATCTGGGCAGAGCCTAACCACACATGTCATCGTGAGATCTGATTGGCTGTCAGCACTTCATCCTGGAATTGCTGGCAGCCATCTTGGGACCAATATAAATGATAGTACCCCATTGAAATGCATTGTAGTGAATCGAAGATTTTGAGGGTTACGAAAAGGAGAACTATAAAGGGTGATAACAGACTTTAGTTACATTAGAATTCATTTGTTGATGGTACCATACTAATTTCAGGAATTGTGGTGTGTTCTAAGGTGATTTTACCCTGTGAAAAACCTTCTGCTGGGATATCATGAATCATGTTTGAGAGAAAACTATTTTCACATGCTTGTCCCATACAGTTTTGGAAGGTGCTCCAGAAGATAAAATGAGAGCATATTTTTGTAAATTCACATTATCTTTCTCAGTCATGTGAGAATGAAGTCTGATATTCTCAGTAAAACATGTACATCCAACAAGGGCAGAGAGTGTCAATTGATTCCTTTGTGTTCTACTGCAGCTTCCCAGAGTGTTCTAAAGAACAACTAGAGTGCTAACAGCCTTACTTATGACAAAAGTATGGCACACCTGAAGCCATCTTGATTGGAATAAACTGGAAACACTTAAAACATTTAATTTAAAAAGGAACAAAATGTTGGGTTCATTTTGTCATAGAAATTATGGTTAATGCTGTAGAAAGAAAAATTAGGACATGTTTCAAGTGTGATCTCAAATATCTTCCTGTTATATTTCAACAGGAGCAGCCTGTCAGTTGATGCCTTTGTGTTCTACTGCAGCTTCCCAGAGTGTTCTAAAGAACAACTAGAGCACTAACAGTCTTACTTATGACAAAATTATGGCACACCTGAAGCCATCTTGATTGGAATAAACTGGTAACACTTAAAACATTTAATTTAAAAAGGAACAAAATGAGGGTGTTCATTTTGCCATAGAAATTATGGTTAGTGCTGTAGAAAGAATAATTAGGACATGTTTTAAGTTAGATCTCAAATATCTTCCTGTTATATTTCAACAGGAGCAGTCTGTCAGTTGATGCCTTTGTGTTCTACTGCAGCTTCCCAGAGTGTTCTAAAGAACAACTAGAGTGCTAACAGCCTTACTTATGACAAAATTATGGCACACCTGAAGCCATCTTGATTGGAATAAACTGGTAACACTTAAAACATTTAATTTAAAAAGGAACAAAATGAGGGGTTCATTTTGCCATAGAAATTATGGTTAGTGCTGTAGAAAGAAAAATTAGGACATGTTTCAAGTGTGAACTCAAATATCTTCCTGTTATATTTCAACAGGAGCAGCCTGTCAGTTGATGCCTTTGTGTTCTACTGCAGCTTCCCAGAGTGTTCTAAAGAACAACTAGAGTGCTAACAGCCTTACTTATGACAAAATTATGGCACACCTGAAGCCATCTTGATTGGAATAAACTGGTAACACTTAAAACATTTAATTTAAAAAGGAACAAAATGAGGGGTTCATTTTGCCATAGAAATTATGGTTAGTGCTGTAGAAAGAAAAATTAGGACATGTTTCAAGTGTGATCTCAAATATCTTCCTGTTATATTTCAACAGGAGCAGCCTGTCAGTTGATGCCTTTGTGTTCTACTGCAGCTTCCCAGAGTGTTCTAAAGAACAACTAGAGCGCTAACAGTCTTACTTATGACAAAATTATGGCACACCTGAAGCCATCTTGATTGGAATAAACTGGTAACACTTAAAACATTTAATTTAAAAAGGAACAAAATGAGGGGGTTCATTTTGCCATAGAAATTATGGTTAGTGCTGTAGAAAGAAAAATTAGGACATGTTTTAAGTGAGTTCTCAAATATCTTCCTGTTATATTTCAACAGGAGCAGCCTGTCAGTTGATGCCTTTGTGTTCTACTGCAGCTTCCCAGAGTGTTCTAAAGAACAACTAGAGTGCTAACAGCCTTACTTATGACAAAATTATGGGACACCTGAAGCCATCTTGATTGGAATAAACTGGTAACACTTAAAACATTTAATTTAAAAAGGAACAACATGAGGGGTTCATTTTGCCATAGAAATTATGGTTAGTGCTGTAGAAAGAAAAATTAGGACATGTTTCAAGTGTGATCTCAAATATCTTCCTGTTATATTTCAACAGGAGCAGCCTGTCAGTTGATGCCTTTGTGTTCTACGGCAGCTTCCCAGAGTGTTCTAAAGAACAACTAGAGCGCTAACAGTCTTACTTATGACAAAATTATGGCACACCTGAAGCCATCTTGATTGGAATAAACTGGTAACTCTTAAAACATTTAATTTAAAAAGGAACAAAATGAGGGGTTCATTTTGTCATAGAAATTATGGTTAGTGCTGTAGAAAGAAAAATTAGTGCTAAAACACTACCCCCAGCACGACACCCTACACTACCCAAACATAACTGCACTACCCTAAACCCTAAAACACTACCACCAGCACGACTCCCTACACTACCCAAACACCACTGCACTACCCTAAACCCTAAAACACAACCCCAGCACGACTCCCTACACTACCCAAACACCACTGCACTTCACTAAACCCTAAATATACCCCAGCATGACCTCCCACACTACACAAACACAACTGCACTACCCTAAACCCTAAAACACTACCCCCAGCATGACCCCCTACACTACCCAAACACCACTGCACTACCCTAAACCCTAAAACACTAACCCCAGCATGACCCCTAGACTACCCAAACACCACTGCACTACCGTATACCCTAAAACACGACCCCCTACACTACACAAACATGACTGCACTACCCTAAACCCTAAAACACTACCCACAGCAGGACCCCCTTCACTACAGAAACACCACTGCACTTCCCTAAACCCTAAAACACTACCCCAGCACTACCCCCTACACTACCCAAACACCACTGCACTACCCTAAACCCTAAAACACTACCCCCAGCACGACTCCCTACACTACCCAAACACAACTGCACTACCCTAAACCCTAAATCTACCCCCAGCACGACCCCTACACTACCCAAACACCACTGCACTACCCTAAACCATAAAACACTACCCCCAGCATGACCCCCTACACTACACAAACACCACTGCACTACCCTAAACCCTAAAACACTACCACCAGCATGACCCCCTACATTACTCAAACACCACTGCACTACCCTAAACCCTAAAACACTACCCCAGCATGATCCCCTACACTACCCATACACCACTGCACTACCCTAAACCCTAAAACACTACCCCCAGCATGACCCCCTACACTACTGCACTACCTAAACCCTAAAACACTACCCCCAGCACAACCCCTACACTACCCAAACACCACTGCACTACCCTAAACCCTAAAACACTACCCCCAGCACCACCCCTACACCACCCAAACACCACTGTACTACCCTAAACCCTAGAAAAGAAACCCCCACCCCATGCCCAATCCCCCTTACCTCTCACTCCTCATGGTTCCTCTCTCATCGTGGTTCCTGCTTCACGTCATCTCTGAGGGCGGTGCACGTCGTTGTGAGGAAACGGAACAGCCTCTGTTTCCTTACAATGACATGGATCGTCTACATGTTTTTAGAACGCATGGTCATTTACCATACATACCTTTACAACAAAATTCGTTGTAAAGGCATGCGTGGTAAATGACCATGCGTTCTAAAAATGCGTAGTAATGACTTCGTGATGTACAACGCATGCGTGGTAATGGATGCGTTGTAATGGCATCGCAAAGTAAAAAAGTCGTTGTAACGGCTGTTTACCGATCGAAGCTGGCCCCTGTTCTTCAGTGAGACGTTTATTTGATTAATTAGGAGGAAGGAATGTGTTTTTTTACCGAAAAGTGCATTCCCGCTGTTGTATTGTGAATGTGTCCGCGTTTCCTGGTTTCACTTCCGGTGAGAGAGTGGAAGAGTCTGTTTGGATCTAAAGGAGTTCTGTTGTTGGACGGGGCCGGCGCGACATGTCATCAGAAAACATAGCTAATGGAAAGTGTCCTCCCTGAAGTGTGGAGCAGTGCCATGAGAGGTCAACGAGTGTGCGTCCCACCGCAGTATGACCGTACCGTGTGACCCATGTGCCGCCTCCAGGGTACGGGAGGCAGAAGCGGCATCGCAGGTCCTCTTGAAGACCGTTGTAGCACTAATTCTACATTTTGGTACTAGGGCATTTTAACTTCGTTGTTCCTGCCAGATACAAAGAGAAGATCCTGTATTATTCAGTGCCCTCGTTACCTTTTTTGTGGGTTGTGGTGCTTGTAACTTCGCTGCCCCGCCGGTGCACACGACTGGGCTCCCCACCTCGTGTGCCATCTGCAGGGCCTCTGCCCTCGGATCACTGGTTTCGGTTTCTGGAGTGGCAACATAAACAGTTGCTCCCAAAGGACTAGCCTGAACACTTAGGTGAATATCCCCTGCACCAGCATTCCACGGAAATTCTTTCCTAGCTCTCCCACGTCAACGAGCACGGCTCCGCTCGCGACACCGTATGACGTCATCGGAGCCATAAGAGGACGTCGTCGGCGTTCTGACGTCAGTTCCACCCATTTTTTCCATGCCACCGAGGCAAACAGGGGACCAAGACATTTTCACATGTATACATAGTATAATAAATATATATATATTCACTGAAAAAACCATAGGTTTCAGGCACGTTATAGTGAGAAATTAGCATTTAAAAAACCTTAGAAATTCACTGAAAAAACCATAGGTTTCAGGCACGTTATAGTTAGAAATTAGCATTTAAAAACCTTAGAAATTCGCTGAAAAAACCATAGGTTTCAGGGGCGTTATAGTTAGTTGGACATTTCACTCGTACAAAACCATAGAAATTTCCCCGTTATAGTTAGTTCAGCTAACTATAACTCGCATGCCTCGGAATGCACTGCTGATGATGTCACATATTACATCACTCATGACATGGTCAGTGACATCACTCATGACATCACTGATGACATCTCAAATGACATCACTGATGACATCATCCAGTGAATGTGTGTTTTTCTGAAAATTAAATATGTTTTATATATGTATATTTCAAGGTCGATGGAAGAATAAATGGGTATATAAGTGTCTAAATGGATGATTTTGTTTTGTAAAATTGATTGTATAACTGACTAAGTGTATCTTAGTGAATACATGGGTTAGTGAATAAAGTTTAAATATGAAAATATCTGTATCAGTCTCTCACTTTGTGTATAAGTGGCTGCATGGGTTGGTGAGTAGCTACATGAGTGTCTATATGGGTTATTAGTTGGTTTTTTGAGTATCAGTATGAGTGTCTGTATGGTTCGAGTGGGGGTATTACTTAGTGCATAGATGCATGAATGAGTGACTCACTGTTTGTATGTGTTGAAGACAGCATGTGTGCAGGACTGTATAGGTGGATGAGTATGTGTATGGGTGTGTTAGTGAGTGAATGACTGTCTCAATAGTGTCTTTATGAGTAACTACATATGTTTTAAACTAGTATATGTGAGTATTGGTGTATATAAGTGAGTATGAGTGAGAGTTTGGAAGAGTTCCTGTACAAATAAGTAGGTGTTTCTATAAGTGATTGTTTAAGAGAGTAAGTATGTGTAAGTTTCTGTAGAAGTAAGTGTGGTAGTGTGTGTATAACTGTATATGCAAGTAAATGGATGTTTGATACTTTGTTTGCATGTGTGACTATGTGTGTGAGTAACTCTATGGATGAGTGGCGGTGTGTAACAGGATGTATAGGTGTATGAGTACATATGATGAGTGAGTACATGTATGAGTGACTGTATAGGGACTGTTGGTGAATGAGTGGATGTGTGTGTAGATCTTGGAATTACTGAATAGGTGTGTTGTAACTGGTATTGGTATGTCCATTGTTTTGAAAATGTTAGTTTGTATTTTTGAGTGTGTGTATCAAAGGTTATATTAGGGTGAGAGGAGGTCTGCCACTCTATCACAAGGATGATGTCATCAGTGATGTCATCAGTGATGTCATTTGAGATGTCATCAGTGATGTCATGAGTGATGTCACTGACCATGTCATGAGTGATGTAATATGTGACGTCATCAGCAGTGCATTGCGTGCGCGCGAGTTATAGTTAGCTGAACTAACTATAACGGGGGAATTTCTATCGTTTTGTACGAGTGAAATGTCCAACTAACTATAACGCCCCTGAAACCTATGGTTTTTCAGTGAATTTCTAAGGTTTTAAATGCTAATTTCTAACTATAACATGCCTGAAACCTATGGTTTTTTCAGTGAATATATATATATATATTATCTACTGGCGGTCGCCAGTAGATAGTTATAGTTAGGACCTATTTTCCATAGGAAATCCGCAACATTCTATTCCCAATAACTTTGGCGCCGGTTGACGAATCTTCACGAACGTTTCAAAACTCGTGGGGCGCTCCGGTCCGCTCCTGTCCTGAAAGTCTCAGGGTGATTCGTCAAGTGGGGGCCGAGAAAAAAGGGGGGTCCCAAAACGTGTTTTCCCCATGCAATTTTCCATAGGAACCTTTAGTCGCAGCTACAGCCCGAACTGCTGAACGGAATTACACCAAATTTGGCAAAAAGGTAGCCCTTGGTTCAGAGTCATGCCTTTTGGTTAAATGGTGTTAATCCGTTCAGTAGTTCCTGAGAAAATCAAAAGTAAAATCACATATATATCTATGGCCGCGGAGGATCCGCGCACCCTCCCGATCACGAGCTGCATGCTAATTGGCTGTCAACACTCCAAACCAGGAAGTGTTGGCAGCCATCTTGTTCCTCGGTAGAATCGAGGCACAGAAACAAGTGCGCAAAATGCAAAAAGGGGGCAGGGTAGAAACCCCCTGACCCCCTAGGCCTGCTTAGGGGGTCCCACAAGGTCCCCAGGGGCCAAAAAAAGCATTTTTTTTTTTAAAATCGGCGGGATGCGCGCAGGGTGCACGGATCCCGCCGTGAAAAAAAAAACGGAGCGCGGTCTCCCGCGCCTCGCTGCTATTTTGCCCCCGGGTGGGCCAAGTCCCGGGGGCATGCGGGGGTTTGTAAAACTTATGTATGGGGGGCCTCTAAGGCCCCCCCAAGCCCCGGGGACTGCCACCCCCCGGGGCTTCTTTTTTTTAATAAATAAATTACCTGTGTGGGGGGGCTCCAGCCCCCCCACATGCCCCAGGGACTGCCACCTCCCGGGGCACTAACAAAAGAAATGTGGGGGTCCGTTTCGGACCCGAAGCCCGGGGACCACCACCTCCCTGGGGCTTTACTAATGAAGGAGGGGGCCGCGCGGCCCCCTTCCTGGAGCCCTCCATGGCCCTGGGGACCGCCACCCCCCAGGGCCGGCTCCTGCAGTGTCCCGGGGTTCCTACCCATGATTCAAGGGGACTTAATCCCCCAACTTAAAACGCACCACGGGGCGCGTTTTCACAGTGGTGAATCGAGGGGGCGGGGCCTGATGTGATATGTGTGCAAACATGCCCTGTGGTGCGTTTGAAGTTGGGGAATTAATTCCTCTTCAATCCTGAGGGTCCCTGGGGGCCAACTAGCCCACCAGGTATGTCCAGTAAGCGCCACAGAGCTGCGTTGCAGAGAGGTGTAAAAAGGGGCGTGGCCTCTGAACACCTCTCTGCAACACAGCTCCCTGGCGCATACTGGAGGTACAAGGTGGGCTAGTTGGACCCCAGGGACCCTCAGGATTCAAGGGGACTTAATCCCCCAACTTAAAACGCACCACGGGGCGTGTTTGCACAGTGGTGAAGAGAGGGGGTAGGGCCTGATGTGACAAGTTAGTTAGTTAGTTTTAATCCCCCTGTCCTATTATGTACTAGGGACTTACAGAGGAGGTCATGCTAATCACAGGGGTACCCCAACGCATAGTGTTCCCTAGTGTATGTAGGTGTTTCCACTGTATTCTAAGTGTCTTTTAGCATAGCACTGGCTCTAGGCCTGGTTAGTCAGAGCCAGTTAACACCAGTACCCGTCTGAAAAGATTGTGGGCACAGGATGATTTTGCAACAAGGATTCTTTCTGCTCCTCTGTTGGTTCTTTCTGCACATGCCTTGCTTCTTCCTGCACTTTTCTTCGTCTTTGTGGACTTCTGTTGCTTGTTTCTGCATTTCCTTTGCTTCTTTCTGTGCGTTTTTTCTTCTTTCTTCACATGTCCTACCTCTGTAGGCATAGTTAAAAAATTGCATTTAAAAAACCTTTGAAATTCACTGAAAAAACCATAGGTTTCAGGCACGTTATAGTTAGAAATTAGCATTTAAAAAACCTTAGAAATTCACTGAAAAAACAATAGGTTTTAGGAAAAGTTATAGTTAGTTGGACATTTCACTCGTACAAAACCATTGAAATTCCCCCGTTATAGTTAGTTCAGCTAACTATAACTCGCGCCCCTGCAATGCACTGCTGATGACGACACATATTACATCACTCAGCAGTGCATTGCGGGGGCGCGAGTTATGTCCAACTAATTATAACTTTCCCTAATACCTATGGTTTTTTCAGTGAATATATATATATATACATATTCACTGAAAAAATCAAAGGTTAAATGGAGGTTATAGTTAAGTGAAAATGTCAGATAAAATGTTACATTTTAAGCTAAATAAAACATGGAAATTCCCTAGTTATATTTTACTGAGTTAACTAGCACTGGTACCCCAACCATTCCCAGTGTTGTCATCATTGATGTCACTTGAGATGTTAATAACGATAGCAGCAATTATGTCATAAGGAGAGCATTGTGGGGACACAAGTTCTCGTTAGCTTAGTAAATTATAACAAGTGAATTTCAGTGTTTTTTTGCTTTTATTATGTTTAATATTAACGGACAATTTCACCTAACTATAAGGTCACTTTTGCCTTTGTTCTAATGTAAAGTAAAATATTATTACCATACCTAACTACACCGCCACTTTAAACTTTGTATTTTCACTGAATTTCTAGTTTTTTGTTTTTTTTACTTAAAGTAAGTTCTTTTTACCATACCCAACCCATATTCAATTGAGATAGATACTTCAAAAATTTGCAGCCTAGTTTCAAGTAAATAGCACGCCATCAAATGTGCGAAATTCCTAACTACTGCAACAGTTTTCTTGTAAAGTTTAATGAAAAAAAAAATAGTTGCTCAAAAGTTTCGGAATGAGGCATTGAGATCTGAAGCATTGTCAAGGAGTTTGAAGAAGTCTAGCAGCATGCAAAAACATGTGGATATTTGTTTGAATGATTCAGATGAGACCACACATTCACTTTACAGCCTGTTCGGTAGTTAGCTATGAGAAAGGTGCAGATGGTATCTTATACCCAATCATTTTTACATTCGATAATGTCATTATTACACAAGCAACGTCTGTCAGACTTTCACCACCACCACAACCTCCAGGGGGGCAATGCGGCTGGAGCCGCGCATCATTTTCGCGCCAGCCGGCGCTTAAAGCTTCACTCGGGCTCCCACAGTGCGGGACGCCCGTCAGACTTTCACCGCCAGGGAAGAGACCACAACCTCCAGGGGGCAACGCGCCTGGAGACGCGCATCATTTTCGTGCCAGCCGGCGCTTAAAGCTTCACTCAGGCTCCCGCAGCGCGGGACGCCCGCCAGACTTTCACCGCCAGGGAAGAGACCACAACCTCTAGGGGGCAACGCGCCTGGAGCCGCGCATCATTTTCGTGCCAGGCGGCGCTTAAAGCTTCACTCTGGCTCCCGCAGCGCGGGACGCACGCGGGCGAAGCCAGGGCCAAGGGCGGGCCCGTCCACGCCCGTCGGAGCCCGGAGGAGGCTGGGCTGGGCTTACCCTCTTCCATTCGATGAGCGAAGTATAAGGCTTTCTCAAGGTATTGTTTGCTTTAGTCCCTTTTCCGCCTTCTTTCATTGGTGTTTTTGTTTTAACTTCACTGTTGAACCCCGTCCACTATACTTGGTAGCCCTATGTTGGAGAACTGAACTGAACTGAAATGAGTAAAAGGAAGCCAGCCAAGAAAAATCAGGGGGCGGGACATGTTGGGACGCTTGATGCATTTTTTACGAGGGCTGAATCTGTACTTGCCCATGAAATAGAATTAACAGAGCGGAGGCTCTCTTTGGACTCTTTAATTGCCCAAAAGCGTTCTTCCCTGGGTGGAACACCCTTAATCATTGATCGTATAACCTCTGAGGAACCTACAGGAGAACCAAGCCACACTATAGCTGCAGCGACGAATAAGACTTTATCCCCAGACGTTATAACTGTAACACTTGAACAACCGACTGAAAGTAGTGCCGCTGATCAAAGGTCTAGGAAAAGGAAGGGCGGTGGCCCATTGAGACAAAAAACGCTGAAAAGAGCTTGTACTGAAAAGCGGACTGGGGGTGAGAACTCTGATTCAACTTTGCCTACTCATCCAAGATCTACCAGATCTACTAGATCAACAAAGCAGAAGAATGTAACTATTATCGAAACGGATTTGGTGAATGATTTTGATTTGCTAAAAACTATTGAGAGTATGATGATTGTGCTTTTAAACCCTTTCGTTGATAGACTAACTCAGATAGAGGAGAAATTGTCTACCTTGGAGGCAACTTACCAATTAAGTCAGGTCCCTCAAAATATTGCTGAACCGATAGAAAATCTGAGGCCTACCATACAGTCAGATGGATTATCATCATTAGGCCCTTCACTGGCACTCAGAAGATGTACGCCAAGAAATAGGAAGTTATGAAGCTAGGCAAGGAAAAGGGTCTAATTTATTGGGTGTCGCATGCCAGCGCCTACATAATTTGAGTATATATAATAATAACCTCCACCCCCCAATCCACCAAGGTATAGCAAGAACTGGCATTCCCAGACTCAATCTTGAGTCAAAGGGACCTAATAGGCCTAGAAACACTTGTTCGGATATTAATCGGCCTAGTGCCACCTCCCAGATAGAGGTGGGAGCTGTGGTGTCTAGTTCTGGGAGGGGGGCCTCTGATTGCCAGGCAGTATCTGAGAAATCTAAGGAGAGGTTAGATCTTCCCCCAGCTGCTTGCCCATATGTCATAATTTTAGCAAATGTTCCAGAATTGAAGTCGAACGCTGTGAAATCTACGGAACAGCTAATTCATAAGTGTCAACACTGGTTATCCAACTGTATAGGCAAAAACCTTAATGTCCAAAAACACATTATTATGGCTAGAAGGATTAACTGGCTAGGAAGAACTCCTAAGTCTATCAAAGGTGATTGCATTGTACTAAACTTTGACAATCATCATGTAGTGGGCGAGATATTACCTATACTGCCGTCTACTCCGTCATTCTTTCTGAAATTTCTGCTCTCCCACTTGGGTTCTTTTATAAGCCTTACGGCACTTCACATTTCCTGAGGCCCACAGCTCCTAATCCCCAGAATCCATTTTATTATCGGTTTAATCAGCCTGTTCCTTCTTTGGTTTCACCTTTACCTCTCACTAATAGATTTGCCGCATTGGAAGGCATGCCGACATGTGATTGACTGGATGAACCGAGTATTTTGATTAAGGGTGATAGCAATGAACAGAATATTAAGGCTAATGGTGATGGTAATGAAGAGAGTATTACGCTTGATAGGGATGGTGATGAACAGAGTACTATGGTCAATGGTGATGGTGAAAATCAAACATTAGATGATTCACCAATGACTATTTCCTCAGCTGTAATTTCGCAAAAGAAACAAATTTAGAGAGCGGAAGTATGAATCTGCCCCTAACATCGAGGCAACAAGAGAATATCTTAGGGGCCGCTGTGGTAATGACATGGAATATTGCTGGTTATAACCAGAAAAGAACAAATCCTGAGTGGTTAGCCTTACTAACATTTAAAGACATAATATGTTTGCAGGAGACATGGGAAGTTGAACCAATACATATAAATGGGTATAGATCATTTCATACCCCTGCTATTCCATCGCCAGCTGGGCGTGCTAAAGGTGGATTATTGACTTTACTTTCTAATGCCCTCCCACTCAAAGTAAAGTTCTGTTTAAATACATCACCAAACTATCATGTCATTCTACTAGAGTAATGTGTAGACCAACATTGGCTCCTTATTCATTTTTATAACAACAACTTTGGAACTAATTTACCAGCAGTATTAGTCTCTATTGAAAGAGATATTGAACTTGTACAAAATAAATGCACTAAGCTCTGTAATATAATCTGGCTTGGGGACTTTAACGCTCACCCCTGTGATAAGATGGACTCTCTAGCCTGTGGAATTCTGGATGATGATGGAGAAAGTTTATCCCATTTTAGCCACTCAGAGTATGGTAATGCTCTAAATAGACTGCTAATGATAAATAATTTGGTACTTCTTAATGTGACTGATAATCGAACTGATCAGTTAGGATATACTTTTTTAATCACTCTTTTTCCTCTACCCTTGATTATGTTTTGGTCTCAGACCCTATAAAAGGCCTATTCTCCGACTTTGAGATACCTCTATGCTTTTAGTGACCATGCTGCTATAACCTTCCTTATTCCCTCCTTAATGAGAAATGAAACTAGTTTTAAACTAAATGTAACACCAGTTATTGCAAGGACAAATGGAATTGCTCTGAAGTGGGAGAAAGTAGATACTAGGAGGTTTCTAATAAATCTAGTCTCCAGTAAATCTGAGGAGATAATGACATGCTTAGATGCTGCTCTTAATGATGACATGGTCACAGCTTTTGAGTCAATTTTATTGGAGGTAAAAAATAACTTAACTCATACTATACGCAATGCCCAGCGTAAGAATTTTAGATGGTTTGATGATGCCTGTGACAAGGCCCTAAAAGTTCTTCATTTGGCCTTGAAATCCAAACCTCGCAACTTACCTTTGGTTAGGTTACTGCCACAGGCATATAAAAAAGCTAGGATACTGAGATTGAACTCTCTAAAAGAAGAGTGGTGGGAAAATTTGCAAAAGGCTGCCTTATTAAAATGCTTGCAAGCCTTTTGGTCTGTTATTAATGCGCCTTTCTTAAAAGCACGAACATTCTATCTTATTGGATAATCACGTTGAACAGGGAGATTGGGTCACACATTTTACAAGGGTGTTTGGATCTAATGAGTTGACAACTCCCCAAGTTACCTCTGCTACCCTAACCGGGCGAGGAGATGGTCAAATTTACACTGGAAGAAACTAAGCTTGCTCTAAACCAGTGTAAACGTGCAAAGGCACCAGGACCTGACGGTGTCCCAATTGACCTGTTTCTGGATAACCAAGATCTTTGGGCCCCTCTTTTAACCAATGTTTTTAATAAGATTGTCCACACTGGTGCTCCCTTATCATGGAAAACAACAGTAATTGTGCCTATTTATAAAAAGGGGGATAGGTCAATCCCGAAAAACTACCGGCCAATATCCCTGAGAGATTCCACTGCAAAATTAATGGGACGTCTGCTTTTAAACAGGCTTGAGGAATGGGCCCTGGAAAAAAACATTATAATCCCCTGCCAGTTTGGCTTTAGAAAGGGGAAAGGCACTGTGGATCAGTGCCTGAACCTAAGCTTAATAATAGCAAAATATACTGCAGCCAAAAAGGGTCACTTGTATCTTGCCTTCATGGATCTGTCAGCAGCCTTTGACTGTGTGGCACAGTCTAGGCTCTGGCAGATCATGGAGGCAATGGGGATTGACATACAATTGATTAATATTATCCGCAATTTATATTCAGGTGCCTCAGCCTGTGTTCGATATGGAATGGGAGGAGAATGCACAACACATTTTAAAATCACTAGAGGGGTGAGACAGTGGTGCGTTTTGGCCCCTTTTTTATTCACACTATATACCAACAATGTCGAAACCGCTCTCCTGGGTGCCACTCCTGATGTCCCTTACATCAATTCCCTGCAGGTCCCAATGTTACTATACGCGGACGACGCAGTCATTCTAGCCCGCACCAGTAATGCACTGCGATGCTTAGTGGTAGAATACACAGAATTCATAAATAAGTTGGACATGAAAATTAATTATTCAAAGTCGTTTGTCTTAGTGGCAGGGACAAAGCAGCGGAAACAACCACAAATTACTGTTGAAGGAAGTAAGCTGGGAGTTGTGGATTCTTTTAACTATTTGGGGATCATGTTTGATCGACAATCTAATTGGCTAACTATGGTTGCAAATAGGGCATTGCAAATGGAAAGAAACATTGGAGCACTTTTTAAATTTATTAAAAAAACTGGCTCAAAACCAATAGAAGCAATAAAGACAATTTATGAGGCAAAAACGGTATCAGTCGCTACTTATGGAACAGCCATCTGGGAGATAAGAGATTGTTCTCGATTGCAATGTATAGAAGACACCTTTTTAAAAAAGTGAGGGGCAGATTTACGAGCCCCCTGCGCCACCAGTACGTCACTTTTCATGATGTACTGGTGGCGCAGGGGGCTGCTCCATATTTACAAGGAGAGGAAAAGCCACCCTGCGTGACTTTTCCTCTCCTTATAAATACGGCCCCTTCACACGCAGCACTTTGCGGTGAAGGGGCGTTCCATGGGTGTTGCTGTGGGTGTTCCCACGCAACACTCATGGAACAAGACACATCTCCAGAATTACGAGAAATCGTAACTCTGGAGATGCGTCTGAAGCTACGCCACCCTAGAGGTGGCGTAGCGAGGCGCACCGAGGAGAAATGTTTTCATTTCTCCTCGTTTTTCCTCTTTCAATGCGTGCTGCATTCTGCAGCACGCATTGAAAGAGGAAAATGGTTGTAGTGATTGTTTTTGTGCAGGAAGGTTCCCCTTCCTGCACAAAACAATCTCCCCACGACGCAGGCATCCTTGCACCATGGTGCAAGGGTGCCTGCGCCGGCGCTATGGCTGCAGTTTGTGCGCCAGCGCAGGGAAGCACAAGGATGCGACATATTCTTGTAAATATGTCGCATCCCTGTGCTTCAAAACTAACGCAGCGCGGCGCAGCAAAATGACTTGCTGTACCCCGCTGCGTTAGTTCAACGTAAATCTGCCCCTTAGTCTCTTTACCAAAGTCATGCTCGAATTTTATTTGTCATATGGAATTGAATGTTCCCTACATAACTGATAAAATCCGTATGGCACCGATTTTAATGTGGCATTCAGTGTGGCGGAAGGAGACTCTTTCTCTGACAAGAGATATAATTAATGATATTTTGAAATTAGATGGTGTGGGTAATGTCGCCTGGCTACATTATGTTGAATCCACATTAAAAACTGCAGGGCTATATTATTTATTTGCTGACCCTATGTTATGCCAGTCTATTTCTAAAAAAGATTTAAAAACCCACTTACTCTCTAGCTTACAAGTGAAAAGAGACTCTACAAATAGTAAGCTATCAACAGTAAGAGCATTTCTGGCGACCCTGAGTATTCTGCAATTGGACATGAACTTAACTTATTTATCATTTGTGACCAATTTGCAACATCGGTACATATTGGTGAGATTCCGGCTAGGTTACATCCCCTTGATGCTGGGTCTCACACCTAATACTTACGTAGCTTCTGATCTTCCATTTTGTTCATGTGAGCATCGATCTGCCCAGGATGACTTGCACTTTTTGTTCTTTTGTAAATTTTATTGCGATGAGAGAAAAAGGTTTATTGTCCCTTTGCTACGTAAAATGAATTTTACACAATGTCGCGTGGCCCTTTATTTTTTACAGGGATTATCTGATTGTTTTACTTGCTTTACTGTAGCCTCTTTCTTGTTATCAGTTTTAAAAAGGAAAGAAAGAAAGAGATGCTTAATCTGATGTTTTATCGTTTTATACTCAATATATGAACTGATCTTAGATTTGTTATAATGTTAGTATGTTTTTATGAATTATATTGTTCCCGCTCAATGAGTTTGATCCACTTTATTAGGTATTTGCTGCTGGAAATTTGTAATTATTGTATTTTTAACTATATGTAGTATTGAATATGTTTTTATGTATAGTATACTTTTATGCCTTCATCGTGATGGCGAAATAAAGTTATTCTGACTGTCTGACACAAGCAATAATCATAAATTACACATTATAGTGCCTAGATTTGTTTTCAAAGGGAGCAGAGATTTTGAGACTTTATAAATTCAGTTGAAGGATCATACATGTCGTATGTGATTGCTATTGTGTTTGTTATGTCATGTGAAAGGTTATTAGAAGTGCATTGGGGACATTATGATTGTGTGGCTAACAGTAACAGCGTAATTTATGGTGACTTTTAGAATTTGTATTGCTATCAATAAGACCCCTTTACCTTAAGTTTCTTTCTTGAAATTTCTTAGTTTTGATGACAGACATTTTTATCAGTACATTTTGGGGGTTTCATAACTGTGTACTTTACCAATTGTGCCTGTAATCCTGCACCTTCACGGTTGTGGCATGCTGGTACCTGAAACAAGACTTTGCCTATTCCACTTACTGAAGTCAGCATCCAAGCAATCAGTACCACATAGGTGCAGCTGTCAGCTATGTCCAGCATATAATTGCCATTGATTCTGCCCTTCGTCTATGTTCTGTGAATAACCTATACTATTCCAATCCCTCATTACTGGTGAGGCATAATCTGCCAAGTTTATACTAGGCTTTTGGCATGAGCCATGCTCTGTGTCTGAATCTCCTCCTTATCATATCTGTTTTTGAGAACGCGCCCCTTTTTGCTCCTTGAGTTTTCTTCTAATGATATGTCTAAAATATTTTTTTAAATTTTAATATGAATGTTCATTAACTGCAATTAAGCTTGTGAATCCAGCTTTTAGAATGTGGCTTTTTTCTGAGAAAAGATTTGAGGCCGTACTTTGCCCTTCTTGTGATTGGAGTGCCCACAACGTGCTCCAACAGGGTAATTGATTAAAAAAAAATCCTAATGAAGGTATTGACACCAAAGCATCAAGAGCATTAAAAAGATCAAAACACCATCCAAACATATGATTCGCCTAAAAACGCATTTCCAAATACTAGCATCTTAGAAGCTAGCCTTAAACAGTATTCTTTAACCTATTGCAGAACTTTAACTTTCATTGTTCTCAGATGGTCCCATGCAAGCAAAATGGATCGAACCAAATACACTTTCATGTACTCATCCATACAGAAACAGTGCCCATCTCAGTGTCCCAAGGGCAAGATCTTTTTTTTGAAGGGTACAGATCTGGCCTCTGAGTTACAAAATTCACTTTGGTCCATTATCAAAGCTACTGTTTCTGGGAAGATGAATGAATATTTTCTGATCAACTCAAAAAGGCATCTCCAATTTCAGTCTTCCGCAGTTCTACTAATTGGGATTTAGGCCAAATGCAGCACAGTCAAAATCTCTCTCTTCATGCTAGATTAGTCGTTGCACATCATAGACAGTGGCGAAGGATGCCATGTGACGTTTCTGGACCTCTAGAAGCCTTTAATACCGATGAGAGTCATGCATCCTCTTCACAGGACAGAGGATTAGAATACGAATAGAATACCTCGTCTGAATTGGGCTACTTCTAATATCACAGTTTTCGATTTTGCATAGGTGTGGACCGCAAAATCTCCTACTCTCTTTGACTCAGAGAGCGCCTCATGGATGACTTGGAGAAGTACTTGAGCGTAGCATCTCTCAATGACAATTAGAAACTTAAACGGGAACACTCATGCTCCACCCATGAACGGCTACCAGCTTGAAATGTAACATAACGCAGTGCAAGTCACTCCATAGCCTTACATTTCTTTATAAAGTCTGGAAAAGCGGCGTAAATCGTCCCTTGTGTGGCTTTGTGACTCTGAATTATGGAATTGCACTGCCTTGCTCTACATCTTTAAAAGAATATTACACACATGATTTAAGGCAAAGGCTTCAACAAGTCGTCCAAGTCCTAGTCTTAATTTTAATGAGACTGAAGGAAAGGGATCCTGGCTAGTTTTGTTCAAAACATTCCGGGGGATATGTACAATGAAGTGGCGGAGCGTGTCGTTAGCCTCCTGGGCTTAACGACACAGTCCGCCACTAGGGAAACGCAAGGCTGCACCATATTTACAAGAATGTGGTGCAGCCTTGCGTTTCCCCCTGCGATGGCGCTAAGTGTAACAACTTAGCGCCAATGCAGGCACCCTTGCACCAGAGTGCAAGGGTGTCTGTGTGCAGAGGAGGATTGGTTATGTGTAGGAAGGTGTCCCTTCCTGCACATAAACAATCCTAAAATGCCATTTTGTGACTTTCATGTGTGCTGCTTCATGCAGCACACATGAAAGTTACAAAATGGTATTTTTTAAAAAGGTTTGTTTATGTACAGGAAGGGACACCTTCCTGTACATAAACAAAGCATGACATTTTGCTTTTTCTATGTGTGCTGCACAAGGCATCACACATGGATAAAGCAAAAACGAGGAGAAATAATGCATTTCTCCTCGTTTCGCCAACTTAAGACCAGGATTTTCCTGGTCTTAATTTTGGCGCTGCCTCCTATGTACGCCACCCTTTTACATAGGGGGCTGTTATGTCCCGTATAGAGGCCCTAATGTAGACCCGTTCGTACATGCCCTAAAATGGACGTATTCATATTTGCCCATATATGGTCATATTCGTACTTGCCCTATTATGGTCATAGCTGCATATGCCCAATTATGGTCATAACTGTACATGTCCTATTATAGTCATGATTCCTTATATAGACATGATCTTTCACCTACATTGGTCCTTGCTAGTACACAACGTGCTCTGAGGGCTGAACGTTATCTATCCTGTGGTTTTGAATACAGCAGGGTTTTCCCAAACACAGGCCCACACTGTACTCATCAATTATGCATGGCTCTCTAGGAATACACCACCTGCATAATATGTATGTACAAAGTTCACCCCTGACGTCTTCCTCATGTCTAACGACAGACCAATACAATCCATACTAAGGACCGAGACTCTTTAGGGTATAAATACACCACATCTTGCCCCGGTAAGACAGAGGGAACCAAGACTTCCATGCTGACACACTGACCAGAGACGCTGAGGCTCCTGCATGCAGTCGCTCCAGCTGACAGCGGTCTGACACAGCCCTGACGGGGTGTCCAACTCGACACCAGGACGGTGTCCCACACTCTCTCTATTCAGGTATGGGGGTTTGACTAAATCCTAGAAGGATTCTTGGCTCTTAGGTTTTAGACCTACAGATATGCTAGGTACACTCAGGTACATTTAGTTAGGCATCGTAGGAGTACGCGCACTTGCATAATGCTTTTATATTCATGTATGTATTCATGATTATCGCAATATGGTAGAACTGTTCTATCCCTTTGCTTTTATCGTACTACTGATAATATATCTCTGCTATTGTCTGCTGGTTGCCGCAGCACATATATTTTACACTAGAATTACAACTGTTCAATAAATACTTATTGAAACGCCTGACTGTTTATTCTGTGTAACTTTCTGAGACAAACCGAATAAGTAAGCACGAGTGACTGAGCGAAAGGTAGTACATTGTTTCCACGATTCTGAAGAATTTGGGTTGTCATGATCTAAGGTTGCCAGAAACTAATCTCTCCCCGAGAGGAGGAGATTCTAGTGGCACTGTGAGCTAGCTAATGCAAACCAGGCTAACATATATACGGTGGGGGTGCTCAGAGTCAGTCTACCACCAAGCCCACAGTATATGTTATCCAAACACGCAGGTCCTGCAGGGGTACTATAGGAACTACACGACAGGCAGCGTCAAATGCAATGGGTGTTGGGGTGGAACGCCCACCACAACACCTACTGCACGCCCCTTTCACGCTAAACATAGCTTGAAAGGGTGCCTTATGTACATAAGGCAAGGCCCCTATCGCCACAGGAACATCACAAAAAGTGACGTTCCCGTGGCGATAGGGGCTTGTACATATGCCCCTCCCTGTCCTGATACTAGCAAATGTGCATGCCATCACTAGATTAGTAGTAGGAGCCCAAAAAAAATATTACATAACTACTATACTGATTAAGCTGCATTAGCTGCAATAGGAGTGAGAGTCCAGTCAAGACTTTTCGAATGGTGTATAATGCATTGAAGCTTTTTCAAACCACCCACCTCCTCAATAAATTTCCAATTTCAGGAGGTGCCAACAACAGTATCAAGCCTGTGATTGTTGCAGAGATTTTAAAAAAAACTAAGAAAGGTATAATACCAAACGAGCCATTTTCTACCAGGTGTACCGGTTTGGATTCACACTATCTGAATGCTGGTACCGACTTAACACCCATACCTCCTACCCCTACACATGCATCCATCAGAAGGGTTCTAAAAACACCACCTTTTTTCACTCAACATAGTTAATATCCCCTTCGAAGAGTCAAGGTTAACCTGGTTGCTTACCTCCTTACTAAATGCTCTTTCTTCTACTTTCCTCTTGCTCAATGTAAAGTGCTCCAATGCCTTTCAGTCCATGCTAAATAATAAATAAATATATAAGCAGACTTTCTGAACTGCAGACTAGTTTATTAAAAATAGAGATCAGCAGACCTGAAATATTCAGCTCTTCTTAGATAAATACATTTTCAGTTAAGATTCAAATTTCATTTTGCGAACCCCACCATCCATATTGATTATTTTTTATTATTTTTGGGAATATTTCAAAACGGCTCGTTTGCTCCATATCCTTTCTATCTTTAAGGGAGTTAATTAGAAAGGACACTGCATGCTAACAGCGTTTGATTTTTTTATTGTTCGTCTGAATATAATGCAGTTAATTGCAATCTAGTGACGAATAAAATGCAAGCAAGCAGACTTTCCTTGGCAGTTAGAACTATCAAAGCAATGACTTTGAAGCCTTTTGTACGTAATCTAAAAACATAACTGAAAATATTTTGAAGAACCACAATTCATGCTTATACAACAACATTCTTGGCAGGTAATGTTTTCCATGTGTTCTCTGTAATTGTTTTGCTGTCGTTTGCTGCTGAATTGGCAACGTAGCTTTGCTTAATTATTTCATATTTTTATGATTGTTGTTGTTGTGACAATTATTTGTAAAGCAGTTCTCACACAATAGGGTGATTCACTTTTGTTTCCTGTTCTGTGGCTTGAGAATAAATGACGGGTCATACTAAATTGAACCTAACTTGTTTTAATAAACAGTGAACACGTGTGAAGAAACAAGAGGCTAATGGTGGCAAGTATTTGAGTGCGGTGTGGTGGATGTGAAGGCCTGATGCAAACATCAGTTTGAAAACCGTGCCCCATTAGATTAAGACTGATCCCACACACACACCCCATGCAGACCACACGTGCGCGCCCGCACACACACATACGCACACACACACACAAAATACTGGCACAAGTCACAATGTTTTTAAAATGATAAATCTCAACTAAACACAAAAGATCATCTATTTGAAAATCATGAGAAATGGAGTATCATAAGACTGTCAGAGTTTTAGCAAGTCATTGTCACTGCCATAACAAGAACCCGTGGGTGTACATGCATCCTCTGGTGGTGAAATAAAAATATAGGGGGAGATTTCAATAAAGACACGCAGCCCAGCCCCCCGCGAGGCTGCGCTGCGTTGCGCGACAGGGAGGGAGCAGCTGAGCGCCATATCCTCAGAGATATGGCTCTCTCCTCCCCTTTCCCTTGCGGCGGCGCTGATTTCAGCGCCCGTGCGCCATGCACACACCTTAGCGCCATAGCGCTAGGGTGTGTGCGTGTGTCTAGCTTAGGTTTTGTACAGGAAGGATACCCTTCCTGAACAAAATACTAGGCCTAGACATGATGGAAAGCTTTTCCCACTTTGTATGTGTGCTGCACAGTGCAGCACGCATACAAAGTGGGAAAAGCACGGAGAAATGAAAGCATTTCTCCTGTTAGCGCCTCCTTTGAAGGGGCGTTAACTTTTGGCGCTAAACCATGTCTACAAATCTTTGTAAATATGGTTTTGCGTCAAAAGGCATGGGTGGTTGAATGGGAACGCCCATGTTCCACCCATGTAACGCCCCGTCGGCGTTAAGTATCGCAAAGCAGTGCCTCGCGCTGCTTTGCGCTACTTTGAGGGTGCTTGTTTTGCGCTAGGAAGTAAATAGCAAAAAAAACATTTAACGATGGTTAGCGTCACTTTTGCGACGCTAACCCAGCGCAAAATGTTTGTAAATCTCCCCCTTAGTATTTCCCAATTTCTCTGTCTAAGTTTAAGAAAAATATTTGTAGTGAGTGCACCAGTGGCGTAGCCTAGGGGACTCTGCCGCCGAGCGCTGAAGAGCGCGGGGGGGGGTGCTGGCGGTTAATTTAGCCGCCGCCCCGAAACTCGTACCGCCCCTCCGCCCCCCTTGCTACGCCAGTGGAGTGCACACTAAATGTAGAACTCAATAAAAAGTAAAAAAGATCGCCTAGCAACAATGACAGGCTTTAAAAGACCACCAAGACCATTTTGCATGCTGTTGGTAACGCATCCCCCCCCCCACGCCCCATCTCCCCCCGATCCAACTATAGAGTTAAGGGTGCCTTCGTTAATCTTTTCTTATTATATGCTGGCGGCTTTGATGGGTGTTCAACCTTTAGAAGTGGCTCCTATAGTTCTGACATGAGATTGCCTGGTCATTTATGGTCTGGGATCCTCCTCGTATGTGGCCAGCTGGCTGAGCTCCCACATCTCTCAAACCTAGGACTAGCAGGTGGCATATTTTTGGAAACCCTGGAAACATGGAAATCACATGTAACTGCGACTAAAGCATGTTTAGAAATTGGGATTTGGTGCTTAGTTGTACATTATAGAATTTACCAAATATACTGCCAGTTTTCCTCTTAGATAAGGATGCCTCAAAATATATGTCATACGGTAGCAGTACACCTGCAACATTTAGCTTCAGAGATTAGGCTGTCTATATACAGTTTTGGTACAGCCCCATGTCATTTATGCACTATCGTGACTTACAGGCACTTCAGATGTACTTCGGTTATGTCTTTGTTGTGACTGGACACTATGGATACATGATCAGTCTGAATTACTTAATAAGTAAAAAGCAGTCCCTATAATTTCATCATATAGTTAGGCCAAACACAATTAGAGCACTTTGGTATTCTACGTGACAAACTTCAGTTTTATGACAGAACAGCGCTTTGAAAGCAATTAATCCTAAACTGGATATTAGGATCTAGTGAACATGCTTTGTTTTCAGATAATATGATTATATTGTCTTCCATAAGTTCTCACACGTAATTCCTTTACCTCTCGCCCCTTTGTGGCCAGTATAGTATAAAATACATTCTGATTCTGCATTTGTGATCAATTGAAGAGTTTCCATGTGTAAGTGTATTGCTTCCACAGTTTCATTGTATATTTATTAGAAGCAGTCCATTGTCAATTATTGCTAGTGTTCTAATTTTGATAAATGCTATATGTAATTTCAGAGCCAATGTGGATTGTTTAGGTTTAGGGAGAGCTGAAGAAAGTTGAAATAGTTGACCTTTTAAGAAATATGCCTTTAGGTTGAGTTTCCTGATCACCCTATCCTAAGAATCTGTGTATTGTATTGTGTATTAGATTCTGGGTCTCATACAACCCATCTTTGGATGTTTTCTAGAAAATGAAGAATTCATTTCATGGGAATCATATAGAAGATGCAGTCTAGGTGAGGAGCTACTGTTATGTTAGTTTGCACTCTCTGCAATAATGACAGTTATAGTTCCATTACAATTAATACATTGGGTCAGTTATGTATTGCCATGCTTTGTGAATGAATGCTCTACTTTGCCATTGTGTGTAGGCCTTTATTAAGTATATATTATATACCTCCGGTTAAACCTTATAATCATTAGACTCTTTGGGGGAGATTTACAAAAAAGTCGCGCAACGCAGCCCCCCCGCGAGGCAGCACTGCTTTGCGCGACAGGGAGGGAGCAGGAGAGCATCATATTTTTAGAGATATGGCTCTCTCCTCCCCTTTCCCTTGCGCCGGCGCTGAATTCAGCACCTGTGCGCCATGCACACACCTTAGCACTGTAGCGCTAGGGTGTGTGCATGAGTGTAGCGTAGGTTTTGTACAGTACCCTTCCTGTACAAAATACTATACTAGACATGAGGGAAAGCTTTTCCCACTTTGTATGCGTGCTGCACAGTGCAGCACGCATGCAAAGTCGGAAAAGGAAGGAGAAATGAAAGCATTTCTTCGTCCTTGCGCCTAGTTGAAAAGGGCGCAGTTTTCTCACGCTAAACTCAATCTACTGTTTTTAGTAAATTGGGTTTAGCGTGAGAAACCTTGGGTGGTTGCATGGGAATGCCCATGCACCACCCTTGGCACGCCCCAGGCGCAAAGTAATGCGAAGCAGTGCAATGCGCTGCTTCGCATTACTTTTACGTTATTTCCAGCGCTAAACAAGTTTAACGCTGGAAAGTTAATTGGGGAAAAAAAGATTTTGCGCCAGTGACGCAAACACGGCGCAAAATCTTAGTAAATCTCCCCCCTTGACTGTAGAAATCTGAAATTCTTCACAGCTTCTCTATAGAGCATATCACATGTAACTCACGGTTTTGAAGCACATTTATTGTAAGGCAAGGTGAACTGCCCATCGGGGATAATGCCAGTGAAAGTTGCCATATCAAACAAATTGGTACTGGGGATCCATGATTAACACAAAGATCACAATGAAAGCAGCACTTTTCTGGTTCAAGCTAACTTCCTAATGAACCTCATGCCCTGCACACCCATGCTGTATTAGGCACTGCCAATTTGAAAGGTATTGCAAACATGGCTTTTCATGTCACCCTTGCATTTTCTTTAGATATTTGTTCTGACTCATAATCTTGTACTACTCCTGTTCAAAGAGGAAATGCCCATGCCAAACCTGCAACTAATGAGTGTCATATAACATAACATGGTGTAATGTTACCTTAGCTTATCTTTCTTTACCTAACCTCACCTAATCCTGTTTTATTAGTCTGAGGCAAGGAGGTACCCTGTCATGGGGACTGGTGAAAGAAGAAAATAGACCACAGAGGAGATTCATGCTACCATGCTACTGTGTAGGTAGAGGGAAGATCCTAGGCATTTCCAGCCTTCTAATGCTTATTCAACCAAAGGTGTTGACAAAAGATACTGATCTATTCTAAAATAATCTGCCCCGCGGCAGACCTCTGAGAGACATAGGAAATGAAGCAGTTCTGGAGCCCACTTAACTCATGCTTTTTGCATTGAAGATAGATGTGAAATAGATCAGTGGCGGCTCGGCGTCACCCCACTGCTTTTTTGCAGTGATACAAAGGGAAAATAAAATGATAATAACTCGTGTTATTATCATTTTATTTTCTCCTACTTCCGCCCGCTTTGCGATAGGGGGCGGGGGCAGGGGAGGAGTGGTAGCACCCTCCTAAAGTGCGCAGTGACTGCTTGACCTGCCCTCTCAGGCCTTACAAAACAGTCTTTCGCACTTCGCATGTTCTCCATGCAGGCTGCATTACAGCCTACATGGATAACATGCCCAGGCCCGCAGTCAGCTTCTGAGCACCAAAAATCGGTGCTCTGACCAATCACAACGCTGCTAAGGCAGCATTGTGAGGGGCTGACTGGTTGCCTGGGTGTGCTTCTGGTAAGGCTGAGCGAGGGAGGACTACGGAGGCAAGGAAGCGGCGAGAAGGAACGTTTTTATTTTATTTTTTTTATTCCCGCTCCCCCACGTCCTCCCTCCCTCCCACCCCGTTCCCCCTACCTCCTGCGTCCTCCCGTCCCGTCACCCTACCTCTGTTCAGTGCCGGCCGCCGCTCAAATAGAGACCTCGGGCCTAAGACTTATATCAGACATCATTGTCTGTAATAAGCATAAAAAATGTAAATGTTCAGTGAGCATTACAGATGACACCGTTGATCATCTCTGCAGTACCCCTAGACTATCTTTAGTTGATTTTGCATTTGCTTCACTAAAACACTTTTCATTGTTTCTCCTCATGTCCCCTCCCCGCTCTCTGCCTTTCTCTGGGTTCTATGAGTTGGGCAAATGTCTGCCACACCTTTTGAGATTGAGACCTTCTATTCATTGCTGCTGCACTAATCAACAAGTAAAGGTAACAGGCCACATTGGAGTCCATCACCCGTTGCATGGGGTGACACTTAAAGCTTTACATAGAATGACTGTGAACAGGATGTTCCATTTTTTGCCTTTATTGATGCTGAATAGGAGAATGATTCTCACTCTCTCTGCAGTGAATCTGAGCCTTGGTCAGCCTGCCCAACCAATCCCCTCAAAATACTCCTATGGGAAAGAATAATGCACACCACAAAACCTTTTACTTGCAAGGCAGATCATGAAAGATCATTGCTTGTAACTGAGTGCCTTCCTTTCTTTGTGCTGTGCACAGGGATAAAGATCCTTGTTAATCTTGCTACCTCTCCTGACCTAGCCAAGCTAGCAGATAAATGCTACTTTATCACAAATATTTTCATAAAGTGATAGGAACAACAAAAGTGACATCATAGCTACTTTGACTCACTGTGTCTCCTTCAAAGAAACTGACCCCATTAATGGTTAATTGCATCCTTTTCAACTATTCACTATTGGTAATTTAGCCATGTAACATGTCAACAACAGGTAAATTCAGACAACACACAGCCGTTAGATAAGCAATCCACATGGTATGTATCCAGAATCTTGCCCACATCACCATGCATCCACTATCACCTCCTTTCTTATCCCTACGTTTTGAGATGCTGCTCCCTTTCTCAACTTTTCAGTCTCCCGCCTTTCCATACTTCCCTTTTAATCCTTCTCTTGCAGCTGCTTCTTATTTCCACAATTTGCTATCATCTTCATTCTGTCTTGAATCTTCTCCATTGCCAAACTCATTCTGTATCCTTAATGTCTGCCTGTTTCACCATCCTCTCCTCCATAGTTGCTCTTTTTCCTTTATTTTTACATTGCGATCCTGTTCTCTTGTTGTTCTCTCCATGTCTTCCCTTTCAGTATCATAGCTTCTCTCTACAGGTTTAGACTAAGTATGCTAGATATGATCATGGCATATTTTGACGGATTTTATTATATTATTAGTCATATCATAATTGCAGAATCTTCTTTAATAATATTATTTTCGTCATGGCTTTTTGCATAATAGAACTTTAATTCACAGTATAATTGGATCATTTCTTTGCAGTTTAATATTATCATCTTATGAATTTAAATGTTATAAATTGCTCTCCTTGTGTTGGAGCAGGAAACACTGTAAAAATTAAGCACGATGATAATGATAATGACCGTCCTAGCAGATGTACAAGGCACAAGGAAATCAAATTTCCAGCAATAATGGTGCTTATTACAGCCTGAAACCAATGTTTCATTAGTACATCCAGTTCAAAATACAGACCAAAGAATGAGATTGTGGATATGTTCTTTAGGCATAACCTTGCAGATAATAAACTTAATTCCAAACCAATCCAGGCCCCACTAAAAAAAGAATATAGGGGCTCATTACGATACCCGGCGTAAAAAAATCCGCCAGGCATGGAAGCGGCAAAAATCCGCCCGCACACACCGCCTGAACACCGACCACGCCATTATGAGTACACAAACCGAAAACCGCCATCGGCGGAAAAATCACACAAAATACCGCCCGCCATCGTCCGAGTCGGAGTCAAACCGCCCGCCACGGACGGAAACACGCACAACAACACAAAACCGCCCGCCCACACGGCCGACACACCGCACGTGAAATTACGATCGCACCGCCATGAGCGCGGAAAAACAACAAATATACCGCCCGCCAGCGCAAACAACGCCGATGAGAATCGACACGGCAGAAGCCATGGCGCCCACGTACCTGCACAGAAACCATCCGCACACAAAACCAATAGCACACAACATGGCCAACAAGTCCACACAGCAAGGCACACACAAATACACAAGCACAGTACACATCCCGAAAACACCCCCGGACAAACAAAAAATACAAAGGCCAGAACCCCAGACACAACACACCTGAAAACAACAGACCATGAGGACACACCCACATAGGTGAGTACAAAAGCAGCACTCCCACAGACCACAACCCCTTGCTACATTGCAAACCAGAGAGGAGAGGAGAGGACACAGTGACACAGCAAGGACAGCAGCACACCACAGAAACGCACACATCACAACAACCACCACCACCACCAAACACCGGCACCACAAACCCCCTGCACATTACACAACACACACCGCACCAGCACCACAAACACCATGGCACCACAAAGGATGCCCAAGTTCACGCCCATGGAGCTGACGGTCATGGTCGACGAGATCATCAAGGTGTACCCACAAATCTATGGGAACATGGTCCAGCACACACCACTAGCCACCAGAAACAGAATGTGGACCCGGATCGTAGACCAGGTCAATGCAGTCGGGACCCTGCCCAGGAACAGAACCGAGATAAACAAACGTTGGAATGACGTAAAGAGCCTGGTCAAGAAGAAGGAGGGCAAAAACAGAGAGCTGGCTGCCGTCACTGGCGGAGGGAATCCCGCGCTCTTTAAGACCTTCAAAGCGTGGGAGGAGAAGGTGCGAGTCGTAATACATCCGGAGACCCTCGCCGGATTAGCAGGGGGAGTGGAGGCTGGTAAGTACAAACTAATGTATACCAGCACACTGCTATGTACTCACATGCGCAACTACCATGCCACAGCTCCCAGGGACAAACACCCCCATGTCCAGCACACAATACACAACACATCACACACACATGCAACAGACACTACCACACACAGCCCAAACCGAACAACTGTAAGATGCGTGGGGACATGTGTACACTAAGCCAGCCACGTAACCACCAACAGGTCCCCAAATATGCCAGAAGCGCCACAACGAGCACCCACCACACCCATGTGTCCGCCACAGCTGCACTAACCGACAAGTAACAGGTAAGTGGCAGGAACACAAAGTGCAGTGGGTGGGACGGTGGACAGCCCAAGTACAACACACACCAGGCCCCAGTCCCACAGCACAGCAAGGAGGAGCATCCCCCACACCCCACAGCCACGTGTCAGCCACCGCAGTGCACAACGACAGCCGAAAGGCAGACATCACGGTCCACAGCAATCGGTGTCAGTGGGTGTACAGCCACCCCCACGACCCACTACACCCCCCCACCCCCACAGACCTGCAACATGGAGCACCCCCCGCTTAGAGCCATGTGGCATCCAGTACAGTGCACGCACGAACAACTTGCAGGTGGGAAACTGGACAGGGCTGGATTACTGGAGGCATGAGGACCATAACACCACCAACACATGGGACATGTCACGTAGCACACGAACACGCAGCACCGCCCACCATCACGAACAAGTGAACAATGTGCACACGGACATGAACAGCAGACTCACACCCCACATGACCCATCACAGACATAGCAACACCCAAGGAGCCACGTCTGCATGCACAAGCCACACTGAATATAGTCCCACACGGCAGCCACTGTGCAACTCATCACACACAACCGAAACACCATTGAAGTCCTGTCCATGTAGCCCCCACTGCCTGTCAACCCCACACCCCACAACTACGCCTATGTAAGACAAACAACACTAGACGCAACAGAGCGGAACAACAGAAATGCGCACGAACACCACTGAACCCATCAAACTCACAGACACACCATGCACATACAACATACCATCCATCCCATCCGTCAGCCCCAGTCACATGAAAGGCATGTCATCCGCACAGCTGCCACACATACAGCAGTCACGCTAAGACACATGCCCATGACCAACCATGTGCCAGAAGTCAATTAAGCGCACGACACACTGTGAGCAACAAAACACAACATGGGCCACACCCCCCGAGCACTGCAGTGATGCACATGGCACAGGGCAGCACGCACACCAAGGAGATGGGACAACTGCAATACGTTGGCTGGCACACAACTATCACTCACTCATAACGATGCGTCCAATGCCATGTCCAGTAACCACAACAGACAGCAAATATGCAGGGCATGTCAGGCATGCACACACCTCAGACCATGCACTGTCATGCTGCCACAACACATGTCACGTTCGGCACCCATGGCTCACAGCATGTACCCCAAAAGCATATCCCCTCCCAAATGAGAATCTGGGGCATGGCCCCCATGTTGCCATATGCGTTCCTAAGCGTTCCATTTGAACCCCAAAAGCATATTCCATCCCAAATGCGAATCTGGGGCATGGCCCCCATGTTGCCATATGCGTTCCTAAGCGTTCCATTTGAACCCCAAAAGCAAAGTACAAACCAGACCCAGGATGGGCCAGGAGCCCGCATACACCAGAGTCACAATGAGTAGGGGCAAAGCAACACACCCATCGGCATGGCCAATCCGTCCCATGCCACATGTGCACAGCACACAGTCCCATTGCCTAGCACACACAACTACAGATGCCACAGCCACACACTCGCCTCCGGGAAACCCATGTACGAGATTGCACGAACTGCCAATGTCAGACGACTAATACATACTTCGCCAGGTGCAACACAATAACAAATCTCATTCTCTCCACAGGTGACGAACTGCTGGACGCTGGGGATGGAGACAGCAGCCAGCACAGCCAGCCTACAAGCCCCCAACGAGGACACACGGATCTGGAGGATCTGTCCACCTCTTCGGACACGGACCACCAAGCTGGCCCATCTGGCGTGGCAGGGCCCAGCCGCTCCCCAGGACCCCTCCTACCCACCAACCCATCATCCAGGGATGCTGAACAGTCCCAGTCCCCTGCTGCCACTGTCGTTGCGGCCACACCCACGGTCATTGCGGCCACTACCACTGCCGCAACCGCCACCATCGCCGCACCGACCACCACCGCCTCCACCACCACCACGTCTTCGCTGGCACCAGCCCCAGCGCAGGTGGTGGCCCGGCCGACTGGATCCACCCTGGGAGCCACAGCGAGGACCGTGGTGAGCAATGTGGCTAGTGGGCAGGCCGGTGGCAGCAGGACTGGTAGGAGGAGCAGGGTCAGGGAAACGCCAGCCTCCCCTGGGAGCCATGCCCTGCCTCAAATGGCCAGAGTCCTTGGGGCCTATGAAGAGGCCCAAGGACAATGGGCCAGGTCTGCTACTGACACGCGGGAGGTGCTGGGGGTGCTGAGGTCCATGGACGCCCATATGGGCCAATTCGTGTCCCGTATGGACCAACTCGTGGACCTCATGGGCCAGCTGGTGGTGGCGTCACAGGCAAGGCCAGCAACACCACCTCCGCCACCACCTGCTAGGGCGCAGGCTCGGGCAGCAGTGTCCACTTCCCCTGCGTCCACAGCCAGTGAGCACACCTCACCCACCACCAGCAGGTCGCCACCACACACCCCCTCCCAAACGTGGAAGGGGCCGTCCGAAGAGGAAACAGATCTCCCGGGAGGACTTCGCACGCTCCAGTCGCAAGTGAGGCAGCCAGCCAGCCTTCCGCCAGCCTTCCTTGACCAGCCACTGCATTGACTTGCTCTACGATCCCACTCCACACAGCCATCTGGATGGCATGTGTGTGTTGGACTATGGACATAGAACCAGTGGGTACACCCTGATCATCACGCAGCCATGACCGACAGCTCATTGTCACTGCACGCACCACTTTTGTCATCACCTTACACACAATCACATGTCACAGTTCGTAATAAATGCACCTTTTTCACTAACTGCTGTTTGTGCCCTGTGTTTTATTTGTACGGAATACAACGGCCACCTTGGGCGGAAGGGCACCTGATGCGTGGCATGGCAATGGAATCCGGAGGGCCTGTAGGGACCTAGGGGTGGGAGACAGAACAGGAGCACATTCAATGAGTGTGTCACACACCCATCACACAGTACATGTCAACAACTACAAGCAATGTACACACATCGCACAGAGCAATAGGGCACAATGCCACAGTCACCAACAGTGGCATACTACCCTGGCCATGGAGCGTTGACACACTGCACGCAGTGAACATACGGCCACCCTGACACAGCACACACACACCTGCATAGATACAGACACATCATCCGTCGTACATGGACACTCACCGTCAAGTGAAGTAGCGGGCGATGAGCTGCTGCCGCACATTCCCAGCTTCCTCCTCTCCGCTGTCCACCTCACTCGAGCTGTCCTGGTCTGCGGGCTGGGGCCCTGGTTGATCTCCGTCATCCACAATGAGGGGGATCTGCTTCCGAATGGCCAGATTGTGCAGCATGCAGCACGCCACCACTATCTGGCACACCTTCTGTGGGGAGTACGCCAGTGCACCCCCGGTGCGGTCCAGGCACCTGAACCTGGACTTGAGGAGGCCAAAGGTACGCTCGACCACACGTCTGGTCCTCCCATGTGCCTCATTGTAGCGATCGTCTGCTGGGGTGCGAGGATTCCTCAATGGACTGAGCAGCCATGCCCCATTCGGATACGCAGAGTCACCTGGGTGTGAGGGACACAGAGAACCGTAGCTATTCCAACTGGACAGGGGACAGCATCGCACAACCAGCACGCTACACCACTCCACATACTCACCGACAATACAGGCACGATCCTGTTGCAGATTGGCCATCAGTCGTGGCAAGATGCTGTTGCGCATTATGTGTGCGTCATGGGCCGAGCCTGGAAACTTGGCACACACGTGGGTGATCACCATGTCCGCAAGGCACACCACTTGCACATTCAGGGAGTGCGTGTGCTTCCTGTTGCGGTACAGGTGCTCAGTGGCCTGTGGTGGAACAAGGCCAACATGAGTGCAGTCAATGGCTCCCACGACGTGTGGGATTCTGCCAAGGGCATAGAATGCACCCTTCACTGCCGCCAATTCACGAGCCCTGGGGAAGCGGATGTACCTGTTCCGGTACAGCATCATGGCTGCCAGTACATCCCTCAGCACCTTGCTGAACATGGGCTGGGACATCCCTCCTCCACTGCCCACTGTGTGCTGGAATGACCCAGTGGCGAAGAAATGCATGGCGGCCATCACCTTAGCCGTGGGGGTGACAGCAGTCGGATACACCCTGCGGGGACGGAGATGGGGCTCTAACATGGCACACAGTCGATGCAGAGTTGGCCTGTCCAGCCGAAACTTCCTGATTACCTCTGTATCGTCCATGTCCGCCAGCAATTGGTATGGGCGGTCAATGTTCGGTCTCCGCCTGGGTTAAATGGCAGAGGACACATGTCAAAGCAACACGGCACATAGCAATTTCGCATACACATCACTGACATGACTGAGCAAGCACATGAGCCACAGCCCAGCTGTCAAGCTGGGACGGCACGGCCACAATACACTTACACAGGTCTCCCAACAATGGCAATGGCAAGTGAGACATACCACTGCCATGTGCATGCACATGGGGATCTAGGCCCCAATGACTTGCGGGGCGTGCTGATGGGGACTGACTGCATATTCGTCAAGCGGCAACGCCACGGCAACATGAGTGTCTGCTGAGCATGGAACTGCTTCCGAGGCTGGATGAGTATGGCACACGACGACGACGATGTGGGCACGGGCTGAGCGGCCAATACAAGTGGGACCTGTGGCACGAGGGGATATGAGACAGTAGTAGGTGTCAGCACTGCACCCTATGTACAGCACTGTACGGATCACAGCTCCCGAAACATTGACTGGTGTCCACATTGACAGCCCCATGCCAAGACGGCTGTGTGCTTGCAGTCACACGTCACAGGTGAGAGGTTACATTGCACGTGCCAGGTGGCAGACGTACATAGTGGGAGCTGGCATGTGTGTGCATGTGTCTCCTGTTCAGGATCCACCAGATGGGCGCTGACTCTGTACTGAGCATTGGACACAGCATGTTCCGTGGAAGGCTTGTGTGTGTGGGATGGTGGCACTGGATGTGCCTCCGTTGGGTGGGGGGCCATGCACAGGGCGGGTACGTCGATGATTGCGCATTGTTGGTCACGGTGGGTGCACCAACTAAGATGTGTTGCCCTGTGTTCAATTCCTATGTCCGCATGATGATGGACTGTGGATGTGGGCAGACTACACATTGGTCGATGTGCTGTCTATATGCATGTGCCTTCACACCAGGCACAGCTGCCCCTGCACATGTGACCCCTGCTGGACTCGCTGCTGGGTCTGTGGAGCTGATGCACCTTCTGCGCGTGGGGCGGGCACCTCTCCTCACTTCCCTCATTGCGCATGTCATGTCTTTGCCGCAGGTGACATGGATCATGGAGGGCCCACATGTACGCGTGGGTAGGCTACACATGATTGTTCACTGGTCGCCACCCCCAGTCAGTGTTTCGAATGGGAAGGTTGTCGTGCTGGTGGTATGTTCGATGTGGCGGATGGGCGGGCCTAGGTGCGGGCTTACATTCCGGACATGGGGGGTAGTTGGATTGGCGACTAGTTGCAGTACACACGGGACACGTCTCTTCCTTTCCACATCTGGGTCATCCCTTGTACTAACTGACAGTGATACAGTCATCTTCGCCCCAGCCCTCATGTCCTCCCCTCGCCCCCAATATGCATGCTCACCTGCGAGGCTAGCGCTTGCACAGGCAGCCCCAAGCTCGCACCAGAGAGGGCAAGGAGTGTATGTGTGGGTCCAGTTGCACGAGTGGGCTGTCTCAGGGTATGATGTGTGGCGGGACGCCGTCCACCTGCGTGGTGCCCCAAATGGAGACCCGGCCTGCATGGACTATGCATCACAGTCTTCGCCTTCCGGATCCGCCACCTGCGACACCCAGTGGCTGTGGCTGCCCTTGCGGCCAGGCCGCGTCCGTCTGTGGCTGATGGCCCACACATTCACTCTTTGGCCTCTCTGGGGAGGGCTCGGGGTGGTGGCGCACGCGCTTGCACTTAGTCGCAATGGCATGTGTCGTGGTTGGTATGATGGGCAATGGATGGGATGGTGCGAGCCACCTCCCGTGACGTCAGTGCTGCTCGTGCTGTGGTGCGTCCCCCTACACTTCCATTTGACTTGTGCCATGCTAGACGTTGAGGTTCTATTGCCTGCGTGATATGACCAGGAGGAGCGCGAGGAGACCTCTCACACACCATGCTCCACTGCCATCCCGTGCCCTGTATCGCCTGTGCGGATTGACTATGTTGGGGTTACACCTGGTCGACTGGGGCTGTGTGTGCCTTGTCAAGGGGCATGGCGGGCGCACAACAGGATCCAGCTTGTCCACAGAGGGTGGGCTGAGGTGCGCCTGGTACCGCTTTGTACGTGTGCCCGGCTGCTGTGCACACACGTGTTCACTCCCCCCGACAGGTGTCCTCTCACAATGCCCAGGGAAGCGGTGGTGTACTGTTCATGAGCCCTCCCAACACGGCGTGCTCCAACTTGGCATGTGCGCATCTACCCGTCACACCCACCCACCTGAGCACTGCGTCCATACGACTTCACACGACACATGTGTGTCTTCCACAGTAGTGCTACTCATTTGCGTTGACATCCAATACCAGTGGACTACATGGTCATGTCACGACTGCCGTGTACTTCACATACTCTCATCCTCTCTCATTCGTACTTGTGAAATGAGTCAGCGGAGACAGTTCTGGTTTCAAACATTATATTGAGTCTTCTGTCCTCTGTGATGCAGTATAGTGGACACTACTGGCAGCGGAATACATGTTGAGGATATACTGAGCATGATAACAAATGGGATAGGGTGTGGGGTTACATGTGATTGGCTGTTGCATGTGGGATGTGGGCTTCAGAGTTACATCTGCTTGGCCAAGGCTGTGCTAATGTACATTTACGTATAGCTGCGGAGCTGCGGACTTTGACACAGACGGTATACATGTAGCCTACCAGACCGCTCGGCATCATGGGCACAGTCCATCTCAGTTCCATGTGACAGGTTTGCTGCGGTTGTTCCTCATGCACGCGTGCATGTGAGATGACATCAGGGCATGTGCTTGCGTGCATGCAGCGGCGTGCCACTTGTTGTTGCACTGTGGTGGTTACTGGACATGTCACAGTCACTGGGGTCGTGTTGTTGTTGTATGCACTTGTCGTCCATGCAAAGGTCCTGGTTTGGGATTCCCGGGGCGGGGGTGGGAGGGGTGCAGCACCCACAGACTCCAGGCGACCTATTCATGTCCACTGAGCGGTGTGTGTGTCCATGTGCGCTGGATCCATGTCGTGTCCTGGTTGTTCGTGCAGTTCCGTCCATGTGGGTGCAATGCACAGAGCCCATGCCACTGCCTCCCACGATGCATGCGGTGTTCCTGGATGTGATGGGGAACAGTGTGCATGTCCCGGTCATATCCGATGTCATGGCGATGTCGTTGATGGTGTGGTTACAGTTGCCGGTCGTTTGGTATGGCTGTTGTGGTGGTGACTGGCCAGTCCGTGCGGAAGCTGAGCATGGGTGCGGGGTTGGACTTCATAGGTCACTCGGGGAACCTGCGTTGTGGTCCGACGTATTTACAGGTTGTCAGGTATGCGATGCCGTCCAGCAGGGCTTCCATGTCATTGGTGGTGTACATGTTTGCCAGCCAATGAAGCGGATGGTGGCTGTCAAGGTGTTGTTCGTAGGTTGTCCCTTGGAGGACCATGATGGGGCATGCTGGGTGACATTCGATGTAGCTGTTCTCGATGATCCGTCGTGTGGAGGCACAGTGGTTCCATTTCAGTGCGCGTGCGATGTTGGCCACATACGCCATGCCCCCATAGGCAGAGCAGGCCCTGTCGTGTGCGTCCAGAGGGAGGAGTAGTGGTAGCAGGTCCGCCTTCAGACATGCCGGGTTGGAGAGGCATATCTCGACGGGATGCTGGTAGGGACACCTCCGACAGTAGAAGACGGGCATGACGCAGCTGAACAATGTGATGCGGTAAGTCAGTCGGTAACTTACGTTCAGCAGGGACAGGAGATCGCATCCCAATGTATGTATCGTGTTGGTTTGGTACAGCTTGAGCTCTTCGGCGTAGTTGGGTAGGTGTGTTGCGGTTGCCATTTCGCAGCGGTTCGTAGAGGTGGCGTGCTCCGGCTGTGTGTGCAGTCTGCAATGTGCACGCTCCGGGGTTGCTGTGAGCTCTGTGTAGTCGTGGGGAGACAGGACTTGTGTTCTGTTGGCTTGTTTGGAGGACACGGGCCCTCTTCCCACATGCTTCTCAGACAGTTCAAGGTCGGTGCTGTGTGACTCCTTCCAATTAACTTGCATGTGGCCGACATGGGGGAGTGTTTTCTTGTTTCTTCCCCGTCCGTTGTGTGCTTCTGTGATATGCGCTATCTGCCCTGTGGTCGGTCTCCTCGGCATGCCTGTGTTGGTCTATTCTTGGACAATGGCTGTATTCACCGGCTTCTGTCGTAGGGCTGTGGTTTCGGTGTTGGAATGGAAGGTCATTCAGTGCTGTCTGCTCTCCCTTGTGTGGGCGGCAGGCTGCCTTTCCGCTCTGCGTTGGGCCTTGTGTGTGGATGTAATTCTTGGGCCACCTGTTGTCGGTCCCCGGGCTCTTTGGTGTTCCGTTTCATGTGTCTTGTTCATATGTGCAGGGTGGTATGGGTTTTTCAGTGTGGTACTGGCGTTCCTCTTCCCGAAGGGGCCCTGCTTCTCCTAGTTGGTGTTGCCGCCGCTGTGTGCTTCGCCATGTTTGTTACACTGGGGTGTGTCCTGCTGTTGCGTGACTTCACTGACATGTGTGCGTCGGTTGTGTGGCGTTGGGTGTTGTCCGTGAATTGGGCGTTGGGGACATGTCTGTGGCCGGCCTGTCACGTGTCATGTGCGTTCGGGGTGGGGCTGGTGTGTGTGCTGCTTGGTTGTGTCCCTGTGTCTGTGTGCGACGCATGCATGGCGCTGCGGTTGGCCTCTGCGTTGTGCGCATGTGTGGCGGCGTCATCGGCGCTTTGGGGCCGTGACGGGGTGGTTGGTTCCTAGTCCCAGGTGGTGTGTACACATGTGTTCTGCGATGTTAGGATTTGGCCTGTGTGTCATATGTGGATGCAATGGTGGATGTGTAGTGTGCACGCGCTGGTGGGGGGTTGTCCGCTTTTTCCGCCCTTGCACTGTGTGCGCTGTTTGCGTGCACTTGTTGTGTGTGTGCCTACCTGCGTCTCCGCGGTACGTTGCGTCCTTGGTGGTGCATCAGCAGAAGCATGGGAAGGGCCTGCAGTGCTGGATTCATGCCCGGGGTGCCGCTTCTTCGTTGTCCGTGCTCTGCGTCCGTGTTTCCGCCTCTCTTTCACGTGCGGTGTCTCTTGGCCGTGGGAGCCGTTTGTTTGCGGCATCGTAATTTATGCGCCGGGCGGGACGTGTTTCGTCGGACGGTGTGTGTCAGTTGGGCTGCGCCGCTACGTGTGCGGGCGCACTTTGATGGCGGACGGTGTTGCTGGCTTGCCGGCGGTGTTTGGCCTGCTTTTTGCATCGTAATTGTGCGGGCGTGTGGACTGCTGCGTGCCGGCGGTAACTGGTGGTTTTTGCATCCGCCAGCACGGCGGTTGTGCTTCCGCCCGCCATCGTAATGGGCCCCATAGCAACTAAGGCTTGATTCACAAAGATTGGTGCTCCATAAATAGAACTTGAATGAATAAAATATTTATTTGCTTGCAAACATTCTCTGACCTTGATTCACAGAACCATAGCATGTTGGCCTTTGCACAAACAGATTGGAAATTAGGAATACAGAAAATCTGCCAAGATAGCGTATCGACCTGAATTGTTAATGAAATGATATGGAATAGTAGACTTTCCCTGCTGGTTTCTCATGCAAACTGTGGTGAACATTAATATATGTGCCAGTTTGGGTATTCACAAACAGTCTGCAGATTTATTTCCATCATGGAAACCAACAATAATGTGGTGCTTTTAAAAGATGTAGTAAGTGCTTTCACATGATGGAAAGGGAAAAATTGCACCCACATATTTAAAAATAGATGTATAGAAAGGTATTTCTCCAAAGGGTAAAATATTTTCCCTATGTTGAAAAAAATAGAAAAATACATGCTCTTGGACATTTCCACCCTCGAACTCGAGTAAATTGTCCACTGTTTGAATAATCCATTGGCATACAGGCCCTGCAAAAGGAGCATGCTTAGAAATCTACAGTGTAGTAGATTTCTATATATGCATTCATTGCATTTATAAGTCACCAAAAGTATAAATGTGGACATCTGTTATTCATACATCTATGCATTTTTTATGAATCAGGTACTAACATCATGTACAAATGAGTTTTGATTTGAACTCAGAAATGTGTTTAGCTATGCACACTGCTTTTTAACATTCTCTACTGCTTCAGTGAAACCAAGGAGATGACATTTTATCTTATCTAAGGTATGACTCAAATAACCACTATGGATGGCAAAGCTGAAGAAAATTGATCCTCCTCTGGAGAGGAATTGCAGATTTATCTCCAGATTGCCTGGACATCTTAAGGAATTATGAATGAAAATCCTCCAATTTGTGGAGGAAGTGATGAACCTTGTAGAAGATCCTTGGTGGAATTTCCTCCAACTCACTATCTTTGTGGCACAGGAAATAATACTGGAGGATTCTACATCTAATGTACATCTAGAGCATTTTCTCATACAAAGCAACTATAAATTAGGCCCAAAGTGTGGTTGCTCTTCTTCCAGTCAACAAACAATTTGCTCTGTAAAGATGCCTCTTGTAAGACATTGGGTTATTAGCTGTGCAGGATGTGACGCCTGCGCAAGTAATAGGCCCACAATTGTCTCCATTCTGGGAACAAAGCACCCCATTGTAGGACTTGACTCTCTCAGGGGAGTGAAGCAGAGCAGCCCACATCCTACTCAGGGGATGTGGTGCTGCCTAGAAATAATAATAAGACTTAATAAATGATTGTCCAGTCTGTGTTTTTCTTTGACAAGGGAAAAGTACATTTATTGCCCACAATCTACTGAATACTATGCAGTATTTACAAATATATACATCAGGAAGAGTAGAAATACCTTTGGTAACATTCTGAAATCACATTTGACCTCTTAATGGATCATGATCCCCAAAAATCACATTACCCCCGCCTCATTCCAGATAGAACATACACAATATGGGTGGTATCACGTTAACGAATGCAGGCCTACTGGCTTACTCAATTGTCGCCACATCAATTTATAAGGCAAGCCTATTGGCTTTGTCAAGGGTCAACATTTCGAAAAGGCAAGCCAATTGCCTTTGTCAAAGTCAACACATCAATATACAAGCACACCTACTGGCTTTGTCAAGGGGTCATCACAGTAAAAGACCAATCACCACATGTTAAAACTCACCATTAAATCACTGAAATGAATAACCATGTTTAAATGCAGGCATTATAAACAATAAAACATTGCAATGTTTGTAAGAAATCATTGGTATGAGTATATTGTCAATAAAGCAATTAAAATCAACAGTACATGTCTATGAGTCTTGTACTACTTTAGGTCATGTAGAATGCAGTATTTAAAACCAACCACTCGAGGGCCCTGCACTCTAGACTATACAACAAATGTTCCAACTTTGGAAATGCTTTTAAAATGGTGAAAAAGTGTCCCCAGGTCATGCATCCCATGACCTGGAAGACATAGGGTGGATTTATAAAAGTTGATGGGGTGGCTGCTGTGCTTCCTGCAGGCCATACCTCAGTTTGTAGACACATTGGTGGTGTTTTTGCCATCCTGGGACCACACAGCACAATTCCTCATTCAAAACAAGTCCCACGGGGCTTTTGGGCAGCTCCCTCCACCGGTGCAGTAAGTATCTAAACAGCGGCTCGCCCACTGTCCTGTAAGTCAGAAGGCCTTCCTGCGTGTCTCATTTTCTTTTTTTTCTTCTTATAAAACGTGGGTTCCAGGTCCTACTTGAGACACCCCCAAGGCAGGTGTTTTGGTGGGGGCTGCGGGGTAAGCCCCAAGGTCACTGTGGCTGCAGCTGACTCCTCGCTCACAGCTCCATGCTGAGAGGTAGCCGACACATCTTCTCTTCTGCTCCCGCCACGTGGGAGCACTTCTTTTATGCTCCCATGGTGGTAGGCAGCATCCTTCCTCTGATGGGGTCCTGGGACCCTCTCTTTGCCTTTGGATGCCCGAGGTTGGAGTCCCCATTCAATGTTGCATCAGCCTGGGGGATGTGGTCCCTGGACCAAAAGTGAGTACCTTACCCTAGCTGTGTCACAGTGGCCTTACCTTAAAAGGCAGACACTGGTGATAAAGATGTGCCGTCCCATTGAGCATACAATTGCTGGGAGTAAGACCCAACCACAATAAAGGTCCAAAAACTGGATGATTCAAAGCAAAAAAATCCTGGCGTACTAAATTAGCAGAACCCATTTGCAACACTTCTCAACCAGATTTTGCACTCAGGTACATTGCTATTATTTACCCACTTGTGAGAAACATATTTTCTCCTGTAGGGGAAGCCTTTCTTTGTATTCTGAGCATGTTATAGAGATGGAGCAAAGGACATTTGTTAGTTTTGCATAGCCAATGAAGAGCAGATATCTTACCTCTCTAGACCTATTGATGTTAAACTCTTTCAACCTTAAAAAGGTGATTATTAGAAGATGATTTTGTATTGCTTGCTTCTCAAATCAAGGGCTTCCAGGCAAATCTACTTTATGCTTAGAGTAATCTGTTACTAGTAAGTACAATTCAAGTATCAAGTTGTTGTGAATGGCAAACCCACTTGACTGCGATTATGGTCTTCTTGTTGGTTTGAAACTTAATTAGCTGACAAGATAACCTGAATGATTTTCCACCATATGGATGCGATTGCTCCTCCAGTACTTCAATAAAGATAGAAATGTTGTCAATATGTTGACAGTCTGTCCCACATTGCTGTGAAGGTATGTAATTATGCGTATTTCCATTTTTTGTCTTCATATAATTATCAGTAAGAACTTGAGTCACGGGTCTAAACTAAACCCCTTAAGTACTGAGGATTTCCGTCCTGTGCTGAGCCCTTTTTAGGTCTCGCCTAGTGATGCAGCGTGAAGCGCTGTCGCTAGCGAGATGTATTGTTACCGACTTGCTTCGGAAGGGAGACAGGAGATGTGCACGCGCAGGACGGACTGCAATTATGAACGCGCCCGTGAACGTGAACACGCACGTACAGACACGCGATGTGCACATCTCCTGTCCCCCTTCCGTCCTCGCCAGCCGCAAAACATGAGGCTGCCCCGCTCCTTCTCCGTGCAGCTTCACCAGGAGCCTAGTGTCCCGAAGAGCGGAGGAGCCCCAGGCCGGTGCCAGCCTTGCCTCTTGAACCCCAGGTAACGCTCGCGGCTGTGTACGCGCTGGTTCCTCTTGTAACGTATCGTTTGCTACCTCTTCTTGTATCTTCTTTGCTTTTGTTTCTTGCACAATTGTCACTTTTTCCTCATGCAACGTAACGCTTGCCTTTGTATTATGCTCACTTGTAATTTTCTCCTCATGTAACGTTACTGTTCCTATTGTGAAGCGCTCTGACACCTTCGGGTAAAGTCAGCGCTATATAGAAACGCATAAATAATAAATAATAATAATAATAATAAATAATCTATCAGGGCGGGCACTGAGACAAACACCGCTGACGTCACTTCCCCGCCCCTCGCCTTCATGGAGCGCATCTCTGCGGCTGCGCGGGAGGACACTTTCAGTACTACTAACATGAACGGAGAGAAAGCTGCCAGTCCTGCTTGGCTACGGACTCTTTTGAAATACCTTGGCCTGCAGCCCTTGCTCGGGCCAGGGGCAGTGGGGTGTAGATGCGCCTGTGTCTGTGTGGATGAATCTGCGGCAGGGATGTTTGTCTAGGGTTTAAACGCTTAAAATAAAACCGGGGAGTGCCGTGTCTAATAGCACAACCCGTGCCACAACAAAGCGTGTTTTGATGTCCAGAACAGCGAGCAGGCACAGTGTGTTCTGCCCCTTCCGCGGCCGCCTCGCAGAACGGAATTCGCTGAATTCCGGGGGTTGACGGAACCGCATTGGGAGACGTCAAGCCAACATTAGATAAGAGCTGCCCGCTGTCTGCCCCTCTGTCTTCAGCCACAGTGCCCTCCCGTGCCCCAAGCCGAGAGCTGCGAGCCGACATGCATTCTTAAAGCGAGCACTGCCAAAGGCAATAGGTCTGCCCATAGCACTACAGTGTATTATTTTTTTTTTTTAAAGCATATGCCGTAGAAATCAAACGCTTACAAATTCAAAAAAGAAAAAAACACAAAAAAGACTCAAAAGTGAGATTAGCCCATTGCCCTGGTACTTAAGTGAACCACTTTTTTAGTGGATGCGCACATTACAGGGTACCTGCTGTCAATGAAAGATCAGAGTCAATGATTCAAGTGGGCTGACACATGGCCCTGTACTATATGTAGTGGTACAACACTTGAACAGACCAGTGGATGAAGAGGGCTGACCCAAAGACCGCTGGTATGTATGTTATATATATTTATTTATGAAGTGTTATAAATACAGGAGTCTGGCAAGAAAAAGCTGCATTTTGATCACACTCAAAAAGCTCATTTCCCTGAGTATGTATCCTACATCGGCAGGTTTTCTTGGTAGGTGTACCGTGCACAGGGACTGGCATGGTAAGGCTCCTCTACGTCTCATGCCTGCTTTATCCCCTAATGCATAAGGGAGTTAACTGTCTGCATGTGAAATCTGTGTGTGACCTGCAAGTCGTGAGATTGAATCCTGGCCAACTCAGCTATTCATCCTTCCAAGATTGACAATTTAAAATGGTTAATAGTAACACAGGATATATACAGAGATTAGAAATGATAAACCAAACTGTGGTATTAAGCACAGTATAAAACAAGTTATTACTATCGTCTTCTATTGATTTTTAACAATCGTTTCTGGCATGCAGAAACCTGCTCTGTATCTTTGCTTTAACTTGCATCTGTCCATGGCCTGTGACATGTTTCCAGGCTTCTTACTCTCACAGGCTGTGGGATGGTTCATGCATCCATTAAACATTTTGCTTCCTTTCTACCTTCCTGTTGAGATTAGCCTGTTCCACATTTTTGGCCTCCCAGAGATTCATAGTTTGTGGGGGATCCCCCACATACCAGAACATCCCTCGCCCTGCATCATCTTCTTGGGCACACAGCACCAGGTAATTCCCTTCCTATTTTGTACTTGCCGGCCCTTTGCCATTGGGTCAGTGTTTGCAGATGCAGAAACAATACCCAGCTCCAGAAAGAACAGTGCGCTCACTATGGGTTACAGTGACTCAGAGGCATGATCGGCCAGGCCTATTACTACTAAGAACAAGGTACCATCTTCTCCTGACTGCTCAGGGCAACCTTACTGGTGTGTGCACAGTAAACAAACCTTTTCAGGTCATTTACATTACAAAATACATGCTCTGGAAATAAATAATATTTCTACTCCAGACCGTGTGTGTTTTCTTAGTCATGGAAAAGGTACCAGTAAGCATAACGCAGCATGAATCCATGAAACATTGGTTAAACTCTCTACTAAGGTTGATCACATTCTGCCCAAGTCTCATTTTTGTAGATGAGTAGCCTTGATCCAGTAAGGGTCTAGTTAACCATCCTCTCCCCATACAAGGATACTGCTAGTGGGTGCTGAAGTATAGCCTGCTCCTCTGGTAGGAGACAACTGAGTTGTCATGAACAAATCTCATGTCTTCTTGTGTTGACTGGAAACACTAGGAGTTGGAAGCTAGCCTGCTTCACCTCTTCTTTATGGCCTTCTTGCCTTACATATTATTACATCCAAAATATTTAATCTAGGTATTCATATAGCCCGGCCCTAGCTGCAATGGTAGCAAAGCGATTTACAGAGAACATCTTGGAGATACAAATCACATGAGAGAAGTTAGTTAGCTAAAGATTAGGGAAAGGGAACATATAAGTAAAACAGAGCATTGGAGACAGTTGATCTGAAGAGATTGAAGTTTAGACAGGAAAATGTTCTTTGACTAGATGAGTCTTGAGTTATTTCTCAAATGAAAGGTCTTGCATTTGCGAGAGTTTAAGCTATTAGCATTGTAAATGACAATGCCTTTTATTTGTTTTAAAAACCAAAACATAAATAAAAGACATTGTCATTTACAATGCCAATAGCTAAAACTCGTGTAAATGCGAGACCTATTGCATTGCAAATGCTTGTTGAAGTTTGGTGCAGTTTGGGCTTAAGCCTTCATACCTTTGTTTCCACAAAAGGCACTCAAGCCAAATTTGGGGCCTTTTTAGTTCTGCAGTTATCTTTATTATATAAGTCCATACATATATAGAGGGGTTTTCTATCAGCCCTCTTCAACCGTTTGTCTGTTGTAGTGTCATTCACAATTTGCTACCTGCCTACTACAGCATACAGCATCGAGGCAAGAGGTCTACCCACTTAATCTATTAGTTGCCTTCAGTGTGACTGACAGCATTTTGCTTTTACACAAAGTGCACATCTACCTAAAAAGGTTTTCCTCAGTGCCATGAATGGTTGGCCTATGTATGGTTATGTTTTCAGAAACATAAGTTGTTTGTATTCCCCCAACTTATTTTTTAAAACGTATTTACAATTTTGTTTACAAAGGTTTGGCAGTTTCTGGCACCCTGCAACTGGACCTCTCACTGCCACTTGCAGCATCTGCATCCTGTGCCGGCACTGCCACAGCAGCCATGTTAGTATGCGATCATCCCTTTGTTATTATTACCTAGTTTTTTTAGCTTGAAACTTTAGTGCTCACTTGAAAGCACACTTGTTTACATTATACGTGATGCAATTGTCGTTGGTACTGTGTAAACAATCTAGGGGCATATTCACAAGGACTTATCGCCGAGTTATCGCCACCCTAATGCATCAAAAGTGGAGATAGATTTAACGCCCCATTCACAAGCAGGTGCAAACTGCAGACATCGCCAGTATTTCCGCGATAACTGCTGCAAAACTTAACTCCACGGGTGACACCACCAACTAACACTAATGAGATGCAGAGTAGGCGTTCCCGTGCAAAAACACACGAAAACACCACAACACCACTTTCACAACGAACTGCCAGATTTGCGATGCGAACCAAAAACAGGCGATAAGCCGCGGTACCAGCCGGGATTTAACACCTGCTGTCTGCTGGTGTAAAGCAGGACGACTACCTGCAGTACGAAAGGGAGCCCAGCACAGAGCCACATCGGAAGACCCACAGATGCCAGGGAGACAATGATCATGCAGCTCGGAGACCCAAGAGGGCCACAACACCCACCGCCCCCACTCCCAGCCCCCCCGGATCCTCTCCCTAGACAAACACATACCGTGCACGACACAAGAGCCACAAAAAGCGCATGATGTCGCACAATGACAAAAAGAAACACACGTGTGGTCAGAAGAACGAGAAACAGTCACTCATCATGGAAGTAACAACCAAAAACTTTATTGAAATACAACACAAAACACCAATGCGGAAGACACCTGTCGGGTCCGTCCGGGACAATCTTGATGTCACAGCCTGGAAGTATAAAGCACAAAATCAGAACGTGTGTCATGCGCACATCAAAGGAGCGAGACACAGAGAAACAGAGAAGGAAAGAAAGGCAGAGAGAGAAAGAGAGAGAGAAAGAAAGAAAGGGAGAGGGAGAAGGAGAGAGAGAAAGGAAGGGAGAGAGAGAGAGGGAGGGACACTGCCGCCCTGCGCACCCAGGCACCACTGCTCACCTGCTGCCACCGGTGTGTCTCCAACCAAGTGTCGGTATACACTGCAAGCCACCAGGTCTGCAATCTGTAATCGAGGCAAGAGTCAATCATGGCAGAGTCCATCGCACTGCACACGGCATCAATGCCTGTCCGCCCCCGCGCACACATGCAGCCGCACCCTACCCCCTCCCGCCGGCCAGCGCTGGCTGTCGGCCCTTGCGCACACAGGCCCCACTGCTCACCTGCAGCCAACGGTGTGTCCACCAGTGGGCACACCACGTGCCCGTGCAAGCTCCAGGCCCCGGTCCCGCCACCATGGTATGCTCCACATCATGCGGACCCGCACCGCGGCCCAACAGGTCCCACACATGGCGCTGAGTCCTGAGGCATCAATGGCAGAGACCACATCACTGCACAGGTCATCATCGCAGGCTGCACACCCGCTCAGCAATTTCGGGGCCACTAACCCTGTGCAACCCCAGTCAGCGCCACGTGGTGGTAGTTCCGTGACGGCCGCAAGGCTTCGGGTGCCACTAACCCTGTGCAACCCCAGTCAGCTCCACGTGGTGGTAGGTCCATGACGGCCGCAAGGCTTCGGGTGCCACTAACCCTGTGCAACCCCAGTCAGCTCCACGTGGTGGTAGGCCCGTGATGGCCGCAAGGCCTCGGGTGCCACTAACCCTGTGCGCAACAACTCATGGGCCCTTCATGATTGAGCCCCGTGGAACGTCCGTCATCCAGTCACCTCCGGCAGTAGGGAATGTGACGTTGCCGTCCCCTTATATTCTCGGGGTCACATGACCTGTGACGCCTGCGCCGGATGGGTGTGGTGTGTGTGCAAACCTGCCCTCAGGGAGTGGCCATGACATGCTGACAACTAGACCAGTGACCTGCAGACCACTTGCGTGTAAACCTGCGACATGTGGTTATGTGGCCCCACCCTCGGAGCGTAAGCGGAGTGTTCTGGCCTGGCATACGCCGGACCAGCGCAGGGCTTGCAACAATGACTCGGGGGCTCTGGGCGTGGTGCAGTCCATGTCCGGACAAGGAAGTGACTAATGCGTGTGTCCCTGTTGTAGTGTCTACGGCACCCGTAACGCAATCGGCAATGTAGCACACTGTGACTGGAATCCCACTAGATGAGCATCATTGACGTTAGGGGGAATCACTGACCCTACATTCATCCACACATTCATACTTGAATGATGAAAGAAATTACACAGCAGTGCGTTCCTGAATGTTTAATGCACATCCAGGGGAGTTTTGCAGCTGGAGCAGTACAGGGCAATGCCAACCCCACTCCACAATATGGGCCCGTGGAGGGCCAGCCAGAGTCCATCGGGGAATGACAAGTAAAGAGGAAGAGTACAGTCCGCAGTCTGGTCGCCGTGTCATTGGTCACCAAACAGGATGTGGCAGTCCATGTCGCGGTCCAAGGTGAGTGCCGCAGAGTGTATCGGGGATCAGTGGAAGGTCATGGGGCCATGAGCGGCACCAAGGAGCAACAGGCCAGGTGGCAGAAATGAATGCTAGTTCCTCCTTCTGATCCCAAAGCAAGCCACGTCCTCGTCCTCGGATGTGTGCCCTGCCCCACCTGTGGGTGTTGCAGTTCCAGCTGCAGCACTGTGTGCCACTGACACATCAGGTGCCGGAGTGGAAATGTCTGCCGCACTGTGAGGCACTGACACACCTGGGGGCGGAGATGTGGTGTAGGAGCAGCAGCATTCATCTGCGCCACGCCTTGTGGCAGCAATGCCATGATGAAGATCTGCAGGGCATGGTAGATCCCAGCTACATTCTGCTGATGTGCAGCGGTGGCTGCCATCCTTTCCGCCTCCATCCGCACCATTTCCTCCATGAGCCTCCGCATGTGTGCCATCTCCTGGCTGAGGTCGCTGGAACCACTCTGAGCGGACAGGTGTTCTTGTCTCCGAGTCATGACTCCAGCGATGTCAGCCAGGGCTCGTTGGAGACCATGGAACGGCCTGTGGGTGTCCGTTAGGGACTGGAGGTGGTCCCTGATGGGACTCAGACACCCATGGATGGCGTCCAGTTTGGTAGCCATGAGGTCGAACCCCACCCGCACCTGCTCAGCCATCTCCCTCTGGCCCTCCAACACACGGCGTTGGAAGGCCATGTGTTGTTCGTGGGGGTCCTGGGAGACAGCCGGGGTTGTGGGTGCCTCCTGCTGGGTGGTTTGTGGAGTGGGTGGGGTCTCCTCGATGCAGCTGGGCTGCCCTGTTCCTGGAGGTGATTGGCGCCTGAGTTCCATGATGTGTTGGAGGGCTTCGGTGTCAATGCTGGGGGTGCCCTCCTCATCATCAGTGAAGAGTGGCTGGGACTGCTCTGCAGGAGGTGTTGACGGTGCCTCTGCAATGTGAAGGGGAGATGCTGTGTTACATTGTGACCACATGTATGTAGCCGCATGGTACATGTTCACATTCAGACAGCATGGCAATGTACATTGTGACAGTCTGTAGATGAGGGCCATGATCCAGAGTTATGGTGGGTGTGCACTGTGCTCTGCTTGATTGTGCATGTGTGCCATTGTAGCCATCTCCCCCCGTCCCCCCAGTACCTGGTGGTTACTCACCCTGTTGCTGTGGTGTTGTGTCATGTCAAGCAGTGTCCGCTCCCCCAACTCCTGCCACGGTCTCCACACTGACGACTGTCGACCCCAGCTCCTCCATGTCATCCAGCTCCAGCTGTGGCGCTGGGCTCCCACCTCCAGTCTGCATTGCTGCCTTCTGGTTGCCTGCGAGTTTCTCCTTGGTTTTCCGCTTGATGTCAATCCATCGCCTCTTGACCTCGTCCATTGACCTCTTGTGCTCTCCGACGGCATTCACCTTGTCCAATATTCCATTTTTGGTGCCCAATGACACGTTGGAGGTGACGAACAGTTGTTGATGGTGTTCCATCACCTCCGTGACCAGGATCCTGTTCTTCTGCGGACCGAACCGCCTCTTCCTCTTCTTCTTGTCCTTGCCCTTCCCTGTCCCCGAGGTCCCAGGCTGGTCGTCCCAGGTGCTTGTGGGGTTCCGCTCGTCCTCTGCGCCTGCTCCAGATGCCTCTATGGTGCTTCGGTGTTGGTTATTTTGTGTTTGTGTGTTTTTTCTCCTTTTGTAGTGATTTTCCCGCCTGACGTGTGTTTTGCAGGCCTGGCGCTGCTTATTGCTGATTTCCTCATCGTGGTTTGGCCAATCGCATGTTTTTTTGCGGTGGGGTTTGTGTGTTTTATCACCGTCGCGGGTGTTGTATCGCGGACATTGTCCGCGTTTTCGGGAGACTATCGCATGGTACCACCGTGTTGTGAATTCCACGTTAACACGGGGTTATTTTCCCGCGATGCACTGCGATGTGTGAAGTTGTGTTAACATTTTCTGGATATATTTAGCGCACGTTCTTGTGAATATCCCCCCTACTGTTAAAGCTAGTCTTATCAGCTGCTTCAGCACAGGTGGATGAGCCACTGAAAGCTTGAGCCAGGCTCAAGCCAGCTGCCTGGCTCTGGCTCAGCTTGAGGTCTTCTTGGACCTTGGAGCCCAAAAAGAGCCAAACTTTCATGTGGTTTCTGCTATCACCCATGTTCTAAACCCGTACACAAAGAATTAAACACTTAGAAGTGACTCTAAACGTAAAAAATGAGAGAGAAAGAGGTACACATACAGTGTGAAATCAAAAACCTCGGATCAATGCCGACTCCCCTGCTTGACCAAATTGTGTGATCCTAGGCAAATATTTTATTTCACCAAGCCTCTTTTTCTTCATTATCACATATGATGAGCACCTTCTTATATGTGAGTTCAGGATGTGCAGTGTAAAAAACACTTGTGTTTGGTTTAATAGTCTTTAATATTGCTCTATGTATAATAAGAATCTAGGCCACATATAGAGTACAAGTGACAAGTGATTTCCTCTTTGTTTATTAGTGGCATTGTCATCATGGGGGGGCATGAATGTTCCTACGCTATTGTTTAAAAACTATCCCTTTTAATAAATGCCTCTAAATGCAGAGATAGAATCTGATGTACTAGCAGGGACTAATAGGCCCTTTGTTCCACCGGCATTTCCCTATGGAATACATGCAAAACGTTTAGAAGAAAGTGAGAGATTTTAAAAAGAATAATCAGGAGAATATATTTCTCCCTTTGACGTCTACCGAAGCAGAGACAATTTCAAGTGAGAGACAACCAAAATAAAGCCATTTATGGCTTCAAAAATCATGAGTTTCTCGCTTGAATTTGGTCTATTGGCATGTGTGCTGGTGGGCTGGAGCCCTTTAAGGCCGTTTTTGAAAGCCCAGGGCCACTCCTGGTGTCTCTACCACCATCCCCAGCTCCCCAAGATTAATTGCAGCAGGCACAGGGAGGATCAAGAGAAAGAGAGGGAGGGGGAAGTTAGAGAGAAGCAGTCAGCGAGTAGGAAAAGAGAGAGGAGAGAGGGAGAATGGATGGATGGCTGGAAAGAGTGATTGTGCAAGGTGACAAAAGGAGCAGTGCTGGTCTGAACAGTTTTGCCAAGGCTGCTTTTGGTTCCCCAGTCCAGCCCTGTGTACTATGGTGAAACATTTCACCATGTCAAAGAAATACACTTTCTTTAATTTGAAGATACTTTATTTATTTGTACATGATATTTCATTTCTTAAATGCCAAATATTTTTAGGGCTTGGCTCATGCATGGACTCTTTGAGATAAGCCAGATCCTTGGCTCTGCTCTAACTTGGCTCTCCCTGTAAATTTATTGGCTCACCCACCTCTATGCTTCAGTTCACAAAAAAAATGGAGCAGACGTGCAAGGGCACTAAGGGGCATATTCACAAGGACTTATCGCCGAGTTATCGCCACCCTAACGCATCAAAAGTGGAGATAGATTTAACGCCCCATTCACAAGCGGGTGCAAACTGCAGACATCGCCAGTATTTTCGCGATAACTGCCGCAAAATTCATCTCCACGGGTGACACCACCAACTAACCCTAATGAGATGCAGAGTAGGCGTTCCCGTGCAAAAACGCACGGAAACACCACTACACCACTTTCACAACGAACTGCCAGATCTGCGATGCGAACCAAAAACAGGCGATAAGCCGCGGTAGCAGCAGGGATTTAACACCTGCCTTCTGCTGGTGTTAAGCAGGACGACTACCTGCAGTACGAAAGGGAGCCCAGCACAGAGCCACATCGGAAGACCCACAGATGCCATGGAGACAATGATCATGCAGCTCGGAGACCCAAGAGGGCCACAACACCCACCGCCCCCACTCCCAGCCCCCCCGGACCCTCTCCCTAGACAAACACATACCGTGCACGACACAAGAGCCACAAAAAGCGCATGATGTCGCACAATGACAAAAAGAAACACACGTGTGGTCAGAAGAACGAGAAACAGTCACTCATCATTGAAGTAACAACCAAAAACTTTATTGAAATACAACACAAAACACCAATGCGGAAGACTCCTGTCGGGTCCGTCCGGGACAATCGTGATGTCACAGCCTGGAAAATAAAGCACAAAATCAGAACGTGTGTCATGCGCACATCAAAGGAGCGAGACACAGAGAAAGAGAGAAGGAAAGAAAGGCAGAGAGAGAAAGAGAGAGAGAAAGAAAGGGAGAGAGAGAGAGAAGGAGAAGGAAAGGAAGGGAGAGAGAGAGAAGGAAAGGAAGGAAGGGAGGGAGAGAGAGAGAGAAGGAAAGGAAGGGAGAGAGAGAGAGAGAGAGAAGGAAAGGAAGGGAGGGAGAGAGAGAGCAGGAAAGGAAGGGAGAGAGAGAGAATGAAAGGAAGGAGAGAGAGAGAGAGAGAGAATGAAAGGAAGGGAGAGAGAGAGAGAGAGAGAGAGGGAGGGACACTGCTCACCTGCTGCCACTGGTGTGTCTCCAACCAAGTGCCAGTATACACTGCAAGCCACCAGGTCTGCAATCTATAATCGAGGCAAGAGTCAATCATGGCAGAGTCCATCTCACTGCACACGGCAACAACACCTGTCCGTCCCTGCGCACACATGCAGCCGCACCCTACCCCCTCCCGCCGGCCAGTGCTGGCTGTCCACCCTTGCGCACCCAGGCCCCACTGCTCACCTGCCGCCAATGGTGTGTCCACCAGTGGGCACACCACATGCCCGTGCAAGCTCCAGGCCCGCCACCATGGCATGCTCCACAACATGCGGACCCGCACCGCGGCCCAGCAGGTCCCACACATGGCGCTGAGTCCTGAGGCATCAATGGCAGAGACCACATCACTGCACACGTCATCATCGCAGGCTGCACACCCGCTCAGCAATTTCGGGGCCACTAACCCTGTGCAACCCCAGTCAGTGCCACGTGGTGTTAGGCCCGTGACGGCCGCAAGGCTTCGGGTGCCACTAACCCTGTGCAACCCCAGTCAGCGCCACATGGTGGTAGGCCCGTGACGGCCGCAAGGCTTACGGTGCCACTAACCCTGTGCAACCCCAGTCAGCGCCACGTGGTGGTAGGCCCGTGACGGCCGCAAGGCCTCGGGTGACACTAACCCTGTGCGCAACAACTCATGGGTCCTTCATGATTGAGACCCGTGGAATGTCCGTCATCCAGTCACCTCCGGCAGTAGGGAATGTGACCTTGTCGGCCCCTTATATTCTCGGGGTCACATGGCCTGTGACGCCTGCGCTGGATGGGTGTGGTGTGTGTGCAAACCTGCCCTCAGGGAGTGGCCGTGACATGCTGACAACTAGACCAGTGACCTGCAGACCACTAGCGTGCAAACCTGCGACATGTGGTTATGTGGCCCCACCCTCGGAGCGTAAGCGGAGTGGTCTGGCCTGGCGTACGCCGGACCAGCGCAGGGCTTGCAACAATGACTCGGAGGCTCTGGGCGTGGTGCAGTCCATGTCCGGACAAGGAAGTGACTAATGCGTGTATCCATGTTGTAGTGTCTACGGCACCCGGAACGCAATCGGCAATGTAGCACACTGTGACTGGAATCCCACTAGATGAGCATCATTGACGTTAGGGGGAATCACTGATCCTACATTCATCCACACATTCATACTTGAATGATGAGAGACATGACACAGCAGTGCGTTCCTGAATGTTTAATGCACATCCAGTGGAGTTTTGCAGCTGGAGCAGTACAGGGCCATGCCAACGGCACTTCACAAATGGGCCCGTGGAGGGCCAGCCAAAGTCCATCGGGGAATGACAAGGACAGCGGAAGAGGAAGAGTACAGTCCGCAGTCTGGTCGCCGTGTCATTGGTCACCAAACAGGATGTGGCAGTCCATGTCGCGGTCCAAGGTGAGTGCCGCAGAGTGTATCGGGGGTCAGTGGAAGGTCATGGGGCCATGTGCAGCACCAAGGAGCAACAGGCCAGGTGGCGGATATGAATGCTAGTGCCTCCTTCTGATCTCAAACCCAGCCACGTCCTCGTCCTCGGATGTGTGCCCTGCCCCACCTGTGGGTGTTGCAGTTCCGGCTGTAGCACTGTGTGCCACTGACACATCAGGGGCCGGAGGTGGATTGTCTGACGCACTGTGTGGCAGTGACACATCAGGTGCCAGAGTGGAAATGTCTGTCGCACTGTGAGGCACTGACACACCTGGGGGCGGAGATGTATATGGTGTAGGAGCAGCAGCATTCATCTGTGCCACGCCTTGTGGCAGCAATGCCATGATGAAGATCTGCAGGGCATGGTAGATCCCAGCTACATTCTGCTGATGTGCAGCGGTGGCGTCCATCCTTTCCGCCTCCATCTGCACCATGTCCTCCATGAGCCTCCGCATGTGTGCCATCTCCTGGCTGAGATCGCTGGAGCCACTCTGAGCGGACAGGTGTTCTTGTCTCCTAGTCATGACTCCAGCGATGTCAGCCAGGGCTCGTTGGAGACCATGGAGCGGCCTGTGGGTGTCCGTTAGGGACTGGAGGTGGTCCCTGATGGGACTCAGACACCCATGGATGGCATCGAGTTTGGTAGCCATGAGGTCGAACCCCACCCGCACCTGCTCAGCCATCTCCCTCTGGCCCTCCAACACACGGCGTTGGAAGGCCATGTGTTGTTCGTGGTGGTCCTGGGAGACAGCCGGGGTTGTGGGTGCCTCCTGCTGGGTGGTTTGTGGAGTGTTTGGGGTCTCCTCGATGCAGCTGGGCTGCCCTGATCCTGGAGTTGATTGGCGGATGAGTTCCATGATGTCTTGGAGGGCTTCGGTGTCAATGCTGGGAGTGTCCTCCTCGTCATCAGTGAAGAGTGGCTGGGACTGCTCTGCAGGAGGTGTTGACGGTGCCTCTGCAATGTGAAGGGGAGATGCTGTGTTACATTGTGTCCACATGTATGTAGCCGCATGGTACATGTTCACATTCAGACAGCATGGCAATGTACATTGTGACAGTCTGCAGATCAGGGCCATGATCCAGAGTCATTGTGGGTGTGCACTGTGCTCTGCTTGATTGTGCATGTGTGCCATTGTGGCCATCTCCCCCCGTCCCCCCAGTACCTGGTGGTTACTCACCCTGTTGCTGTGGTGTTGTGTCATGTCGAGCAGTGTCCGCTCCCCCAACTCCTTCCACGGTCTCCACACTGATGACTGTCGACACCAGCTCTTCCATGTCATCCAGCTCCAGCTGTGGCGCAGGGCTCCCACCTCCAGCCTGCATTGCTGCCTTCTGGTTGCCTGCGAGTTTCTCCTTGGTTTTCCGCTTGATGTCAATCCATCGCCTCTTGACCTCGTACATTGACCTCTTGTGCTCTCCGACGGCATTCACCTTGTCTACGATGGCCCGCCATATTCCATTTTTGGTGCCCAATGACACGTTGGAGGTGACGAACAGTTCTTGATGGTGTTCCATCACCTCCGTGACCAGGATCCTGTTCTCCTGCAGACCGAACCGCCTCTTCCTCTTCTTCTTGTCCTTGCCCTTCCCTGTCCCCGAGGTCCCAGGCTGGTCGTCCGGGGTGCTTGTGGGGTTCCGCTCGTCCTCTGCGCCTGCTCTGGATGCCTCCATGGTGCTTCGGTGTTGGTTATTTTGTGTTTGTGTGTTTTTTCTCCTTTTGTAGTGATTTTCCCGCCTGACGTGTGTGTATTGCAGGCCTGGCGCTGCTTATCACTGATTTCCTCATCGCGGTTTGGCCCATCGCATGTTTTGTTGCGGTGGGGTTTGGGTTTTTATCACCGTCGTGGGCGTTGTATCGCGGACATTGTCCGCGTTTTCGGGGAACTATCGCATGGTACCGCCGTGTTGTGAATTCCACGTTAACCCGGGGTTATTTTCCCGCGATGGACTGCGATGTGTGAAGTTGTGTTAACATTTTCTGGAGATATTTAGCGCATGTTCTTGTGAATATCCCCCTAAGATGTGTGATCCTCTTTCTGTATACGTTTACCGGGTGCTTTCATTTTCAGTGTCTGTGCTGGTACCAAGCCGTGCATTTTCATTACCACCTCGTCCCTCTTCCTGTCCCATTCCTTACATATGAGCAGCTCGACTGCTCCACAGAACCTATCACCTAGCTAAGTTCAAAATACTTCCCCCAATATGGCACTGCCTACTCATCATGCATAAAGGGGGAAGCATGACTCAAGGACAGACTGCTCTTTTCATTCTGTGCTGCAGAACATTGCCTTGTGGGGTCAGAGGTAAGTTTTTGTATGCTTTATGTTTTACTATTGTTTTCTTACTGGACTTGCACGAGCAGTCTTATTTTCTTTTAGGGAACCATATTGCCCTGCTCAGTGGGCGTGGGTCCACTCATGGGTTGTGGTGTGGAGCGTCCTTTCTCCCATTGTTCCCCTCTCTACAGGGCTTCAACTTTGCTTCGGGTGGCCCGCGGTTATTTGACGGCTCTTAAGAGGCGCTGAGCATCCTCTTCTGCTTCTTTTTTTCTCTTCCAGCAAAAATACACTGCAGCCACGCGTCCGGAGGCGGTGATTTTATGCTTTTGGCCACTTCCTGCCTCTCGCGGCTACCACAAGGTTTCAGGAGCCGAAACAGTTGGTTGCCTAGAAATGGGTGACTTGCAGGAAGCATCTGTATTGTTGTGTTTCACACCGGTAATGGAGTCTACATCAGATAGTGCTGCGGGGGTGCCTACTTTGGCATTGCTTCACCTGCTCATTAGTTTGGTGGTTGAGCTGCTTTTCAGGCCACAGCATCATAGGGGCCTCCTGCAAAGGTTCCACTGCCGAATCCCATTTTGGACATAGAAGACCCTGATGAGGAGGAGGGGAGGCAGGGTCATTTTGTGCAGGGAGCTGAACCCTCTGGCTTTTTCTAATGTCCGAAGCAGTCTGGGTTTTTCTACACATGTAGAGCAGGAGTTGGAGAATGATTTTTTATGCAATACTTGCACCCTGACCCTGCCTCTTTGCCCTTTCACAGTGCGATTCACAAAATGCTTTCCCATAAATGTATGGAGATTGACAAGGCTGGGTTCCCTCATTTTCTGTACAAGTAGTATGCTTTGGGGGGGGTTTCTTAGGAATTCCTGCAATCATTCAAGGTGGATAACCTGATGGCTGGCCTGTCTTCACTGGGCATGTTGCTTTCGGATGACGCCCTTACTTCTGACCCATGGATAAAAAGGTGGAAGGGACAGTAAAGCTGCTTCCAATTTTTTCATCAGGGCAACGGTCTATACGAATTAGATAGTTCAGTCCCTATGGAAGGATTTCCAGACTCTGATGCAGCAGATGAGTGAGGGAAGGGACACATCCTCTCTGCTGGCTCTAATGAAACTCCAGGTCCATTACATTTCCGACATCTCATTTGATAACTTGTGTTCGGCAGCAGCAGCTTCAGGGGCTGCCATTGAGGCAGTTGCCATATGGGTATGTGGGCATGGAAGGTGGATGCCTCACAGAAGTCTGCCCTCTTAAAGTTACCATTTGAAGGTTCAAAGGTGTTTAGGCCACAGCTTGAGTAGATGTTGAAGCAGTTGGCCGGGATTAGGAAGCTGGCGGCACCCGTTCGCCCCCCCCCTAGGGAAGAGGTTTTGGATTTCGCTGTGCCTTTGCTTTTCCTCGGGCTAGAGGTGCTAACCAGCCCTTTCGAGGCAGGGGTCATGGCCGTGAGCCCCCTGGAGGTGACAAATCCCGGTCTCAGCCTGCTGGTGCCTCCACTCCTTCTTCAAAGCAGTGTCTATCCACCCCTTCCGGTTGGTGGTCGGCTTCGCTTCTTTTGTCACCAGTGGCGGGGAATATTGAATGCCTGGGCAGTTCAGATGGTGACCTCTGGTAACCAGATCAAATTTTCATCTCGCCCAGCCCTGGTGTTCAAGGAGACTCCTCTGCCCTAGAATCCTGTGAAGCAGGCAGCATTGCTGGAAGGTGTTCGGTTTCTTTTTGAGAAGGCAGCGATCATCAAGGTTTCACTCCAGGAAAGTGGGTTGGAATATTATTTCATCCTGTTTCTTGTGCAGAAGTTCTCCAGCGAATACCGCCCAGTCTTGGATCTCAAAGGGCTGGATTTGCACATTCCTCATTGTTGCTTCAAAATGGTGACCTTGAAATGTATCCTTCAGCTGATTCATCAAGGGTGCGACCACGCATCCCTAGAGATGATGGACGCGTACCTACATTTTCCCATCCATCTGGCGGATCAGCAGTTTCTTCACTTCACAGTGGGCTCGAGGCACTACCAATTCCCGGTGCTTCCTTTCGACCTTTCACTGGTGCCAACGGTTTTTACAAAACTATTGGTCTCCTGGTAGGTTTTCTCCTTTCTCAAGGTATTCAAGTCTACCCTTACCTTGATGATTAGCTAATTGTCACTCCTTCTTTCTCCAAGCCAACGGAGGAGGTTCGTCAAGTCTGTTGTCTTCTGGAAACTCATCAACCACAGGAAGTCGTCCCTGCACCCCTCTCAGTCTCTGAAGTTCATTGGATGGATTTGGGGATGGTGTTCCTGTCTCCCAAAAGACAATTGACTCTGTTCAGACATCTCTCCAGGTTTCTGTCCCAACCTCATGTTTCTCGCCGTCTTTGGCTATGGAGTAAGGGGGAGATGGCCTCCACACTGCAAGTACTCCGCTGGGCCTTATGCATTTGTATCCCCTCATGCATCACCTTCTACGCCACTGGAATGCTGCCTCTCAAGAATATGAGGCTCTCATTCCTGTTACCCCAGAGATTCAGGATTCTCTCCGGTGGGGGTTGTCACCTCTCAATCTCTCCATGGGTTTCGATCTCGATCCTCCTCCCTCAGTGGTCTTGACGACTGATGCGTGTGCCAAATGGTGTGGTGGCAATCCCGAGGGATTTCAAGGCCCAGGGCAGGTTGTCCCATTTCGAAGCTCTCCAGTCCTCGAACTAGAGGGAATTGATGGGGCACTTCTTTGGTTTGCTTCTCTCTTTTGGCACTGTGCTGTCTTTTTTCAGACAGACAACCAGGTCATTTGTGCCTATTTCAACTGGCAAGGGAGATGCTACGGTCTCTGTTACTTCTGTCCCGAAAGATTGGCCCATGGACCGAGAAGAATCTCCTCTCTCTCTCTGCAGTCTATGTTCCATGGAAGGAGAATGGGCCTGCAGATTGTTTGAGCAGGGTGATCCCCTTGTCTGTGACCATGTGTCTGTCACCTCTTTCCAGGTTCAGCCTTCCCTGGCTGGATCTGTCTGCCTCCGAGGAGATTACCCTTCTCCCTCAGTTTTGCAGCCTGATTCCGTTGAGGATGGCATGGGTGAGAGATTCTTTCACCATCCTGTGGTCCCAGGGACTCCTGTTTGCCTTTCCACCATTCCCCTTGATTTCCAGGGTCCTCAGGAAAATTTGGGTGGATCTGGCAGAGGTTCTTGATTTCCCCTTCTTCAGATTTTGGCAGTATGTCCCCATTGGAAGTTCCCCATTCACCCATCTCCTCTACATGCTCCTCTTCTCAGCAAGTCCTCTCTCCTGCGCCTCCAGCTGAGGGTATGGCACTGGAGAGGTTGACCTTGTTGGCTCAGGGTTGTTTGCTTGAGGTGGCTCAAAACATCCAGGTGTCTCGCAGGCCCTTCATTCTGAAGTCTTACAGTTGTCATTGAAAAAGCTTTGACTCTTGGTGTAAGGGGAAGAGTCTGTCTCCAGTTTCCTGTGATCCTGTCAGGGTGTTAAACTTTTTAAGCAATGGTTTTCTGTTGGGTCTTGTAGTCTCGACTCTTCGTGCCCAATGGGCCACCAATCTGGCCTTCAGGGGCTCAGATATGTCCTCTGTCCCTCCCTTGGTGACATGCCTCTTGCAGAGTTGTTTGCTTCAGTGTCCTTTCTCCTGCTGTCTGGTCACCCCTTGGGATCTTCTGTTGGTACTTCCGGCATTGACTGGTCCTCCATTTGAGCCCCTTGTTTCAGTTGACCTCAAGTTTCTTTCTGCTAAGGGTCTTTTTTCGTGGCAGTTTCCTATGGTCGCAGGGTTGGTGAAATTTGGGCTTTGCTGGCTTCTCCTTTTTTCCGTTTCTGTCCAGACAAGGTGATTTTGTGCCCTAGTCAGTTTTTTCTGCCCAATATCTTGTCTGACTTCCACTGTGAAGAAGATATCATCCTTCCGGTATTTTGCCAGACAGGTGGATTCCTTGTTTGACACCTATGGTCTCTCTGGGAAGGGTCTCAAGCCTTCTTTGTTCACTCTGACTCGATGGGTGAAGTGTGCTATTGTCTTGTCTTACAAGGCTGCTCACCGTCCTCTTCTATCCAAGGGCAGTCAGTTAGGGATGTGCCTTCATCCTCGGCAATGTTTAAGGGTGTGTCACTGTGTGGCATTTGAAATGCTGCTACATGGGCCTCTCCCCACACCTTTGTTTCCCACTACCGTCTTCAGTTGGGAATGGCTCCATCCGCAGAGTTTGGTACTCATGTTCTCAGTCTGTGATTTGTGTTGTTTTTTGCATTAAATATATCAAGTATGTTGCATCATCCTTGGTTTCTGTGAGAATCAATCATCATGAGCTTAGGTATGGGATAGGAATGCCCGGTTACTTACCGGGAATCTTCATTACTTCGAGTCCAGGTCTTCCCATTCCATTCCTGAGCCCCTCCCTCCCAGGTGTCTGCTTATGGCGATTGTTTTGTTTTTCTTTCTTATGAGTTTCTTTGGTATTCTCATGCTGTACTAGTGACGTGCTTCCCCCTTTATGTATGCTGGGTAGGCAGCGCCATAGTGGGGGAAGTATTTTGACCTCAGCTAGGTGATAGGTTCTGTGTAGCAGGCAAACTGCTCATGTGTAAGGAATGGAACGGGAAGACCTGGACTTGCAGTAATTAACATTCCTGCAGACGTTAGTGCATATGTTTTTCACTCCAGAGGCAGGGTGCATTGACTCACTGCAGGCTGCTATGAGACACGTTCACGTCAGCATGTTTACCTCTCAGTTCAGACTGTATTTAGGTTTGTCTGCCCTCATAATCAGTGCGTTTAGCAGTACCTCTTTGTTGTTTGTCACTGCGTGCTTCCTAAGTCGCTATCACCCCTCCCTCTTCACTGTTGTGGGCTACGTCCCTATGATAGTGAACTTGAGGACAGCAGTGAGTTGGGAGCTGAGACTGCTGAAACTTATTTAAAATTAGCAATACATGATGAGTCTTCATATTTAAAAGCGCAGAAGGTGAGAGCAGTTCACAGCTTTATCTTGCTGTGCACTGCACATCAAAAAGGAAAGGCACGCACTGCTGCTATCGCTCATTGTAGGTGTTTTAAACATAGCTTCACTTATGTCATGTATTATAGTTTAAAGTCCTGTACCGGAGAAGTAGTATACGGAACAAGAGCTCTGCTCGTTTGCCTGTGCCTCAGATGCAGGAACATATTTTGTTATTGAAATGTATTTTTATCTATATCGTTTGAAAAGCATTTGTAAGGAATTGCTGTTGTATTACATGGTAAGGTTTTGCAACCTCATCTTCGAATACATTCAGGAAACCAACTTGAGTCCAGTCAGGCTCCTCTGCTAAACCTGAGCTCAACCCTGGGTAGCCTTGGCTTGAAGCTGCCAGGCTTAAACAAAGTGTAAAGCATTTAGAAATACCAAAACAATGAAAAAAGAAAGTCACACAACATGAAAGAAACCGGACACCAGTTTATAAAAATAGATCTTATTATCTACGTTTAGACACTAAAATGAACAAAATCCACCAGAGGGTTCTGGCCATACAGATTTTTAATTAAAACGTAAATCCCAGCTTTTCACTTGAAAATGCAAACAAGCATTGGTAACTGCAAAGTTTGGAAACTTTGTAAAACATTTAAAGAGTTGTGTTCAGCTATTTCAACCTGCCTTGAGCAACCAAATCTGAAAGAGGGAAGGCCAGTAGTGCCAATGAGGAGTATTAGGACTGTTCCAGGCTCTAAGAGCAAACCACCATAGACTTAAATGAAGTTGTCCTGATACAAAGGACACAAGATGCTGATTGTGCTGTAAGATGCTGACGATGCTGTGTGGTCAATGGGGTTCTTCCTGGGGCTACTATTTAGTCTGCAGTCCAGGTGGGGCGGCTTTTGCCATAGGGGTCGAAGTCCTCTTTGGTCCAGCAGAAGTTCAGTTGCCACTGGGCTACTGGTCTCTGGTCAGATCAAAACCAGCGGTTCCATTTGGTGAAGCCTTGTGTCCACCTTTGGTGGCCAAACTGCACTACGACAACTCTCCCAATTCCATCAGACTCAGGTGCAACATTTGAGCCTCAGGACTTGGTTGTCCGGGCTGCCTATTGTCGATCAGTAGCGAGCAGGCGATTGTGACTACTGACTGTCCAAAACTGGCTTCGTCAGCTTTTGTGGCCTTGGTGCTGTAACAGGAAGTCAGCCAACTGGCACTTGGTGTTCATCTCTTCTGCCTGGGGCTCAGGAGAGGCTTTTCCAGCCAGGCATCACAGACACAGTCCACAGTCTCATCAGTCCAAGCTTTTGGGTGTGATCATGCGAAAAGAGGCATTACCTTACATACCCCTCCTCACCCCCCCCTTCGGGATGAAAAGTGATAAACAACTAACCTATACCCTGATGGTTCTCATCATCTGAGTGGAAGAACCTGGAAAGGCCATCTGTATTGGCTTGAAAGTTAATTTGAGTTCAAAGGGTTTTATTTTAAATCTTTTTGCTATTCATTTCTTTTACTAAAGCATTATTATCCAAAGTCACCATAAAAGGTTCACAGAATCAATTAATCAATCAATTTTAGTATTAGCAAGTCAGTTCGATAATTCTAAATAAGGCATTAATACAATTACTGTAACAAGCATGTTCCATAAAGAAACTTCCCTATTCTAAGCTAAATAGATTAAAATGCAAAAAGGATTTCTATGGAGTCAATTAAGAGCCCATGAAGAGTTCTGATGAGAGAATCAAGCATTAGCATAAGCTTTAGCAAAATAAGCTGGAAAGTATTCTCAACTCAAATAACAGCAGATCAAAGAAAATTAAACCAGCCTCCTCTGTGCCAAGCTACCAGAGGGTGAGCACAGGTTTATTTGTGCGTATATCTGACTTTGATTGTGGTTCCTGCTTGGATAGGGTGCATACCTTTGCCAACCGGAAACCCAATTTCTAACAGTCTGCCGACAAATCATGTTCTGCTGTATGTGCATACTGATTCTGGTCACAATCCAAGAACAAACTGTGACACAAAACTCCCCATATCACTTTTCTCAGGATTTTCTTGTACGCTCTGTTGTTTAAACACCTGTAAAAATTGTTTGTAATAAGCATGCTCTGATTCCTTTGCCTCTTATGTAGTTCTGGTGATTTTCAGCCAATCAATGTCTATTGCTGGAACTTTCCCTTCCAGAAAAGTAATCACCTCATCATATTTTGTCATTACCACAGGTGAGGGTGCATGAGTACGCGCATCTCTCACTGGTTCAGAACATGGTCACTGTACATCTATTCTACACTCAGTCCACAAAGCACTCAGCACTACAGTGTCAAAAAACATAACCAAATCTGTCTAAAAAGCCTTTGAAATTTTAACAAATCTGTCAACTAGTGTATACCACTGTGCATGATTCTCTTTCAATTTTGGAAAATATTTGTAATTGTTGCAAGATCACCTCTAATTTATGACACATGAACATAATCTCCACTTGGTATTTCCCTCATTGGAAAGGTAAATGCCTCATTTTCATCTGGAGGCGCTAGTAGTGGCTTACTATTGTGCCCTAAAGCTTCTCTGTAACAGGACACTCTTTCAAAAATCCACTTCATATTCTCCTGCCAGTTCAGTTAATCTGTCATGTGTAGCAGCAGCATGCCTTGTAATTTCTTTACTCAAATATATGACTTCATTTTCATGATAATGATCCAAATGTGAAATGTTCAAACAACCTCTAATATTTGCTTCTAATTCTACCGTTAATTTCACATCTAAGAGGCTTCCCCTTTCTTGACTAGCAGGTATTCTCTCTGATCTCTCCGCTCTCTTAGTCTCTGAAGTCTCTGCAACCCATGGGGGGAAAATGCCATCCTCATGCTGTCCTGTCTCTCCCTGTGCAATGGGTGTTGTAAAGACAATCCTCCTTGCTTAGCTCAATGTTTGAACATTTCATTTAGGTGTCCAGGCAACAATTTGTGAATTCTGCGATGTCAGGATGAACCCTGTTGCAGCCACTCCTCTTACAGCTCCCTGAGCATCCAGTTTTGGGGCAATATTTATTGGGACAGTCACAACTGGCCTTGCTAATATGCTGACACGACTTGTGGTACTGGTACAGGAGCAGTCACAATCCAAGCAGTAATACCTGGAGTTATTATAATAGGTGCTACACCTACAGGTGGAGGGGCAATTTGAAGTGCTGGAAATGGTCTCTCGATCTGAATCATAATCGGTTCAAGAAGGTCAGTAGCCATTGTAGCACTAGCAGTAATATCACTATCAGTATTTGTTGTAGGGGCCACATATGGTGGTGGGAGCAAAGCCAATAAAGCATCCAGAATATTATCCCCTGAATCACTATCAGTATCTGTGTTCTATGTAAGTCCCGGCCAGAACTCCGCTCCGCCAGCGGAGTGTGAGGAGATTTGCCTACTCCGCGTTCCGCGTAGAACGCGGAGTATAGGGCAAAATTCCTACTCCGCAGCGGAGCGGAGTTGGCCAGCCCCCACCTATTAAAAATGATTAATAGTTTATTAAAAGCGAAAAAATAAACACTTACCTGTACTGCCGGCGTCCCCGGGCTGCCTTCCTCCTCTTCCTCACCTTCTCTCTCCTACTTGGGTCCATCAGCTTGCAAAAACTGAGCATGCGCACACGCGCATGCGCAGTTTTCGCAAGATGATCGACCCAAGTAGGAGACGGCGAGGAAGAGGAGGGCATCCCGGGGACGCCGGCAGTACAGGTAAGTGTTTATTTTTATCGTTTTTAATAAACTATTGTTCATTTTTAATAGGGGGGGTGGAGGCGGGTGGCGGAGCGGAGGGGAGTTCCACGGAGTTTGTTCCCAACTCTGTGGACCTCCGCATAGTCCTGCTCCGCCAGCTCCGCCCGGGGTTAGTTCTATGCAGTGTCTTCCTCATTCTCCTGCTTCTGACTCTTTTTGACCTTTTCTGTGTTTATAAGAGGGTATAATCTAGCTCCCTCGATTGTACATTTTCTCCACTTTTGCTGTCCTTCGTCCTATTGTCCATCTGCATAATTTCGCACAGCTTTCTTCACCCTACTCCGATATTTGTCCTTTTTTTTAGCATGTGGTGCTCTTTCCCATGCATTTAAAGCTTCATATTGTGTGGGTTTAGGAGGCGGTTTCATCTCAAGTAATTTCTCTCAGAAATGTTCAATAGTCCTTAAGCTAAATGTGCCATGTGGTGGGAACTTAAATGGACCCTGATGTTCAGTAATCTTGCACCATTCATGAAGCCATAAACATGCATGTAATCCTACATTTGTTGTCATGTAATGAACTGGCGTACCCTCGGGTGGCACCTCTTCACCTTTTCTAACTGGAACTCTTACATCACGCCTCATAAAATCTCTAAGGGTTTTAAAACATTTCATTTTTTTAAATAATTCAACAATAAATGTGCAATGATCAACTAAAATTGAATGTTTTGATTCTGTTTTAAATTCCATATACATCAATCTTTTTTCTCCAATCCTGTTACAGCTTTAATACTTGAAGACTTGCAAATCCAATCTCAACATGGTACTTTCACAACAGCTGACCTATCCCAGCACAGCACACTGTGTCGTCATCAACCAATAACAACGCAATAGGACACCAACCGTCCAATCTCAGAGCAGCACTTTTTGATGTATTTCTCACTCCTTTGAGTGTTTCACCCTCTTTTTACAATTTTATTGTACACACTAATTTTACAATGCTAAGTGAGCACAATAAACAAAGAACTTTTGTCTGCTCCATTAAAGAAAATTAAAGTATTTCAATCATACAAAAATCTATCGGACATAAGGTTTTAAGACCCTCAGCCTTACCCGCACTTACACGCATAAATGAAATCTCAGCCAGCAGGAAATCACTCTAACTGATGTAGCTTCTCCTTTGCGCAATAGGCTCCACTAACACTAATCAATATTAGTACAATAACAACAACATTATAGCCCATTACTCAATTGTGTAATTCGATGGTTCCTCACAAATATACACCACAAACCCCAGCAGACAAATATCAACACATCAACTGTTTATTTCTCTGTCCCGGGATCTTAGACTACTTTGAGTCCGATTACACACCATAACTCTCAAACATAGCAATGAGACAAGTCGCAACAAAAATAATAGCAACGCATACATGACCGTATTGATACTCACACCTTCACCACTGCAACAGTCTTCGAAACCACAACTCCATCAATCTTAAAGTTTGGGCTTTGGCCTTACGGACATGGGTATTTCTAAAATAAGACTAATTGTTATTACAATTCTTGGCTTGTGACATGAACCTTACTCTGCTACCAACTGCTGGAGCATGGGGGTCCACTGAAAGTGGAGCTTCCCCTTAAGATTGCTTTTGTGCAGGAAGGCATCTCTTCTTGCAGAAAAACAATCCTGCTTGTAATTAAGGCACAAGTGCGCCAGTGCAGGTAGAAAGCTGAAGAGCTCCATATCTTAGTAGATATGATGCTGTTCAGCTTTCTCCTGTTCTCGCAACACAGCAAATTTGCTTGGTGCCCCTTGTTGCATGAACATTTAGTAAATATGCTCCTTAATGTCTTTCCTCTAGTGGTATGGGAACTGCAACAAAAGGAGCAGCACCGCTCTTTAGTTTGTTATTAGCTAAGATCACCCTTTTCCCAGCTATCAGAAACAGTGGAGTTGTAAAAGAAAAAGTAATTTTTAACAACAGTTTTTGTAGTTTTCTATTTTTTGTGGTTTCTCCCTACTTGCAGTTTGTGGTGAAAACAGGTATGAAAACCAAGGGTGAACCCAGAAAACAATACATTTCTGAAGAGTAGACAAATTTCAGAATTCAAAAATGGATCATTTGTGTAGTTTGCTCAGTGTTTTACCAAAGAACCTAATCATTATTCTCACTGCATTTTCTTACCCAGAATGCACTGTAAATGTCAATCTTTGGCTACAATCACATATTTCCTCACATTTCTTTGAGAGTTGTGGAGTCTGCAGAGATCCACCAAATTCTTACCACCCTGCGTTTCCACACATCTTACAATAAAAAAGGTACCTTGCTTGTGTGGCTGGGGCCCTTGCCCATGACAGGAAAGGCCAAAAATTCAACAATGAAACTTCAACAGATTGTCTTTCAAATTGACACATTCCTGCAATGTGGATAGCTGCGTTATTTGGGTCCGGGCTTGGCCAGCACCCTGGGAAGCCTACCAAACCCAGACGTTTCCAAAACTTAGCCACCCAAAGGAGTCAAGTGTGGTGTGACTTTTGTGGATTCCTCTACATTTTCCTACACAGAATGCCCTGCAAACTCCAAGCTTTGGCTAAAGTCAATGATGTTAATCGCATTTCTATAACAGATACTTTCGGAATTTGTGAGGATTGACAAAATTCCTACCACCCAGCATTCCCACATTTCTGATACAAAAGGTACCCCACTTGTGTGACAACAAAACTGGTCAAAGCTTGGTCCATGTGAACACAATGTTATGTCAATGAGGTCTTCACATGGTTACAGTTTTGTCCATTCCTATGAAGTCTGTTATGTCCCCACACACAAGGGAGGCAGGGAATTGTGGAAATGCAGGTTGGTAAAACTGCATACATTTTTTGTCAAACAAATAAAGGCAAAAGTCTTTTATGACCCATAGTTTAAGGGGCATTCTGGGTGAGAAATGGACTGGGTTCCATGCAAGCCACACTGCCCTGGACAGTGGTGGTGCCTCCATGAGAGCAGAGTAGCATCACCCCTCCGCTGGAGGGAAGAAAGCATGAAAGATAAAATGGTAATAAAACACATTTATTACCATTTATTTTCGTGATGGCTGCAGCCAAGTCTGGGGGTGGGGCAGCAGCAGAGAGGAATGATGGGCACTTAGTTTAAAGTGTGCATGTCACTTTGCCTGGATGCCTTCTGACGGCCAGCCTGACGTGCGCACTTTAAACACTCCATCCCAAGAAATCTCAGACTGCTGGGTGGAGAGCAAGCACAGAACCCCAGTGCTTTAAGGAGCGTTGCACCAGCGCTCTCCTCCCAATCCTGTTACTTCTCTCATTCTGCTGAGAGAAGCATCTAGTTTGGTAGAGGGGAGTTGCTTGCTGGAGCTCTGGGATCCTGTGCCGCTGAGATGAAGAGGAGCACCCTGCATGAGGCAACAGGTAAGTTAATCTTTTTATTTTTTTTTAAAGTAAGTTGCTTTAATTCACTGACAGGCACTGTGAGAAACTCGCAGTGCCTTCAGTCTCAACTCCAGAGCTCTCAAACATGGCCCGTTATAAACACAGTTTAAAACGGACCACGATTCAGAGTTTTTGGCTTTGGGCCTAAGGGCACTGCTGGTTTTAATTAGTGCCCGTCAGTCTGCCTGTCGCCCCACCTGTGTTAACTGTAGCTGGCCATCACTGACCCTGGATTGTGCTGTGTTTCAAGGTTTCAGAAATGCACAGGATTGTTAGGATTCCCTAGTTACCAGCTGACCCTTCAGCCATTCACCATGAGAGGAAATTGAGATTTCTTTGGCATAGTTTTGACTTGAGGGCCAGCAGAGAAGGAGTAACCATCCCCCTTATGCCTCCTGCTGGAGGCAAAAATATTATCTGGTGCCGGCTTGTTGGGACTGATGTCAAGATGGCCCAGCACCCCACCCAATTCTTTTTCTGTGGTAGGATGAAAGACTTTCATCCTCACTGAATGGACAGACTGGCATGTATACCACCATCAGTTCAACCAGTGGGGGCTCATTAAGCCCACCAGACCATCAGAGAAAAAGTGACAAATAGAATGGAGTGTGGGGCATGCCCATCCTGGCACTGCACTGCATCCTCCATGCGTAAGCACCAGACAGTCTTTCTACCATCTTAGATTTCTCTTTTTACTCTGGGAAGCATGGGCAGCATTCACATACTGCTGTATGCCTACTAGATGCTACACTGAAGAATTATGTTGTATCTTGCTCATATTTACCAAGACATATGTCAGGTCACTCAGCCATTCTCTAGTAATATCGATTAATCAGGAGCAAAGTAGGAAAATGTTGCTAACACACCATAAGATTTTATTAGAGCATGGGTTCCAGAAGGAGTGTGATAGCAAAGTAAGTTTATTTTTCTCAGAGAAAGACACTACAGTCCTGTAACCTGTAATCTTAGACACCTTTAAGGCACTCCTGCAGGGAGTATGAACTGAGATCTCTTTTAGAACGGCCTACAAAAAGCAACAAGAATGCTGACAAATAGAAGATTGGATAAAAATAATTTATGGTAGACATCTGGATATCAGGCTTTCACAGGAGAAAAAAAAGCAGTTATTTAATAATATGCAAGCTTTTGTAAGACCTGTTTTGCAGTATAACTGCAAAAAAATGGGAGTCAGACACACTGAATGAACAAGCACAGGGAGATAGAAGTGGTTCTATTTGGACCTAGAAACTTAAGAATAAATGGTCTAGAAACTGGAACTACAAAGTATTTGTTGAGTCTAGCAGATTCATTAAAGAGATTAGGGAAGTGTTCATGCTATTGTACCGTACCTCCTTTTGAGAGACTCTTTATTCTTTAGCTAAAGATATTGTGGAATGGTTGGTGGGCTCAGTATTACAGAAGAGAAAACAGACCATGTATCTGATTCGACACTCTTAACCTCCTACTTCACAATAGCAAATGGACTGAAAAAGGGAAGGCAGCTGGGACCTGAGGTCTTCTAGCTGAGCTATGTCAAATGTTGTAGAAAGTACCTTAATGCAACATTTGAATTATATTTAGGAGGTAGGGGATCTTTTGAAATCCTGGAATGTCCCCAATATATATAGGATCTTGAACCTCCACACCCCCCCGAAAAATCTAAAAACTTTGAGAGTTATTGACAATACGCATTTTAAAAGTGTATATGAAAATATTTGCTAGTATAATTTCTGTACGGTGGAGCTTGGTGTGCCTTGATCCTTCCACGGTTGTGCCCTAACTTAATTCAATGCAATCAAAGGGGGTTCATCACAGGGTAAAAAGTCAGACCTTACATAAACTGAATGTTGATCTAAATTCTAGTACAAATTTAGGCCTCTCTTTAAAGGTGATGACAATTGATGCTGCTAGGTTAAGTGAATGTATCTTTTAGGTGTTTTATGACACTTTAGATCGGATGATAGGTTTTTACTATTATTGTAGAGCCTAAACAATAACTCTCACCTTTGGACACTAGTGAATAGTTAATCAACATATAGCTTCAACATTTAATGAGGAACCAGGCAAGGTTGCATGATCTGCAACTTTGCTTGATTTATACATAAGATCTTAACCACAAAGGATTTAGAAATATATAGATATTTCTTTTTTCTTGCCGTCTTTGAAGAAGAAAGGCTACTCTGCATTTGGATGATGCTATCATATCATCTTCTAATCCAAATCCTTCTATTATTTCAGTGAAGGGTTCATTTGATGTGTTCTCCCACTGTTAGATTATCAAATAAATGAAGATAAGTTGGAGTCAATGTGTTGGAATATGGATTCAAACCTACTCTAAAGTATTTGGCGGTACACCTAGTTAATATTTAGAAAACAGAATGCATTCAAATATCACCCACTTTCTGAATGATTTAAAAGTCAAATCGGGCCACTTGATAGCCATTTCAATTACAATCATAGGAATAATTAAGGTGGTTAAAATGTTGATACTCCCTAAAAATAAGCTTCCTTTTCAATGATGTTCTGCTCTAATTTGGCATGGCCATGATTGGTAAGAGTCAGTCTCTGCTGTTGTTCTGATTTGGTTTTTATAGGGGCACAAAGGAATTAGAAAAGCCTGGAAGAAATTCAGAAGAACTATATTAAAGGGTGGCTGTGCTTTTAAAGACAGTCAGCTGTAATGCTGGGCAAACAAATTGAGGCAGTTAACTATGCTGTTAGGTCATAACACAAGCAGTAATAGTTTGGAGCTTTTTCATGCTGTGACTCCACATTCTTTATAAATACACTAGCACACCATTCTTTAAAGGTATAACATTCTGGATCCTATGTTCTTTTGATTTCATTTGGGAGGATGTCAATCAGACAAAAACAGCTTTACTACTACCCTTATCGCCAGCCTATTTGGGACTCATCTGGGATGCCTTGGGTGAAGAATGATCTGATGGCTAATCCACTGTGGGAACCAAGAATCCAGTGTTAAGGAGACTTATTTGTTAGGTAACTAGGTAGTCAATTATGCAGGGTTTGGAGCTGGAGTGAGTTACGGAACACTAAAGAAGGTAGACTGTGTTGGGTCAAATATGCTAAGATACCTTCTTGGCCCTCTTGAATATTGCTTGGCATGGTAGCTGAAGTCAGTTGCATCTATGGAGGATTCCACACCTTGGAACAGATGAATTGGGAAGTATTTACAAATGTCTTCTTAATAGCGAAGAAGAATTAGTGAAGCCACCTTGAAGACTGTGATTAGAATGTTTTCAGTGTGATGCTGTATGACAAGTATGAGTAAAAATGTGACTTTCTGGTGTTCAGTTCAGGCGCTGCTCCTCCAGTATGGCAGAGGAGCGTCGCCCTACTGCTAAAACGCAGCAGTAAGAAGAAAAATAAAAAGACAATAAAAAATGTTATTGTCATTTTATTTTTACTTCCACCCCCGCGTTGGGGTCGGGGCCAGGTAGCAGCGTCACACAGCAGGGGGAGAGGTGGTAGGCAGGCACTAAAAGTGCGCATGTGGGTTTGGCCAGCTGTCCACGGCCGGCCAAACTCACATGTGCACCTGGATATCTCCAGGCTGTTCCCTTGGAGATATCCTAGTGCTCAGGGCGTAGGCTCCAAGACCCTGCTGGAGCACAAAACGGACCCACTCTGCCCAATCCCAGCGTTTCTCTCATGCTGGGAGAAGGGCTAGGATTGGGTGGGGTTTGGGAGCCTGTGCCCATGGGAACTGTAGTGTTGTCGGGACGGGAGCAGTGGAGCAGCGCGGCACGAAAGGAGAAGATCGCGGCGGCCGGCAGGAAAGGTACGTTTTTACTTTTATTATTATTTTTTTTCTTTCCTGCCCTCCCACCTCAGATTGACAGCAGCTGTCCCTGGTTAGTTCACTTGTTTAAAGAGAAAACATTTGCACACTGCCAACAGGCTTTATTGGATGCAAGCCAAAAGACATTTGGGTTCACCCTCGGATTCCAAATGCATGCCACAGATGTGTCGCCCAAGTGATTGATAACCTTCATATATTCACTGAATGTTTTAAGACCGAACAGTTCTGGGAGGATGTTTGTGTAAACATCACCCAAGAATCAGTCACATGTTTGTTTTTCTGATGTCTCAGAATAACAGGATCCTAACTTGTGGCATTAAATGTTTGGCTGCAGTGGGTTAGACATTTGCCACTAGAGGCCATAACAGTCTTTCTGCCCCCAGGGAGCATACTGGGAGAGTTTACGCCCAATCTGTCCACCCAATAGAGGCAAAAACCCCAATAGATATTAGGGTTGTCCAAATAAACTACAAAGAAATGGGATGTGAGCTGGCACATATGGGTACTGGGCCATAAGCCCAAACCTATTAGCCCCAAACAGGCTTTCTGCCCCCCTAAGGAAGTAGACTGGGGGAGGTACCCTAATCTGCCCTCCCTGGGAATGGCAGAAAGCCCGCTAGAATTAGGTATTTTTTTTTCAAAAAGGAAAAGATTGGGGCTGGAGTGCTCTGACCAGGCATCGGGCCATACCCCCACCATAAAGTCTTTCTGTCCGCCCCGGGTGGGTGTCAGATTGGAGGGGTATACCCCCAATTTTCATTGGGGAGTACAAAGCCCACCAAAAAATTAGATTTTCGTTTAAAAAAAATGGATGGGCAGCCCACCCTCACATTGGGCAGTAATCCTACTACTAAAGGCATCCGCAGTCTTTCTGTCAATCTTGGAAGGCTTACCCTCAATCTGCCTTCGTCAGGCAGGCAGAACACCCACTAAATAACAAGGATATCCAAATATATAAAAAAGGAAAATGGGTCGGTTGTACTCAAATCCCTAAAGGCTCCACCTGTCATTCTGCCCCCAGTCTGCCCTCCTCCGTCATCAGGCTGTATTCCCACTTCCCTAAAGGAACCCACAATCATTCTGCACCTCCGAGGTACATTGAGGTGCATACTCCCAATCTACCCTCCCTTGAGTGGGGAGAAACCTCACTAGATACCAGGGATATCTAAATATATGTAAGAAATGGGTAGTAGCGTTCCCTGAGAGGGAAATACCGCACATCAATGAACAACAGATGTAAAGAAGTAAAACAGTATATGGCGTAGAAGTTAAACAAGACAGCTGTAAGTACAGCAGGGTGCTTAGCTAGCTTCAGTCACCCACTACCCAAGGGTGCCAATCGCATGTGAAACATGCACATAAATAACCAAAAATAAAGCTAATACAGCACACCAATCATAAGTTCTAATTGATCCAATAAATCAAACTGTATTGCGAGTGGCTAGTAATCAGTACTGTAATTCTTTAGTCCATATAGTCCTTTGATTTCTTGTGCCCCATATACAGCACATAAAGATTTTCCAAAGCAACTTTTTCGTAGAAAACGTTTCTTTTATTGATTTTTCTTTTCTTAATGCCAATTCCCAGCAAACAAAGCAGCCTGCTTTGTTTGCTGGGAATTGGCATTAAGAAAAAGAAAAAATCAATAAAAGAAACGTTTTCTACGAAAAAGTTGCTTTGGAAAATCTTTTATGTGCTGTATATGGGGCACAAGAAATCAAAGGACTATATGGACTAAAGAATTACAGTACTGATTACTAGCCACTCGCAATACAGTTTGATTTATTGGATCAATTAGAACTTATGATTGGTGTGCTGTATTAGCTTTATTTTTGGTTATCTAAATATATGATAAAATTGAAATGGGGTGGGGGCGGATAGCTCATCAGGGCAGCAGGTCATAGTCCTACCCCTGTAGGTACCAACAGTCGTTCTGCTGGGTAGCAGATTGTGGGTGGGGGGGTTGTGGTCCAGAAAGCCCGCTAGAGACATGGAGGTGGGGCCACCCACCCTGTCATCAGGCACTACCTCCATCTCTAAAGGCACTTATTTATACATTTCTGTCTCATGGGGAGGGCGGTTTGGAGAGTTTGAGGGTATTCTAACTCACCAATATCTATCAGATTTAGCCTTACATCAGTCCTAGCTTCCAATACTTGTTTTGAGTTCTGTTTTTGCCTATTGGCAAAGTTGTTTGGTTTAATCTAATGTCACGTGCTATAGTGAAATCGTCAAACAGCAGGACAGGATAACTAAATTTTGTAAGTACAATTTCAAGTGATTGATTTAGTTCTCTCCTGCTAAATGTAGGCCTATACAAAGTGCTAGCTAAGGGATCACTGCTGATCGTTCACTCGACCAAAACCCTTCTGCCTTCTGTATCTACTTTAAGAAAAGAAAACATCACTGTCAACATATTTTGACAAAAAGTAGCCACCCATTTGTAATACCGGTAAATGGTTACAATACAAATTGCAAAAATAAAATTATTAAAATGCATATATACACAGCAAGCAATAAATAATATCCTTATGCCATCCATATACATATATTGCAGTAGAGCTGTTTTGTGGGAATTCATACTTGCTCATACTTTTCTTTTTTCTAATCGAGCAGCCACGTCTGGTATACTCCTGAAAACTTGTGTTATTGCCCAATTATTATCAGTACTAAAGCTGCTAAGGTCGGAAAGCAAATAGATCCCAACCCTTCTCTTGGTCAGAAATGCAACAGAAAAATGCCATGTCAAAAAGACAGTGGTTTATATTTCTCAAATTCCAACAATTTTATGTATGGTTCATGAAAATTAAACGACTGGTAAGTAAGTAAGTAAACTATGTTCGATTAGTTAAAATCATTAGCTAGAATAAAGGATACAACCAATCTCACAAGCTTGACATTAAAAAGATAGCATATACTTAAAGATAACTTAAGAAATATACCCTAATATATACACAGAACTCCTTTACGTCTGTTATGAGAGAAGTCCCCCAATTACATTGAGCTTAATTACACATTTTCCTTGCTATATATGACACTTGCTAACATCCAGGCTAACATAACGTCCTCTCGATGCACAGAAATTTGGGGAACATTGCGTTAGGATAAATATTTCCGGCTCAACATTTAAAAGAAGAAAACATCCTTACAAATACTCAGTATAAATAATTCGTAAAAACATTCCCTTATTACATCTAGAAAACTTCTATTGCGCCGTTTTGCAGTGTTCCTCTAAAATGCTTTGTGTTGAATTACAACTTTCCTTATTAATTAAAACCCACACTGTCATCCGTGTTAGCACGTGAGGCTATTTGTTGCCTTTGGATCCATTATAGATGAAAATAAGAGGCTGGTTAATTGGGCATGCAAATTGCTAATGTAGAGAAAAATTAAAGATGATACTAGGATTCAACACTGATTGCATCAGGACCATGAAATCATTAGTATGCGACCCCTTCAAACACTAGCAAGGTTTCAGAGTACAGCAGTTCTGTTACCACTTTTACTTGTAGAGTATGTGAACCTCTTGGGTCACAGAGAACAACCCACACTTTAGTTCTGGGACACTAATGAACACATTTGGGTGATGACTGCTGTCAATCCGAGGTGGGGGGGCAGGAAAGAAAGAAAGAAAAATACTAATAAGAAAAACAGAAACTTATTTTTCCTGCAGGCCGCCGCGATCTTCTCCTCCCGTGCGACGCTGCTCCACTGCTTCCAAACCCCACCCAATCCCAGCGTTTCTCCCCGCACGAGAGACATGCTGGGGTTGGGCAGAGCGGGCCCGTTTTGCACTCCAGCAGGGTCTTGTAGCCTGTCCCCATGAGCACTAGGATATCTCCAAGGGAACAGTCTGGAGATATTCAAGTGGCAATGTGGGTTTGGCCGGCCGTGGACAGCCGGCCAAACCCACATGCGCACTTTTAGTGTTTGCCTATGATTACGCCAATCTTTACTCCTACTTTTCCCTACTAAATGTAATGTAGATGGTCTTTTATTTACCTACTAAAAGTGGTAGAAGGGAGAAAAACACTTCAAGATCGTACTTTAGATTTAGTCAAGCTGTAATAGACCACAGACTCCGTCTTTAAGTTTTGTGGATTTATTATAAGGCCAAAAATAATTGAATATAAACACACCTCAATATTAGAGTATAGAGGTACAAGAAAATCAATACAGAGCCGATTTTACGAATATAGGTCATTCTGCACAGAAGGCATAATATGATGAACTCCAAAATCAAGATACAGCAAAGGATGGAAGCGGAGTCCAATTCTCTTTTCATTTAAGAAGGAGCAAAATCTTTCCCTACTCTACTCTCAATGAGAACCCTACCTATCTCCCTTATATCATATCCCAAAGGTGTCAGCACGTGTTGACTTCCTAAGAAGTACTCACGTCAAAATGGGTCTGATAGCATAAAGCTATGGAGCTCGCTCTAAGATGCTCCTTCTCTTCCGAAAGCTGGTAGAAGTCTGTTTAATCTGTCCCTGCGCATTATACAAAAAGACAATAATCAGCCCCCAATGCGTCATATGTTAAACTTTTCCACTTGCAATGGTTTTCCGTAAGTTTCCACAGAAGCTTTAATTAATTGGCTCTTCTTCCAATGGCCTTGGTTCCCAGATAGACTATGCGCGAAGGTGTTCTCCCTCTATGGTGTCTACTCTCCATCTCTTCAGCTGTGCATCCCACCTGGCATCCTGATATGCCTTCATTGCCTTTTTCATTCTTCCCTGAGAAGCGTCCCTTCTCTTTGCCATTGCTGCTCTCATTGAAAGCATCCAATGCCTCAAATTGAGTTGGTCTAGGCGGAGGTTTCAAAGCAGACATCACTCCTCTTAGCTGATACAGCACCTCCATACGAAATGACCCGTAACGAGGAAACGCCAATTCCCCTTCTTTTTCTGTAATTTTATGCCAATTTTGAAGCCAAACTATAGTATGGAGTCCCACATTTGTTGCCATGTAATGCGCCGGTGTATCCTCAGGCGGAGCTTCTTCTCCTACCCGTGTCACCATTCCTGTATCACCTCGACACAAATCCCACAACACCCTGAAACATCTCATCATGAAAATCGATTGTTTGCTCTCCAAAATCAATACTCAGCTTCGAACGAACGTCCACCAATCCCAGCGCAGCGTTACACCAACCGACCAATCCCAGCGCGGCGCACACTGACGTCACTACTCGCTCCTTGCAGCGGCTCACCCTCCTTTACAATTTCACTTGCTCACACATTCACACTACAAGTAACTGTATGACCAAAAGCTATTAAACCAAGTAACTGCTCCTAACACAGTCACAATAACTTACAGTTACATAAACAAGTAATTGTCTGTCTTCTAAAAGATCGATAGTACACTCTCTCAAGAAAATTCACACCCCGTGACCCACGACCTGCGTTAGTCACTCGAATCGCTGTAGTCTACCCCTTGCGCACGAGGTTTTCCACACACGACTCTATTGAATGCACTCACACAAAGTTCCCTATCACAAGTGGATTGTCAATAGCGCTTCACGACACCCACAATTCTGATCAGACAATTACAAATACAAAACTATCCCGGGATCTTGGACTTCTCTTGAGTCCGCTAACCAAACTTCCTGATTCGCACGTGTCCGAACCAGTAAACCGATAAACCCACAATCACTCAATATGCATCTCAACTCCGCAAGACATCACACAAATATTTCACCGCAATCTAACATACCACACAATTTCATACTCATGCTACCACTGTTTCCGCCGCACCGTCAACGTCCGCCGACTTCCATCTATGTCCACCGTCTTCTACTCCGTGTCCGGGGTCTTAGTGTTCTTCCGACCCTACCCCTACTCTCTTTCTCCCCTCACTCTTAGAGGCAAACCATCCTCTGCTACCATTTGATCACGCCAATCTTTACTCCTACTTTTCCCTACTAAATGTAATGTAGATGGTCTTTTATTTACCTACTAAAAGTGGTAGAAGGGAGAAAAACACTTCAAGATCATACTTTAGATTTAGTCAAGTTGTAATAGACCACAGACTCCGTCTTTAAGTTTTGTGGATTTATTATAAGGCCAAAAATAATTGAATTTAAACACACCTCAATATTAGAGTATAGAGGTACAAGAAAATCAATACAGAGCCGATTTTACGAATGTAGGTCATTCGGCACAGAAGGCATAATATGATGAACTCAAAAATCAAGATACAGGAAAGGATGGAAGCGGAGTCCAATTCTCTTTTCATTTAAGAAGGAGCAAAATCTTTCCCTACTCTACTCTCAATGAGAACCCTACCTATCTCCCTTATATCATATCCCAAAGGTGTCAGCACGTGTTGACTTCCTAAGAAGTACTCACGTCAAAATGGGTCTGATAGCATAAAGCTATGGAGCTCGCTCTAAGATGCTCCTTCTCCTCCGAAAGCTGGTAGAAGTCTGTTTAATCTGTCCCTGCGCATTATACAAAAAGACAATAATCAGCCCCCAATGCGTCATATGTTAAACTTTTCCACTTGCAATGGTTTTCCGTAAGTTTCCACAGAAGCTTTAATTAATTGGCTCTTCTTCCAGTGGCCTTGGTTCCCAGATAGGCTATGCGCGAAGGTGTTCTCCCTCTATGGTGTCTACTCTCCATCTCTTCAGCTGTGCATCCCACCTGGCATCCTGATATGCCTTCATTGCCTTTTTCATTCTTCCCTGAGAAGCGTCCCTTCTCTTTGCCATTGCTGCTCTCATTGAAAGCATCCAATGCCTCAAATTGAGTTGGTCTAGGCGGAGGTTTCAAAGCAGACATCACTCCTCTTAGCTGATACAGCACCTCCATACGAAATGACCCGTAACGAGGAAACGCCAATTCCCCTTCTTTTTCTGTAATTTTATGCCAATTTTGAAGCCAAACTATAGTATGGAGTCCCACATTTGTTGCCATGTAATGCGCCGGTGTATCCTCAGGCGGAGCTTCTTCTCCTACCCGTGTCACCATTCCTGTATCACCTCGACACAAATCCCACAACACCCTGAAACATCTCATCATGAAAATCGATTGTTTGCTCTCCAAAATCAATACTCAGCTTCGAACGAACGTCCACCAATCCCAGCGCAGCGTTACACCAACCGACCAATCCCAGCGCGGCGCACACTGACGTCACTACTCGCTCCTTGCAGCGGCTCACCCTCCTTTACAATTTCACTTGCTCACACATTCACACTACAAGTAACTGTATGACCAAAAGCTATTAAACCAAGTAACTGCTCCTAACACAGTCACAATAACTTACAGTTACATAAACAAGTAATTGTCTGTCTTCTAAAAGATCGATAGTACACTCTCTCAAGAAAATTCACACCCCGTGACCCACGACCTGCGTTAGTCACTCGAATCGCTGTAGTCTACCCCTTGCGCACGAGGTTTTCCACACATGACTCTATTGAATGCACTCACACAAAGTTCCCTATCACAAGTGGATTGTCACTAGCGCTTCACGACACCCACAATTCTGATCAGACAATTACAAATACAAAACTATCCCGGGATCTTGGACTTCTCTTGAGTCCGCTAACCAAACTTCCTGATTCGCACGTGTCCGAACCAGTAAACCGATAAACCCACAATCACTCAATATGCATCTCAACTCCGCAAGACATCACACAAATATTTCACCGCAATCTAACATACCACACAATTTCATACTCATGCTACCACTGTTTCCGCCGCACCGTCAACGTCCGCCGACTTCCATCTATGTCCACCGTCTTCTACTCCGTGTCCGGGGTCTTAGTGTTCTTCCGACCCTACCCCTACTCTCTTTCTCCCCTCACTCTTAGAGGCAAACCATCCTCTGCTACCATTTGATCACGCCAATCTTTACTCCTACTTTTCCCTACTAAATGTAATGTAGATGGTCTTTTATTTACCTACTAAAAGTGGTAGAAGGGAGAAAAACACTTCAAGATCATACTTTAGATTTAGTCAAGTTGTAATAGACCACAGACTCCGTCTTTAAGTTTTGTGGATTTATTATAAGGCCAAAAATAATTGAATTTAAACACACCTCAATATTAGAGTATAGAGGTACAAGAAAATCAATACAGAGCCGATTTTACGAATGTAGGTCATTCGGCACAGAAGGCATAATATGATGAACTCCAAAATCAAGATACAGGAAAGGATGGAAGCGGAGTCCAATTCTCTTTTCATTTAAGAAGGAGCAAAATCTTTCCCTACTCTACTCTCAATGAGAACCCTACCTATCTCCCTTATATCATATCCCAAAGGTGTCAGCACGTGTTGACTTCCTAAGAAGTACTCACGTCAAAATGGGTCTGATAACATAAAGCTATGGAGCTCGCTCTAAGATGCTCCTTCTCCTCCGAAAGCTGGTAGAAGTCTGTTTAATCTGTCCCTGCGCATTATACAAAAAGACAATAATCGGCCCCCAATGCGTCATATGTTAAACTTTTCCACTTGCAACGGTTTTCCGTAAGTTTCCACAGAAGCTTTAATTAATTGGCTCTTCTTCCAGTGGCCTTGGTTCCCAGATAGGCTATGCACAAAGGTGTCCTCCCTTCTCGCCTTTCAGTCCTCTTCAAAGACATTCCGAGTATCTCCTTAAATCTCAAAATAACGAGGTCGAATTCCTGCACCTGCAGTAGGATGAGAACATACTGTCTTCGAGCACACCAGAATTTATTTAATTAATACTTGAGCAGCTAGAGAGAACCGAAACTAAAAACAACTTACAATTTGGGCCTACAGACCGGGTAACTTAACTCAACATGGTTACATTATATGAATACAACGTCATCCTGCACATTACACATACAGGAAATATATTTCTACCACATACAAGATCCTACTTAAATGTGCTCACTTCACTTTGATACTAATATGGCGTGAATAAATGCATCTTAATAATCGTAAAACACTGCACACAACAAAATATATATATGAGTACGTTTGTATTAGGAGTATAGTGCACCCCTACAAATTAGAGTGCTGTAAGCGCTCTATCACCTACCACCACTCCCCCTGCTGTGTGACTTTTTATTTTTCTTCAAACTGCTGCGTTTTGCAGTGAGACGATGCTCCTCCACCATAGTGGAGGAGCTGCGCCTGATTAGACATAAATAGAGCTTCATCCATGGTAGCCACTGTTATCTTTTAAGCGTTTAGCATCCATACATATGCATATCCCCAGCATATCTGTCAAAATCTTTCCGAGCAGACAAGAAGGAATTTACTGTAATTTTTTTTAGATTAAAAATAACCAATAATATATTTCTTTCTGCTCTATAACATCATAATTCGATCATTTAGACACATATGGCTCAATAGCCAGAACTGCATTGTAACACCTGGACCCCGAACATCGATGTCAAATTTGAGAATATATGTAAGCAAGCAGTGTGATTTTATTCTCAAGGCGATTGCTTCCAAATAGCCTGGAAATTCCAGGCCTTCTGTGCTAGTGACCGACTGCTATACAAGGCGTTGACCTACAAGAGTGGATGATGTGTATGCTTTGGAGTTCAATTGAGTTGAATATGGATGCATGTGACTTCTGCCGCACAACCTCCTTAGAGGGTTCATTTCCATTGCTTCTCTTTTTGCGACCACTCACGCATTGCAGCACGTCCTTTGAAATATGAATTGAGCAGCCACTCACATTCTGTGCAAGAATTATGGTGAGAAGTGCACTGGGCAGCAACCCAGACAAGAAACGATTGGTCAGAGGCTCACACAGCAGATATTACTTTTTAAAGATTTTTAAGATAAACACTGCAATCAAATACATTGAATGGAAATATGGTTTGTCAACACAGCACAAAATGTTGGAGGTTAACTGTGGTATTGTCCTGTATTAATCATTTTGCATCATCTATTTTCAGACGGAGTAGTGGCCTTCTTTTTAATTGTAAATGTATCTTAAAATCAATGTCAGACTCAGTTTGCTTTATATACTTCTTTATTTACTCAAGAGGATTGTTGTTGTGTTCTCTGACACTATTGATCACCTACTGCAGGTTCCATTCAGCTTTGCCATTGGAAATGTTTTCTTTTGATTACTCTGATCCTCTGTGTGCTGTAATCTTCATATGTTTCTTATTTTGATACTCCCCATTGCATTTCCTATATTCACATATTGACATGCACATGTTTTCCAATGCAAATGCATAGCACTATGTATTGTTTTATATTTGTTGCATTGCAGGTTGATAATTCAGCTTGAATCAAAATATTGCCTGATGTTTGTTCAGATAAATCTGCTGGCTTGGCTTGCATACATGTATAATTTGATATTTTGATGGTTCAACATTTTTTTTTCTGTATATTTGACAATATTTCATGTTGTTTAATATTAGTTTCGAGTACTTCAATAATATTTGATACATGTAATTAAATATAGTCAGCTATCTTTTCATAGGAGCATGAGTAGGTGAAAGTGCTTTAGGGCTTAAATATTCATTGCTGATTGCAATAACATTTAACAAGTGGAAAGGAGTTTGCATATTGGCAGGGGTTAGGGAGCGAGGAATCTTCATTCCGAGGGAGCAGAAAGGTGAGCGGTCTGGAGACACCATAGCTGCTGGATGCAGAGAGAGACAACAGGTGTTTTCATACGGAATAGTAACTTAGTTGTTTCCCTAAAATATGCGGGTGAAAGGCAAAACCACCTAGAAAACTGAGATTAGCTTATTTAGACACAAGGAGAGCAAATGCACTCCAGATTACTGTTATAATGGTGCAATGTTTCCTAATATTCTGTTTATTAGCTGCTATTGCCATCACTATTCTGTTTGTTTTTATAGTTATAACTACATACATTATATGCACTAGGTCTGCATTTTGATTGTAAGGGTGGGCTGTATTCTGAATGGCTTCAGAAAACATTGTTTGTGTGTGTTTGAGAAAAACAAAGTCCTGAGTTGTGTGATGTTTTTGGAACTCTGGCCCAAATGGTTTGCACAGTTGTTGCCATGATCATTCAGACTTTGATCTCTACAGACCCAACATGACAGTGTGGGAGGAGGGCCATAGAGATGCTCTTTGATTCTGGTAGCCATGTATGCACTCTTGTTTACATGGTTACATTGAAGCTATCTGGTTGTCAGCAGTTTGTTGTTTAGAATGTCTGAATTCTATCCTGCTTAAATCACTACCAATGTGTAGGATTTTAGCATAGAGTTACACAAAGACCCAAATCTCTTTTCCTTTTGTTTTAGCAGAGCATGCTCCAAGCATTCCTGCATCTCATTGGTCTCAGCCTGGTGTTCAAAAGTGATGAGCAGACTGCACAGAACACGTGAAATCATCCAAAATCCATGGCAACCAAGGTGAAATGCACAAAAGTGTTATTTTCATGAATTGGCTTATGCCTCAGAGCCAAAGACTAATGTCCTTGCTAAGAGGTACCTTCAAACTTTGCTTTCGGAGACTGCTTTGATAGGATTTGGACTCTGGCAGGAGTCTGTTTCCAAGCTCCGGAAAACGTGCCTTAGGATATTTGCACCCTAACAGAGCAGACAGTCTCATTCCAAACCTGTATCATTCTTTATTCCTGGAAAAGAATTGAGAAGGAGAATACAATGTTAATGGCCTTTGAGTCCTGAGAGAGCTGACAGAGATCTCAAGATTTCTACCGGGCTACAATTGGTGTAGTAGTCATGATGCCTATCTAGGTGTTACTAACGATCGGGCCGCCTGGTGCACTGTGTTCCTCCAAATTGTAAGAGCATGCATCTGTCCGCTTCAGTGTCTTCTGCATGAGCCTACCAAGAGACAAGAACATTTTATACCGGAGTTTGAGTTTTCCTTGTCATTCCTGCTGAGTTCCATTGTCTAGGCCATTAAAGAAAAGCTAACCCAAACATTCCCCTCTTTAGAGGACAAACTTGAAATGCAAGGTTCCCCCATAAATAAGGTGTGCCTCAGGCTGATACAAAACTTGCATGATTTTCATTCAACTTGAATGACCTTAAGTGCAGTCTCGAATTTCAACCAGCCCAAGCACATCACAGGTGCCCCAATGTAACCACACAGTGGTGGCTGTGTAAAAATGGAAGTTCTCCTCCACAGAATAGTGGTATGGGTCAGTTGCTTCCTTTGGTACCACATTATTGCTCTTGTGCCCATTGAGGATGAAAGGCCCAGTGGTGTAATTACTGGAGCACCCCACTGTGCTCATCTTCCTAAGTAATCTCCACCTTCAAATCCATCCCCTCACTACTTTTAAAAGAAATGCTGCTGTAAAATGTGTGGACTGGTCTGTAAAATTTGACCCATCATCAGTTGGGAACAGACCTTATGACTGATGCCAAGGCCTGCTTTAAAGGAGGTAGAACAGAGGATAAGCAGATTTGCCCACAGTTTGCCACAGCTGTCCCAGATGGCACTGTCTAACTTTCTATCTCAGTCTCCTCTCTTTTAGTCACTGCATCCTTGACCCTAGCTGTTTCAGCATTGGCTTCTATGAAGGAAACAATGTTGCGTTTTGTCGGTCAGACATTTGTGGTAATCAGCTTGATCTTGTTTTACTGACTACAGATTTATATGGGAATCACATTGCTTTAGTCTCAACCACTTTCTCATGCTGATAATATTTCCACCATGACTGGAAGAGGACAGGTTTATTTTCTGATGGAACTGCATATGTTACATTCTCTGTTGAGAGGCAGTTGTCCTTTTGCTCTGAACAATCTTGGTTTCGAAGTGAACATTGAATACATTATTCTGCTTTGCTTTCCCCTATATTTTTATGTCTCATTAACAAGGCCTTTCACAATCGAAGGGGACAACCGGGCTCGCAATACTATATGTGTGATGTTATTGCTCACTGTAGAATTCATTAAGTTAAAGGATATAGGGCCTGATTACGATGTCAGGTGGAAATAAATCTGCCCTACACCATTGCGGATTGGAACCGCCCGATCATAGGTCGGCAGTTCAGAACGCAGAATTTGGATGTGACCGCCCTATGGGCAGTAGGAAACATCCATTTTTTAATGCAGCTTGTGCGGCAGGTGGAAAATGCCCGCAGCAGAAGTTGCCATTAAAAAATGGATGTTTCTAAACATCCCTGCACCGTGTGGCAGGCACCATGCAGTGCCTGCCATACAGTGCAGGGATGTTTAGGAGGGCACATACAGGCCCCATAGTGGAGGCCACGGAGGGACGAGGGCCCTGCTAGGTGCTCCCAAAGTCACTTGCCGACATCTATTCCATGTCGGAAAGGTCAACATGGAAAGGCTGTCAGAAAGTGACATCATAATCCCGACGGCGGAGTCGAGGCTGGCTCCGCCGTCATTATGGGAATATATGTCATTCTGATGCTCCGACAGGCTCCTTGTGCCCGTTGAAAGTGCAGCGGATCGTCCCTCCACCTGATGCCTCGGCCTGCCGCACCGTAATGTGGCGGATGGGCCGCAGGGGCAGATGTGGGCTGGCCACAACAGACGGCCAGTCTATTGCTGCCCGCCTGACATTGTAATCAGGCCCATAGTCTTTAGGGCAATCTTTATTGTCCCTTAGCTCTTATAGCGGCCTAGTTATGAGTGGCACATTGGTTTATGCGATACATATTGCATCAATAAATTCCAACACTGAGAGTTTAGCCCACGAAAATGGGCATATCTTGCTGATTTTGGTGCTTACTGCACCAAAAACTGCATGTTCCGGTAATTAGCTGGCCTTTTTCTACCTTTAAATTCCAAGAGGTTGGCCTATTGAAATTTAAAGGAAATGCATTGTTATTGCACTGGTGTATACCGGGTGCAATAAAAAAACCTCAAAACTCATAATTCTGATATGTGTGATAACAGTAGTTACTACACATACCTATTATTGCCCGCCCACTCGTAATGAGGGCCTAGGCGTTCTTCGAGGTGTGGCAGTTGTGGTGTCAGCTGAGTCATGAGCATCTAGCATAGAAAGCCTTCAGATTCTTCTTCTAAGTGAAGGAAAAATGGAACAAGCCAATTGATGGTAACAATAAAATAAAAGAGGTGAATATGGTTGTAAATGGTAATAGGCTATGGTAAATAAGAGGGAGCAAGATAAATCTTGCAGCAAAGACTACATCAAAAACAAGAGTTAGGTGGACAAGGCTCATGACTAATTTCAGCAAGAATGAAAACTGAAACAAATGGTCTCAGGTGAGAAAAGACCCTAGTATGGAGATAACAGGCTTAGTTATTAGAGTTTTTGTCCACCACGGGCCGCTCCATACCTCTGCTCACCCGCCCTGCCCGTCTCAGCCCTGCATACATCTTTAGACAACTTGCTGCCCCATTGCCACTTCTTTTAATGTGCTTTAGCTGGCTCTGCACTCCAACCCCTTACCTGGACGACTGATGGAGAGGTACCTCTGAGAAGCGTTAGCTGGTTCTGGGCGACAGACAGGAACTAACAGTGCAGCCACCTACAAGTAAATATTTGATCAAGTGTAAGCTCCAGATGGGATTGCGCCAATGGACCTTTTCTGCCAACCATCCAAAAACACACAGCTATACGGATACTCTTCGTCAATTGAAGAATTTTGTGGTTTAACTCGCTACCAGCTTTGTGATGTATGAAAGTGTTCAGGGATCCTTCAGACACGCCTGCATGGGCTTTAGGTGTGTGCCAGAGTTTCACTCAAATGCACTGACCTTCAATCATCCTAAAATAACCTGTGTCATATCAGCGTGTCAGCCAGTAACTAGGTAGGGGTGCAGGCCTTTTAACTTTGAACGGGCTGCATTTCAAAAACTTCCGCATTTTCTGACCTTTTTCTCTTCCAGTCTGGAAACTTTAATAACAAAACAGTGCTGTAAGGCAGCTTATCCAAAGACGGTGCTATATTAGTATTTCAATTCCCTTCATTCCACTTTGTTGATAACTGCGCTATACGTACTAACCCTCACTTCTCATCCTATAGACCTTAGGTACTGAACTCGATCATAATCAGTACCATGGGTGTAGAGGCAGCGTGGGGTCCATAGTTTAACTTCTATTTTGATTGAACCCATATATAGGTCTTGGGGAGCCCATGGCACAAGGATGCACCAGAGGATAACAAATGCCCTTCTTTTACTTGTCTGCAGGATGTGCATAGAGTATGTCTTAATTAGTAGGGACCAACTGAAGCTGCTCATGCGGTTCATTACACTGGAAAAGAAGGGGATATGGTATGCTAGTGTTAATTATTCTTTATTTCAAATATTTCATAAGGATTGAGAAGTAATGGTAAATGATTAAAAATGCTGCTTTGCTACTTCATTGTGGTTTAACGGGCATCAGATTCATGTTCAGTAACTGAGTATCTGAGGGTGTTTGCATAGTGTCCCATGCAGTCCATCAGTCATTTCACAACACTTAGAGAATGTTGAGGTGAAAGAAAATCATAAATGTCACTTGGGAAAAAAATCTGCTACAGAAAGATTGAAGGAGTTTTAGAGTAAGACTAAAATGGGGTAAAACAGAGAGAATATGCTTGAGAACTCTATGAATGGAAGAGGAGAGATATTTTTAAGATTTTCCTCAAATTACAGTTCATGCACAAGCAAGACTGAATTAACTATTGACTTAACTCAAGCATGAAGCATTTTACCTTTTAAATTTTAACAGGTGAATGTCTTAATTTTAACATATTTCTTATACAAGCGAAGTAACCGTTTAAACACTTAAGCACCTCCAACTCACATACCTCAATCCATATAAACCTCCGAACTGTTAAATGAAAGCTTCAAAGCCTCGTACCATAAGCATTTTACTTTTAAAACCAGTCAACAAATAAACTCTGAAAATGACTTCATTTGTATTCAAAACATTCAGCCTCTAAAGCCTTTTCAGCCAATGAAGCTGGTGAAAATGCACCTTCTCAGTTATCTGTGTAGTATCTGCAGGCCAGTTGCTGAGCTACTAAATTAATAAAATGAGTAGGATTGAGTTGAGGAATATTAATATCTAATAGAGGCACCAAGAGACAATTCAGTTTTCCTTTTTGTTTTTGTTAATGAAGCTTGGTTATATAACCCAAAGAATAAAAGAGCGTTTTCCATCAAAGACTCAATCATCGTAGTATATGCTAAGGGGCATATTTATCAAGGGTTTGCGTCGCACATGCACCACGCAATGTGGTACATGCACGACGCAAACCCAAAATGCGATGCATCACGCCACACAAGGCCACTTTGCATGGCTCTGAGTGGCTAGATAATTCAGGAGTAACGCAACTCAGTGCAAATCGCTGCACTGCGTTACTCTGTGCCTGGGTAGGCGTTCCATGGGCGTTTCGTGGGCGTTCCCACGCAACTCCCATGGATTTTGACACATTCCCAGATTTACCATGACTGACAGACCTGTGAATGCGCCAAAATGCTACGCCTTCTCAGGAGAGGCGTAACAAAGAGAAATATCTTTACTTTTCCTCATTGCTTTCTCTTTCTATAGATAGAGGAATATGCCTCAGGGGATTGTTTTTGTGTAGGAGGGTATCCCTTCCTGCACAAAAACAATCTTGCATGCCACAGAGGCACCCTTTCACCATGGCGCAAGGGTGTCTGCGTTGGCGTTAGGCAGCCCACTGGGCACCAGCGCTGGGGTAAGGGCAGGAATGCACCGTCATGGAATAAATATGGCACACCCCTGCCCATTCCCTAGAGCGCAGCAAGGTGACTGCTCTGTGCTGCGTTACCTTTTAATAAATATGCCCCCAACTTTTTGTGCTGGCGCAGGCAAGGCACAGCACAGAACGTAGCAGTGATTTATTGTACAGTGTAAAAGCATGGAGCACAGCTCATAATTGCACTGTGCCGCACGAGAGCCCAGGCACACATTAGTAAATATACCCTCTAGTGTGTACTCCACCGTTTCCCGGAAATGAACCTAATTTCTTTCGTCTACTTTGCTTCTTTTCTCCTTGCAACACTTCTTTTACAACCCTAATGAGACTGATACTCTGTTTCTTATGAAAAACAGCCTGGCAAGCCTTAATTCATTCCAAATAACATATTTCTTTCTCCTGAACGCCCAAAGATTCATAACGTTTGTTTGTAGGTGATAAACTTAAAATACAAGGTGTTATTCATATTTTGAGCCAAGTAAGCACCTGTGCTTAACAAGTGGACAGCTGCCAGGTAACATTACCAGTGTTCCTCCTTTCCAGTTGCCATATTTGGAGGAGCAGAGTGACAGATCGGTGAAGCTGACTTCAGCAGCTGTAAAACAAACACAACAAGCAGTGGCAAAGCCAACAATTCTGATTCCAGTCTTATTGCTTTGTTAATGCTTGTTTTGTCATGGATTTTGAAAAACTTTATTGTTGGAAAAGCTGCTGTTCCCTCAACAATCCCAAAAAATAATTGCCTAAAAGCAAAATATGTTTTTGGTCTCAAAAGGCACACATTGCCATAGTAGTCCCTGATACTAAAGGGAACTACTTTGTGTGTGGATGTGCTCTTTGTCAAAGGACAGGATGCTATCACTCACAATGAAGTTAGCCAATGGCTGTATGTTGTAGTGGGAGGAGGAACATACGATTGAGACAATAACAGACCAATAGAGGAAGCGGGTTGGCTGAAAACCCCTATAAGTTATACATATAATTTTAGTAAAATCAAAAGGTCTTTGGTAACACAGACCTAAAAAGAAAAGAGAAAAGGTGGCGAAAAGATTTGGATGCTGTGACTGAATCCATATACAATAGAACTATACCAGAGCTTGCAACTAAGCTAGGGAATGATGGAAGTTTTAACATTTAAAGCTAACAAGTTGTCCTTGTCATGCACACTGTGGGGCATATTCACAAGGAGCTATCGCCGAATTAACGGCACTTTATCGCAGCCAAAGTCGTGATAAATTTACCTCACCATTCACAAGCCGGTGTTAACAGCCCACAGCACCAGTTTACCCACGATAGCAGCAGCAAAAAACATCGCCACAGAGGACCCCCGCAAATATCGCTAATGAGATGCAGAGTAGGCGTTCCCGTGCCAAAAGCCGAGACAACATCACACCTCAACATTCACAACGACCAGCCACATCGGCGATAAGAACACAAAACAGGCGATAAGGCGCGTTAGCACCAGGAAATTTACACCTGCTCTGACCTGGTGTAAAGTCGGTCGGCAGCCAGCACCACAAAAGGGAGCACAGCCCAGGGCCACATCCGAAGGGCAACAGATGCCATGGAGCCACCCATCATGCGGCCCGGACACCCAAGAGGGCCACAACACCCACCTCCACCACCCCAGGACCCCAACCCACACCCGGAACACCCTCCCCCCCAGACCACCACAGACGCAGCGCAGACAAAGACAGTGAAACCCCAGGAAACGTACCAGCCGCACAGACCGAACATCTGACAATGTCACCGTCCACTACAGGCTGAAAGGGACAACCAACCTACGCATCCTGACCATCATCGCCTAACAGGCCTACGGCACCAACAAAGCGGACAACCAACATCCCACCCCACACAAAGCTGATGGCGTGGCTGCACCTGTTGGCCCCTGGGACCCCCCAACCAACACCCGCCAGAGTCGGAGGAGTCTCACAGCCAGCCACATCCAAGTCCCCACCACCTGTCCTGGACATCACCATCACCCTGGTACCCCAGTCCCCATACGTACAACAAAATGCGCAAGATCCGCTGGAGACCAAGCAAGGACCATACGCCCAAGCAGGATGCACGCACGTGTTGGGGGCAATACACAGCACACATGTACTACCTGTGCCCCCTGGTGACACAGCACACAATCACCGCAACAGGAAGCACACGTCTCACATCAATGTGCAGGCAACAACAGAACACCGTGGAACACCCAACAATGTCGCCTTCAAATACACAGCCAGTGTGCATGATACCTTCATCCTCCGACAGTCCATCATCAACCAGCGTTCCCAGGATGGCAACAAGGCAAATGCACAGCCCCTTGGCAATATCCAAATGAACACCCCACACACCTCAACTCCACAACCATGCAACTCACAACGCTGGCAATGCACACGTCACAAAATCACATACAACAGGCACAACAACCAGCCCACCCACCAGACACGACAGAACAACTTACAATGTCCACATGGGCAAGCCCTGAACATGAGCCAGCAACGGCATGGCACCTCAGCCACATAATAGCCGAATGTGGGGAGAGGTGGCAACCAGGCATGTGTGACGGATGCAGTAGAACCATGATTGGGAAAGTACACAATGCCAAGAGTGCCGGAGATGTGCTGGACACCTCGCAGTATGCAGAACACACCCATATCCATGGCGACATACACCGCTTGTGTATGGAGTGTAGTGGACAGTGGACGCCACCATGTCACCCCAGCCAGTGGGGGACCTCGCGGAAATGTTGCCTGTTACGCCCCCCCTAAGCATCTGCGGAGTGGGATGGCCCGGCGTGCACCACGCCAGCGTAGGGGTGTGAATAAAAAGCAAGTAGACCTGGGCGTGGTCCTCTTCTGGAAAGATCCACATCTCTGCCAGGGCGGCACCTCCCACCCCACCACGAGGCCGACGCCATCCTCGTGAGCGGAGTTGCCTGCGATGCTGTGCGCCTGCCGGACCCCGGCATGCTGGACCACGAACCCGTCAGGCCAGCCCCTGCGCAGCCAGGCCACACTGATCACCTTCCGACACCGGCGTGTGTCAAGGAGGGCCCACCACGTGCCGGCGCAAGCCCCAAGCCCGAGGCCCGAGACCTTGGCAGCCACCTCAGACCATCACAGCCTCCACAACACAGCCCGCTATATTCCTTTTTCGTTGACGTACTCCACTGCCGCCCACGGCCTACTCTTCGGACCAGTAGGTCCCATATGTGAAACTGTGTCCTGAGTCATGAATGGCAGTGACCCCAAATCCGGGCCAGCGGCCACAGCACCAGACCCCCCGATCAGTGAGGCATAGTTCCATACGGGCATCTTGCGACACGTGGTGCCACTAACCCTGTTCAACGTCAGCCGGCTACACGTGGTGCCACTAACCCTGTTCAATGCCAGCCGGCTACACGTGGATGAGGGACCAGGACTACCCTGCTGACCAGTAGGTCACACATCCAGCACCTAGTCGCAAAGCAGGAATGGCGGAGTCCACACCAGTGGTCGCACGGAGAGGTGTAAGAGGAAGATGTGGCTCAGTCCGGACGAATGCCGGGTCACATACACGGAGGTGACCTTAACACGTGGTGCCACTGAACCTGAACTACGCAGGCCTGTGGGGCCATCCAACCTATGCCGGAGAAACTCGGTGAATGGGCCGTGCTGACCGCTGCCTCAGGCCTACACCACGGTCAGGTAGGTCACACATTTGGAACTGAGTCTTGATTACACCATGGCAGTGAACATTATTTAAGGAAGAGAACAATTCACTATACACCCTCTGATGTGGTGGCAACAAGTCTGTGCATGGCATCACAACCACACGTGTCTGTGGGCCTACGCGGACCACTGCCCTCAGCCTACGCTGCGCACGAGTGGGATCACAGATTTGGAACTGAACATCGGTACTTCAAAAGGCAGAATACATTTCTTCGCACGCATGGAGGGGCGTAAGAGGATGACACGTTGCAGTCCGGAGGGAACAGGATCAGCGTCACAGAGGTGATTAAACACTACTGACAACTGCCACTGTGTCACTAACTCTGTGCCTCGCGAGCCAACGACCCGTGGCTGTGGGCCACTGCTGACCGCTGCCTCCGGCCTACACTGCGGTCCAGTAGGTCACAGAGCCTTGATTTGGCATTCTTGGAGTTCACATATGTGTACCGGCATCATCGCAGACTGCATACCCTCACAGCACCTGTGCCAGTTTGTTCCCCGACATTCATGGACACTCACTGGTCGTACATTGGTGGTGTTTGAGTCTATGGACTAGGCACTAGTTTTCATCCTCATGTAGCTGATCCCGAATTGTTGGTGCAAACGAGGGTTGCGCTTTCCACTCCTCCATTTGCTGCTTCCAGATAACATCAGACCTTCCACATCATGCCCTGGAGGACACCTTCCACTGTACCCCGCAACCCTCCGCAACATACACCTCGGACATTGATGGGGACCCGCTCAGGTCGCATGGCCCATCTGACTGCACCGCAAGTCACCGTCCCGTGGCTGGGTGCCTGTGCTGGCCGCAGTGCATCCGGGGCCACTAACTCTGTGCTGCTCAGGCCTGGGACCCCTTCTTCTGAGACATTGAATGGCCTCTGTAGCGATGGTCTTGGGGTCATCAACGCCATGTGTCTGTGGCCCTGCGCTGTCCGCCTCCTCCGGCCCCAACTGTGGGCCACCAGGGCCCACACATGGCATCGAGTCTTGACCGGCCCAGATGTCGCATCACCGCAGGAGGCACATGCCACCACCGCAAGGACCACCTCCAACCCCCATCTGCCAGAGTCGAAAGGGTGGTCCTGACAGACCTACGGAGTTGCTCAGACCTGTTGTGGATGCCATCATCGGCCTGCTACCCTGCTCAGCACTCCAGGTGCCAGTGACTCAGTGCACCGCAAGCCATTGTCCGTTACTGATTGAGTTTTGTGCTGTTGTGAGGTTGCGCAGCAATGTCTCCCCATGCAGTGGGGAAGATCTGGGACTATGATGAGGAAGATGTGTCAAGTGTGTGGACGGGAGAAGGCACAGACAATGGGAGGGCAGGAGGCAACAGCCCCTAGGCAGGAATGCAGACTGGTGGTGGTAGTCAAGCTACACACCCGGATCTATTACTGGGTATTGCGCTGTGGACTGCGGACGCAACTGTCACCTCAGGCAGTGTGGGGGACATAGGACGTTGATGAGGAAGTTGATGCAGGTGTAACACACCCCACTGCATGTGCATCAGGACTAACCGGAAGGGACACAATCCTAGCAATTTCTTCACATGAGCGCGCTCTTCTCTAGTGCCCCTACCTCAGTGCACTGCAACTCACGGAACCTCCTGACTGAATATTGGGTGACCTCTGTCCTTACTCCGGATCCCTCCATGTTGCTCTGCAGTTGACTCTGTTATGCTGGTGTTTTCTGTTTCCATTACACTGGTGTCCACTGTTCATGTTGTTGCCAGCACCAAGCACTCCATGCGGGCTGGCTTATATTCACCCCACACACATCCAGCACAGGCGTCACTGTACATGTGGCCCTGCCAATAAAGGGGCCGGGCGCACGTGCCCGTAGCCAGTTCAACATGATATGTGCATGTGTCCCTGTGGTCTTGTTGTATACATGGGGGGCCTTGGCCCTATGACATTACATTGTGCTGTGTACAGCGGACACAGACATGTCACCGCAGGCAGCGGGCTAGAACCTGGACATGGAGCTTTGTCGTCACCCACTCAATTCGTCAGGGGAGTGGACTGTGCCGTCGTACGCTGAGCCAACGTGGGTGTGTGACTGATATGTGCGTGCCCCTGGGCGTGGTTCTGTACTGGGTATGTGCATCTGCATGTGTCTCTATGGCAGTGTGGGTCTCCTTTGTGGGGTGTAGGTTGTCCCTGAAGGGTATTGGACACCCACGTATGTGTTCTAGTTCGCATTCCATGGGTTGGGCAACACCCGCACCTGTTGGGCCACCTCCTTTTGGCGTTCTGACACCTGGCATTGGGGTGCCATGTGTGGGTGGGTGAAGTGTTGTGAGCCAGCCGTGATTGCGGGTGCTTCATGCTGTGTGGTCTGTTGCAGGGGCTGGGTTCTCCTCTGAGTAGCTTGTCTGCCCTGGTCCTGGTGGTGGGTTGTGTGGGATGTCCATGGGCTGTTGTAGGGCGTCGGTGTCGAAGGTGTGGTGTTCGTCTCCGGCATCACTGATGGATTGTCTGTTCTGACCTGCTGGAGGTGTTGTTTGTCCCTCTGCATTGTGAAGGGGAGGTGCATGTTGGCATTGTGTTGGCGCCTTGTTCTTGTCGACATGCAGACTGTGTGACAATGTACATTGTGACTGTTTGGGGGTGGTGGATATTTGAGTTGGGACAGTGTACATTTGGCCTACATGGCCGATGTGGGGTTGTAGCCGTAGATATGCATCTCACAGTTCCCTGCTCTGTCCAATGTGATTGTTCTGTTTCTGCGCCTGGGCGGAGCCAATTGTGTCCCCTGTTCTGCAGTGTGGGTGTTGCACTTTGTGCCACATTGTCATGGTATGTGCTGTGATTGCTATGTGTGTGTGCTGCAGTGTGCCACGGGGATGGGGGACATGTCCCTGGGTAATTGTGGGTGTGCAGTGTGATACACCTCAATGTGCATGTGTGCCATTGTGCCCATTACCCCCCGTCCCCCCAGTCCCTGTTGGATTCTCACCCTGTTGTTGTTGTGTCGGGTCCTGTCGAGCTGTGTCCGTACTCCCTACTCCTTGCACCGTCTCCACACTGATGACTGTGGCCTGGGTTTCCTCCAGCTCCTCCTGTGGTGCTGGACTGCCACCTCCTGTCGCCGTTGCTGCCTTCCTGTTGGCAGCGGGTTTGTGCCTGGTTTAGGTTGTCATGTCCTGGCGGAGCCTCTTGGCCTCCTGGATTGGCCTCCTCGGCACTCCGACTGCATTCCAGGTGGTCTGCTTGTGGGTCACTTGCTGGTAGTGTTCTGTCACCTCCGTGACGCTGGTCTTGTTTTCCTGCGGTCTGCACCACGTCTTCCTCTCCCTTTTCTCCTTGGCCTTCCCCGACCCAGTTGTTCCTTGCTGGTGGTCTGTGGGGGGTTGTGGTGTTCGCGTTGACCTCTGCGCTGGGTCAGGGTGCATCCATGTTGCTACATGCTTTGGCTTGTTTCTGGTGTGTTGTTTCTGTGGTTTTTATGGTGCAATTTCCCGCCAGACGCGTGGGATTTGCAGGTCTGTGGCTGCTTTTCGCTGCTTTTTTTACCGCGATTGGCCTCATCGCATGATTTCTCGCGTTTCGCATTTTTTCGGCTTGGCGTTGATTTTCACGCTGACATTTGACGCGTTATCTGGTGACTATCGCATGGTACCGCCTTGTTGTGAATTCCACGTTGACACAGGGTTATTTTCCCGCGATGGGCTGCGATATTGAAAGTTGCGCTACGCTACTCTTGCGGTAGTTATCACACGTTCTTGTGAATATACCCCTGTATGTTTAAAAAATTATACTAATTGCTGTATTTTGTCATTGCATATATATATTAATAATTTAAAGCAACGTTGTGAAGTACACGATTCATTGTACCGCCATGCATAATTTCTTGATGTGAAGAGTGATATGTTATTGTCATAAAGGATACTGAAACAGGAATATAGTTCGCTGACACTGCATCCTCGTCTGTTTTCAGGGTCAGGCTGTTGCCCAGCTCTGCTCAACCATCCCCAAGGTAACTGTTTTTGGAACAGCATCTTCGTTCAAACATGAAGCTATTAAAGATTCTTTAACTCACCTCTTTGACCGAAATGCAGACTATGTCCAGGAAGTTAAAAGGTAAGAAATCTATGTAATATGCATTTTCGATACCAAAAAAAGGCTGTCTGTGGTTAACTAACAAAATGATTTTCTTACCGGAATCTTGGAGTGGGCAAATCAGAATATATACTTGATAAAAGATAATTGCTGCCAAAGTAATTGACTCCCCTTTTCTATCAGATATTCAGAATGAGTTCATTGTTGTTCTTTCTAGTTTAGATTCCACTTCACCTCTTGAACTGCACTTCATAGTGCCGTACTGTAGATGAGTATACAAAAAAGTGATGGATGGAATGCCTGCATTAATCTCAACCACTGGTAATCAATTGGGGCCGCATTTTTGCACACCGTGTCGCCTCAGTGTGGACCCAGCCATATGAAAATCAGCTCCAATGGGAACAGTCCACCCCAAACTGCCAGCATGGCCAGCTCTAGGGTGGTGCGATCGGTGCCATCGCGCTGGGCGCTGACTTGGGGTGGGGGTGTCATTTTTGCAAGTATATTATCATTTTAGAAGCACCTGCTGCCCCGTTCCTGGCCTCTAGCAATTTACAGGCATCAATTAAAATGTCAAGATAACTCTGGTGATTAATCGTCTTCCTGGAAAGAGACCGGAGGTTTGTCTAGTGGAAGTTTTGACTCATCCTAAGGTACCACAGAGGGATAAAATGCCTGCTGCTAAGAACGTGTACTATGCAGATAACAAAGAGCATATAATGTAAATAGGTCAGAAGGTTACTGTTTCTGTAAGAGATCTCCTTTTGTTACTTGTCTTTTATAAGTCAAAATCCTAATATAGAACATTGAGCTATTAACTGTCATCAAAGAGCTGCATGCAAACTGCAAGGTATATGTTAGAGCTATATGTTTTTTTTGCCCAGTCTTTCATCATCCTAATCTTGTGAAAAGGGTTCATTTGGGTAGAAAACAATTCATATTATTAAAGAGAACCCCTAACAATGACGTTACGTTTTGAATTCTGAATTTGTGCTTTTCCAGAATAAGGAAAAAAAACTATATTGCCTACCAGTATCGATGACATGTCACTCCTACACTACACCTTGTAGTCCTGTCTGATGTAACATTTGCTATACACTGATTTACACACGCATGATTGATTGTCTCTTTGTAATGTGTGTGTGATGTAAAGTGCTCTTACACCTTACACTGGTATGAGTGGTACTATAAAACTAAATGAATCTGAGAGACAGTGGTTATGGAGACTTGAGGGGCACTGTTAAAGGGTGCTAGTGAGGGAATCCGTGGCAGAGGTCGTCATTGGGGGGGGGGTGCCAATAGACATTGTCGCATAGGGCGCCACCAGTGTTAAAGCCGGCCCTGACTGCCAGGACATCCCTTAACCAGAACACAAGCAATCCAGGATAGGTTTAGTCGTAGGCCTGGCAGTTTGGGCTGGACTGTTCCCATTGAAGCAAGGTTATAACTGAATTGCATACAGCTGGGTTCAAACTGAGGTGGTATGGTCTGCAAAATAATGTTGGACTGGGATGCGGCCCTATTAGACCTGTCACTCTTAGGGTTGTCTTACCCCAAATGTTTTGCCTTCTCCTCTCCTGTTTTGCTGAATTTGTTTTTGTTGGCCTTAGGACTCTGTGCACTTTATCACTGTGAACCAGTGCTAAAGTGCTTGTGCTCACTTCCTAAAACATGGTAAAATTGTCTTACACCTGATTGGCGCATTTAGTTTACCCATAAGTTCCTAGTAAAGTGTATATCATGTGCCTAGGGCCTGTAAATTAAATGGTACAAGTGGGCCAGCAGCACTTATTGTGCCACCCACTTAAGTTGCCCCTTAAACCATGTCTCAGTCCTGCCATAGCTGCCAAGGGTAGTTTTAAACTGCCAGTTCAACTTGCAAAATATACCTTTTGCCAAGTCTAAATCTCTCTTTTTACTACATACAAGTCCCTCTAGGGTAGGTCCTAAACAGCCCATAGGGCACGGTGCTTGTATTTTAAAAGTTGGATGTGTACTTTTACGTTTTACATGTCCTAGTAGTGAAAATCTCACAAATTAATTTTTCGCTCCTGTGAGACCTACCTCTTCCATAGGATAACAATGGGCTCTGTAATTACAATGAATAGGTCCTCCCAACCACTCCATAAAAACTGTGCAGAACTTTGTCTAGAAATGTCCCTTCGTAGGGACCACCCATCAATTTATACTGATCAAAGCAATTTTTTTTAATTTTGAGGCTTCCATTTTGTCTGATTCCATTGCTTATTTAGCTGTCACAGCAACTAACAGCTAAACTATAAACCATGCAAATAGGTTAATAAGAGTAACATGTGGTCTGAGTGAATACAACCATGGTTACAGTGCACTCCTGACTTTGCCCTTTGCCACGGTGGAAGCCCATATTAAGACAGAAGTGCTCATTGTTAGCACAAAGTCCCTCCAAGGCCAGACACCCAACTACTTTACAAATCAGTTCCAGTTAGTTAAAGCACATAGAAACCTGCACACTCCTGTAGTCCCCAAGCTGACCATTTGCTGAGTGACGACATAAACGACTTGGGGAGCAATGTTTGGAAGCAGCAGAGTAAGCTCTCTGGAATGAGTTACAGATCTCATAACAGTTTGGGGTTTGGACATAACTTGCATAATTCAGTGTAGCATAATCGTACTGAATTAACCAAAAATTTTGCTAGATTATACGTAAATATGCAATAGCACTATTTCTTAAAGCAATAATGTCCCCTCACGTCCAAAATGGGCATAAGAATGCATTTTGCGCCTGAGAAATAGTACTATATTACAACAGAATACCAATAGCAAATGTTATCAGCTGCTCATGCTCGCTGAATGTGTTCTTGGGGTAGGATTTTCCCTCCACTTCCTCCATGGAATTTAGTGCTATTTTTGTATTGCAAAGTGCCCCACTTGTGTTCAAAATGGGCTAGGGAAGGCATTTTACACTAAGAAATAGTGCTAAATGTGCTGTTGGGGTAGAATTATCCCTCAACTTACCCCTGATATCTAACGCTATTTTCTTAGCACAAAATGCACCCTTGCATCCAAAATGGATTCAGGATGCATTTTGTGTTAAGAAATAGCACTAAATGCAGCAGATCAGAAATAGCGAGCTAGATGTGCCCTCACCGTAGGATTGTTTCCCCCCAAATTACTCTTAATTACGCATGCAGGTGTAACTGCGTTATTATTGGTAATTCCATGTTAAAGAGCAATGCAGAATTTCCAAAATCACTGCAAGTACTCCAGCGTAATTAAAATTGCCCCTGTACCTAATTATCTGACATCTCTGTGCTGAACAGTTTTAAGAATCAGATAAAAGAGTATTTTAAGTGCACCCATCCACTGATTTTTTTATATTTGATATACTTATGATCATCTACATACCTGCACGGTTTAGTATATAAAATCCAAATTTTGTCTAGGTCACTGGGCATTATCTGTGGCATTTATTATTTTGCTTGTAAGCACTGTCTTGATTTTGCCATTAATTACAAGTATTCTGGCACACAAATTCTACTTCATTTATTTAGATATCACTATAACAAGTCAGAGATGCCCATTATAAGATGTGTATTTCCAACACTATGCATGGATAGTGAAAGTCTATCTTAGATAACCCACATTCTCTCCAGATCTCTTCTTCTTAAGATCCCAGAAGTTCACAATGCCTATACAACATCACCAACATTCCCAAATTCACTGCCATTTTGGTTACCATATATTGGTAGCCTCTAAAAATTAGGGACCAGAATATTGAGCAAACTCATTGCACTGGTTTGCCCCTGAGCACATTCAGTTTGGGTTCGTCTGGTGCAGACCTCAGCGATCCCTCACTTAGGAAATGAGAAAAACACTGTTTAAATTTACACATTGACAAAGAAATGGCTAGTACAGACTCCTTCTGTAGTGGATTACGTGATATTGCATGCTTGTGTGGCGGCACATGAGTTAGGTCATATAATTCACCCACAATTGTGGAGGACTTTAAAGCCCTGCTTTCACTGAACAAGTGCACCCTTAATTTGTTATTGGGGAGGAGGCCAGGACACTGTACAAAGAACTGCTCTTTTTCTCTTGGTACACCAAGCTTGCTTTTCTGTAGTTACTGACACGGTTCCTCCTAACACTATATAATGACTGTAGAGACAACACAGCTACATATAACCTTAAATACAAGGGGCAGTTGGGAGCGCATGGAGAATAGTCAGTACTGAAAAATGCAGAGATTGTTTAAGGGATGTTTGGAATTCTTGCAGTATTTTAAAATTGTCTTTCATAGTTTATTTAATATTTATTTATTATTCCACCATGATTATGAATTATTCCATGATATTCTACTGGCTATGGTATGTTAGACTTCCACTGAACTTTAGCTGGAAACTGTGCCCTCCCTTGATTATGTGAATGGCATCCATCAGATACTTCCTACAGGAAAAAAACTGACCTTTTGGGGTAGGTGGCTGATGGAAAATCCCTAGCAGAAAGACAGAGGGAGGTTTGTTACAGGAGAATCTACCTCATCCTAACTCAGGAATATCAAGGAAGGTGAGGGAACAGTGGTATCAGATGCATGCTGAAAGTCGAGGCAGGAACTCCAATAGAAGCATGTTTATACTACAACAGGGCTTTGAAGTGAGCCTGCCTTTGATGATGGCTTTTATCCATAGCCAGAAGGTGACCTAGGCCTAGAACCAGTTTAGTTAGGTTTTTCACTGCTTCTGACAGGGAGACACCTCATTATAATAGACCTCTCTATGGGAGATCTGTAAAAGCTCCAACTGCAGAGTGGCATTCAGCTAGGTTTTAATGACCCCAGAACAGTGCTTTCTGGGATTGATTTGCAGTAAATTTACAGAAAGTACTTCAAAAGAAGGTTGAATGAAGAGTGGAAACTCTTTTAGGATATGTTTATGCCCCATCACATATCAATAGTCTGTGACTATTATCAGAAAGGCTCCCACCACATAGATTTCTGAACACCACTAGCGTTGGAAGAAGAGAAGAAGAAAATAAACGCTGGTGTCTTCCTAGGGATTAGACTTGGGTTGGGCTCTTGCTGGAGTGAGTGGTTCATTTATTCTCCTACTGCTATCTTGTGTGCTGGTACTGAGCATCTGAGAGGTTTAGGTGTCCAGGAGGAAGATATCTAGCATACTGAGAAGTTAGGCTGTAGAAAGGTTTTCAACTTCTTAAGGGGTCTGTGACAAGGTGTCAAAGGTACCTTAAGTCAGTGAAACCACTACATACAAGATTTCTTGGTGTATCCCGCTTAGATATTTTTCGCAAAGAAACAAAGTTTCAGTGGGACTTCACAAAGAAGTTATCCAGCCATGGATTCTTGGCCATCTACTGGACCAAGCCTTGCCCTGTTGGAGGATTTTGAGTTCCAGAAAAAAGACAAGGTACAAACATACAGAGTGTAAGTAAGACACGTTGGCCAAAATGATCCCAACAGCGAAGCGATCATGGCAGTTACAGATTTCAAATTCAGACCATTTGGTGCTAAAACAGGAAATTGCTGCATGTTCCTAAATTCAGCATATCGAGCTTTGTGGAACTCTTGCTGGCCACAGTGTCCTACCTCACCCCACTAGAGAACTTTGTCTCCCATCTGACAAAGTCCAAAAGTAAAATTGTTGACTCGTATAAACCACTAGATCATATCCACTCTGAATTCCCTCACAATTTGCCAGAAAAGTCAACTGGAACCCAGTAACCTTCACACTGACTCTGGTATAGGCCATGGGGGACGTTTATACAGCAATTACTCTTTGAGTGTACACTTTGTGCAACTGGAATTTAAAATAGTTGGTTTGTGAGTGTTACTCTAATAAGTTCCCCAAAAACTTTTTCAAATTCTTTTTCAGCATCAAGATATCTTGATGCTTGCCTTTCTCAGTTGAATGACCTACAAAACTCAAATTACTGCTTGCCCAATGGCTCCTAATTACTGTAGACTATCAGCCAAAATATTTGCATACACCAAATTTTGCGTCCAAATTTAGTAAAGAGATTGGCTTGTAATTTGCTGCAATTTGGGTATCTTTGTCTGATTTGGTAATGACCAACATAGCGGACTCAGAGGATAATTTCAGAATCAGAATTTCCCCTGACCTCAGAAAGTGATGGAATAGATTTAAAAAGGGCCTGTAAGCATTTCAATTCCATAACTTGTAAAAATGCGAAGAAAAGCCATACGGTCCTGCACTTTGACTATTTGTGGATATCGGACCACTACTAAGGGGACGATTATGATTGCGGGCGGACTTTGTCCGCCCGCCATCGCCCCGGTAAATGGGACCGCCCGCTATGTGTGCAGCGGTCCCGCACATGTGATTAGGATGCCACCGCCACCATTTCCAGCATTGTGGCGGGCGGTGCTCACAACACCGCCCGCCACAGTGCTGGAAATGCATGTTGTGCATCTGTATGCACAACGTGACAGGCACCGCGCGGTGCCTGCCATGTTGTATATGCAAATGCAGGGGGGTACCATAGGTACCCCCCATGTGCACCCCCCACCCCCCAAAATACCTGGGGGCCCGCTACGGGCCCCCAATGTCAGGGACCGCGAGCCTTTCCATGGCGGCGACGCCGCCATGGAAAGGCTCATCACCGCCGGCATCATAATGTGGATGGCGGTGTCTTGCAGACACCGCCACCATATTAATCCTTTCCGCCCGGTCGACTGATCGGCCGGGCGGAAAACATGCGGACGGTCTTTCCGTCCGCCGGGGTCCCCTCCGCCATGGTAATATGGCGGGGGGAATTTGGTGGCGGATGGACGAAAATGGCGGGCGGATCGCCACCGCCATGCGAGCGGTGGCGATCCGCCCGACATCGTAATCGACCCCTAAGATTGCTTCTTGAGTAATATAGCTACCCACACTATTAGTTATAGTGTCCAAAAGGTTCGACAAATCAAGTTTCTCAAAATAGCTGCTGTCCCAACCCATGTAGAAGAAGAGTAGAGTTTCTCATAGTATTTGAGAAAATTCCAGCAAGTTCTATCTTTATTGTGTATTTTGTTTTGTGTGTCAGAAATGCTATAAGAGAAAACCAACTTCAATTAGAAAGTAGCATCAAAGAGGTCTTCATATATGGGATTTGGAAAGGGATGTACCATTGGCTGCAGTCACAATCCTGTGATTATTTACCACCCCATAGTTGGGGTGGTAACTGATTCACAAAGGGGAACCTGTCCATATAGGGTCGGAAATTGTGACCTGGAAACTTATCACATATTATGTAAGTCACCTTGTGACCCCCTTCGCATGTACAATTTATGATGCGACTAATCATTACATAGGTCGCATCTCAAATTGCATTCCAATTTGCAAACCAGGCAGTGTGAAAATTATACATTCCTGGTTTGTGAATGGGAACAACACATCAAGCCCTTAAAGACTTGTTTTTTCTAGCCATGATACCAAAAACATCTGCTTTAATACTGGCCCTAAAGGCATCCCATAAGATAGTCACTGAACAACAGGAGCCCCTAGTATTGGTCAAAGCCTGAATGATGAAGGTGTTACAAGGGACTGGCCATGCAATATCTCCACATTCAAACTCCAAAATTCAGGGTTTGGTAAAATGGTGACAAAAGGACTATTCTCGTAAGATTACATGCATATTCTGAAATGCCCATAGGCTTGATAATCAAAGATTCAAATTAATGTAAAAAAAGGTTTATTTAGGAAAAGTTGATAAACTATTAAGTAACTGCTATCGAGGTGTGAAAAAAGGTAAATTCTTCATTTCTTGTGTTTTTTATCCTCCATTTATGAAATAAGTAACATTTTTGTAGATAAAAAACTTTGTTGAAGAAGTATACTGCACCAGGTGAGTCCGTTAAGATTGGCTTTAATACACCTAATCCACAGTCCTATCCAAAACCAAAACAACATCTTGCTAGTGGCATCCTTAATCATGTTTCCTAATGGCATGTAGGCCTGCTAATTCTGCACATTCATCCGATCCTCCTTTATCATTTCAAACTCTTTGTTACACTCCTTCTTTGTGCGAACACTGTGTTCCAGTGTTATCAGCCAAGCTGTGACTGAAATAACTATAAAACTCCATCATTCTTGGGCATCATCCTTTTATCTCACACACAATGGTGCAGATAAGAGATCTCGTCATTACTGAAACAACATTTTCTCTAAATTTAGTGTCAAACCAGCTACCTAATTTTCACAAATCCACATTCACCCTCACACTATGCTCAGCCCAAGAATTTCCAAAATTAAAGAACATCATCTTGGAAACACTTAGGGCCTGATTACGATAGCAGACGATTGGATCACCGTCCACTGTTGCTGTGGTCAGTAGACCACCTGACAAACACAAGCCACCATGGCATGGAGCACCTCCTGCATGCACTGTGTGCCATGCACCATGTGGTGCATGGCACATGGTGAATGCAGGTGAGTGGAGGCATAATATGTGCCCCCCAGGGCCACTTTATAGTGGCCCACGATGGACAGGGGCCCTGTTTAGGACCCACAAATTCCATTTCCGACAGCCTTTTCATGGCGGTCTTCCCGTTATGAAAAGGCTGTCAGAAAGGATATCGAAGTCCCGATGGTGGTGCCTCCCTCGGCACCGCTGCAATTTAGGACTGTGATTCCGAATGCTGCCTAATCGGGATCACTGATCCTGTTGGAGACTGTGGTCTTCCCCCGACCGGTGTGGGACCGACTGCCGGGATTGTATTCCGGCGGTCGGACCGAAGGGCTGTAGGTGGTGGGACTTCCACCGACGGCCTGTCGGTGTGCAGTTCGACCGCCATCCTTATAAGGCCCTTAGTGCCATCCATGCTTCCCACAAGTAAATCCCTAACTCTTTGGAAAATTGATGCTGCATATGCTAAAAGCAAAATGCATCATCTGAAATTTGAAAGCACCCATAGGTGTTATAAACTGTGTCCGTGTTGGAGAGTCTTGGTGTAATTTCATTTGATGGCATGAAGATTCTAAGTCCAACATCATAAAGAACTTAGCACCTGCCAGAGTAGATAACATTTCAACAATATTAGGGAGGGGAAACTTAACCATCACTTTCCTATTGAGTGCCTTCAGGTCACACACAAACAGATCTCACCACTTGCCTTGCACACTACCACTACTAGGGTCAACCATTCCATGTTAATCTTGCACATGCCATCTTTCATCCATCCATAGTCAGACTGAAATATTTCTGAATAATAACCCACACACTCTTTACACCAATCCTTCAGCTGCAGCATACACACCTCGAGCTGTGGATTGGGGTAAAAATTCACCTCTAAATCCTTTTGGTGGGTCACCCCAAACTTTTGTCTCCTTTCATAGCTACATATATTTTGCCTGCCACAGTCCTCCCTTTCTTTTCTATGGCCATGTAAAATGCACTCTCTTTTCAATCGCTTGACCTCATCCAGGAATATACTCAGTCTTGAACACAAGTTAAACATCATTTCCACCACTGTATTCTCAACTAGTACAACATCTAAATGGTTGTCCACTGCTCCTCTTCCAACTTGGAATTCCACTTCCTCACTTAGGGCCCATTAGGATGGCGGGCGGACTTTAGTCCGCCCGCCATCCTCGCGGTGCTGGGACCAGCTGCCAGACGTGTGGCGGTCCCGCACCGCTAATTAGGATGCGACTGCCACCCTGGCTGTCGCATTCCGCATTTCCAACATTGCGGCGGCGCAATGGTGAAAAGGCATGTTGTGCATTGCCATGCACAACGTGGCAGGCACCGTGCGGTGCCTGCCACCTTGTGCATGGCAATGTAGGGGGGTACCATATGTACCCCCCAAGTGCAGCCCCCCACCCCCCCACCCCCCGGGGGCCCACAACACGCCCCAAAAGTGAATCCCCGCCAGCCTTTCCATGGCGGCATCGCCGCCATGGAAAGGCCTTTATTCACACCCATCCTAATATGGATGGCGGTGCCTGCTAGGCACCGCCACCATATTGAGGCCCAATTCCGCCCGGCCGGCAATCAGAATGATTGCCGACCGGCGGAAAAGCGGCAGACGCACTTTGCGTCCACCGCGCTACCCCCGACATGATAATATGGCGGGGGGCAATTCAGGTTGAGATGGCGGGCGGATCGCCACCGCCAGCCCGGCCGTGGCGATCTGCCCGCCATCATAATCACCCCCTAAATATTTTGACACCTTAGCTTCTTTAGCACTTAAAGTCAAAGTCAAAGATACTTATTGAGCGCACAAATCACCTGAAAGGTCTCATGGCGCTTGCGGAACTCCATAAAAGCTAGCGATCAAATCTGAACAGCATTATTGATGGTCAAATAGCCACGTTTTTAGTTCCCTCCGAAAAAGCTTATGATCAAAGATGGAAAGAAGATGTGACGGAAGCTTGTTCCAGAGGTCGGGGGCAAGGAAGGAAAAAGATCGTCCCCCGCTTCTTGCAGTACGAATTTGTAGCGGGGTAAGGAGATGTTTTGTGCTAGATCTTAAGAGTCTTCCTGGCTGGTACCAGTTTAATTTATTCGCTAGGTAACTAGGTCCGGTTCCGTATATGCTCTTGTGGGTGAGGCATAGAATTTTAAAACGGCCTCTCTTTTTTACCGGAAGCCAGTGGAGTATCCTCAGACTGGGGGCTGACGGAGATCTTGGTGGAAGTTTTAAAATAAGTCTAGCAGCTGTGTTTTGCAGGATCTGAAGTTTGGAAAATAGGTCTTCATTTAGGGAGTCTAATAAGGCGTTCCCATAGTCCAGCCGTCTTACAATAAGACCCTGCACCAATGGTTTCCTGGATTCAATAGTCATTTAATAAAATGTCCTTTGTGCCCACATCTAATACAAACAGTCTTAATTGCATATCTCTTTGTTATTGGCCATGTGACGAATCAGACCACAGTGGAAAGAATGGCCTTTGAATTTCCAGCATACTTTTCACCCACTTGAGTTTCCACCACACTCACATCTTCTTTTTCATCCCTGTTTCTGAGATCTTCTACACAACACAACATATGCTCAACTCTTTTGGAAGCTGAAATAAAACCAATGATGGTGGTTCATCCTTTAGCCCCAATTCCTCCATAATCTTGTCGCTTTTACACTATTTTTTTAGAGAAACCGCAGTGTGGGCCTAAATGGCTGCACCAGTATATTAGTTCCTATGAGTGTTTAAATTGTAATGCTCCACTTTTCGTAACCCCACTGCTATAGAAGTCACACTATACGAGAAGAAAACTTCTCTTAATAAAGAAATAATGAAAAGGAGCATATAATCAAATATAGTACATTTATAGATTATAAACAATATCAAATTCATGCGATTTGAAACAAAATTGGGCTTTATGCTTCTGATTGGAAATGAAAATAAAGATTATATGAAGAAAAGAAATTTCAAGACTCCCCGCACTTTATTTTTGTTTCAAATCGCACGAATTTGATATTGTTTATAATCTATAAATGTACTATATTTGATTATATGCTCCTTTTCATTATTTCTTTGTCGCTTTTACAGTTCAACAGGAATTCATGTCATATGCACTCATCAGTGAGTGTTCCAAACTTGTAGGTGGCAGACACCTTCTTGAGTGCAGTAATGTACTCCTTCATAGTCTCCTCATCTTTCTCTATCCTTTACCAAACATGCTAGCTCTCAAGGATTGTGCTCATGTGAGGCAGAAAATGAAAATCCGTTAAGTTCCATAAGGTGGACTTACACTGCCTGTAGATGAGAATTTTGCACTTCAGTCCAGGGCTCCATAATCCACTTATGGCCTTAGGGTGCGCATACTGCCGTGGAGATTTTTTTGATCCTGACGAATGCCCTGCTGAAAACAGCACATAGTGGCAGAAACATGTTGATCAATTTTATTTCACATTCACCTTAGGACATATCTGGTAGATTGATCCAGTTATTAATCCTTCACATTATTTTATCCAATGCCAGGTTTTCCACCAATAAAGTCTTTTGGATAAAACCATGGCATCCTTTTAAATCACCACATTGCACACTTTTTTGCACATACACGTCACTTCAAACCAGCTCCGCTGTAAACAGGCGTAGTAGCACACCAGAGGGGCATTCGGCCTCTCTGGTGGGAACCCAATGATGAAGCATGTCACCAACTAGGTTGGTGAGTGAGGGTTCTTTTAATAACTCAGAGTGATTTCCTTTCTCTTTTTTGTTTGCATGAATTTTTTTGCTCTCTTTTGTTGTTTATATAAAATTTCCCTGGGGGACTAAGAGTAGCATCGAACTTACCCTCTCTCTCTTGTTATTTAAATGTATAAATCATATAAGCAGAGGTTAAGCAGGTTACAGATTGATTAACTTTCCATTAAGCATAAATAAATGATGGTGACACTGCTTCATCATACCACTGTGATCCAACTTCTCAGTGAGCAGGCATGTGCCATTCCAATGCACTCCAGTCACATCAGCCATAGCAAATTCTGCGGGGCTGGATCACGATCACCCAGTGACACCAGCCTGCTTCTTTCCTCTAGTTTCTGTGTCATAGGGTGTACTGACTCCACTTCTTTTCCAGTGGCTTGCATTCACTGCTCAACTCCACCAATATCAATACCAGTTTTCAGTTTACCCCTTCTCAATTTTAGATAATTACCAAACAAAGATATCGTTAGCTGTAGGTTCAGATATGGAACAGCACAAGTGCAGAAGATATCCTGTCCCCATCCCCCAATCACTGACTGGTTCCTTAAGGTTATTGCTCTCAGTTATGTATCACCCTATTGTCAATCAGGTGACACCAAGTACAAGTCCAAACAGCTTGGCACTCTTCATTCTGTTAATTTTTTCAGTCACTTATCCTGTCCCATTCTAATAAAGCCTTTTTTTGACCACCCCCACTGCTTTGTTTGTGCATTTGTGCTTCCAAGCGTATTGTTCCCGTAGGCCAGTCATCTACTGGGTCTGAAACCTATACTAAGTTATCCGCATGTTTCTTTTTTTTTTTCTAAGCATTTATTTTCATTTTTTTTATCCGACATCAGACAGCCTGTACAATAAAAACCAACTATGTCAAAGTGCCTTTCTTCACTACATGTAACATATGAAATTATAGCATCTAAATGATCTGCATTTTCAGAGAAATTTAGAATTTCCTGCAACTTTCTAATTATTTACAGATCTTTATTCTCTTTCACGTCCATTCCCTTGTCATATTAAAATCAAATTGCATTGTCATGTTCTTGCCAGTTCATTTCCTTTAATTTCGAAGTCATGTGGCTTGCTCATGAATATAACCTTTCTTTTGCCTGAAAAACAATTAGGATTTGAAAACAAGTTTTTAATGGGCTTCATGAATCTATGGGGGTGATTATGATGGCGGGCAGATCGCCATCGCCAGCCAGGCGGTGGCAATCCGCCCACCATCTCTACCCGATTTACCCCCGCTATATTACAATGGCGGGGGTACCGCGGTGGACGCAAAGTGCGTCCGCCGCTTTTCTGCCGGTCGGCAATCGTTCCGATTGCCGGCCAGGCAGAATTGGGGCCTGATATGGTGGCGGTGCCTAGCAGGCACTGCCATCCATATCAGGATGTGTGTCTCAAAAGGCCTTTCCATGGCGGCGATGCCGCCATGTTAAGGCTGGCGGAGATGTGCTTTGGGGGCCCGTTGCGGGCCCCCAGGGGGGGTGGGGGGTGCACTTGAGGGGTACCCATGGTTCCCCCAGTTCCATGTAGAAGGTGGCAGGCACCGCACGGTGCCTGCCACGTTGTGCATGGGAATGCACAACATGCTCATTTGGCATTGTGGCAGCACCCGCCGCAATGTCAAATATGCAGAATGCGACCGCCAGGGTGGCGGTCGCATCCTAATAAGGGATGCGGGACCGCCACATGTCTGGCGGCTGGTCCCGTTTAAGCTGGGATGGCGGGCGGACTAAAGTCCGCCCGCCATCCTAATCAGCCCCTTAGTTCCTTGTGAGATATGTCACTTTCACGTAATTTGTGCGGTTTCACATTACATAAATTATGCAAGATTTCAGAAATTAAAGTAGTGTGTAATTTTGTGCACTTTTCTCAGAGGAGTGGTTTGAGCAGTAGAAGTCGGAAGACTGGTTCATGCAGAAAATGTGTTGCAGGAGACATTTTCTTCTCGAACCAGTCCCTTTACCAGTGCCTTCAGTGACTTTTTAAATGCTAAGCCTTCTTCATTTTCACAAGCCACACCCCTAAATGTATGAGTGACATCGAGTAATGTCCTCGAAACTTTGCATATATCTACATGGTTTATTTTTTTGTTAAACATTTTTACGCTGCTTGTACATTGATGAACATTGTGACAGTACAAATTATTCTGCAGTTTTTTTAGTGTGCTTTTGAATTTCTGCTCTTTTGCTCTGCAAGCAAAACCATACCCACTTGTCAGACCTCCCTCTGCCCGGTAAAGAGTCAGAATATCGAGTTGGAAATGTCGATTTGCACTAATATCGACTTTGAAATATCAAAACACAGAAATATCGACAGCAAGAATATTGTGGTCAAGAATATCGAGTTTAAGGTAAGAAATATCGTTTTTTAAAATATCGAAGTCATTAATATCGTTTGCAAAAATATAGTTGTTAAAAATATCGTTTTTTAATTAGTGTTATGTATTTTAGTATGTATTTTATATGTATGTGCTCTATTTTTTTGTCTAAGTATTGCTTTTGCTTTTTAATATATGTGTTAATTTTTTAGTAGTTATTAATTTTAATTTTAATTAATTTTGCGTTTTAGTTCTGTAGCGGGTTGTGGGTTTATAGGGGAATAGGGTGGGAAGTAATTTAATTATAATAAGTTAAATATAAATTTTTATTTATTAGTATTTACTTAATTTAGATTTTATAGTGTTAACTGTGGGAATTAATTTATTATGAATTATTTAATAATTGGCTAATTTTTATTAATTAATTAATTGGTAAATATGTTAATTGTGTCATTTTTTAGGAGAGGGTTGTGGGTTTATAGGGGAATAGGGTGGGAAGTAATTTAATTATAATTAAATTATTATTTTGTATTAATTCATATTTATTTATTTAATATTTTATGGTGTTAATTGTGGGAATAAATGTATTATTAATTATTTATTAATTGGTTGTTAATTATTATTAATTATTTGTTAATTATGTTAATTGTGTCATTTTTTTAGGAGTGGGTTGTGGGTTGATAGGGGAGTAGGATGGGAAGTAATTTAATTTTATTATATTTATTAATATTTTTTATATAATGTTTATTTAATTTTACTTTCTAGTGTTAATTGTGGGAATTGAGGGCCTCATTACGATGGCATAACGATCGGTGGCGACCATTACGCCATCGTAACGTGAAATACCCCCCGCCTTATTATGATGGCGGTGGGTATCACGGCGGACGCAAAGTCCGTCCACCGCTTTTCCGCCGGTCGGCAATCGTTACGATTGCCGTCCGGGCGGAGCTAGGCCACTAATATGGTGGCGGTGCCTAGCAGGCACCGCCAGCCATATTAGGATGTGGGTGGTTGAAAGGCCTCTGGTGGGGATTGGTTTTGGGGGCCCGTTGCGGGCCCCCCTGGGGGGGCCGGGGGGGTGCACTTGGGGGGCACCCATGGTACCCCCCTGCAGTTCCCTGCACCAAGTGGCAGGGACCGCGTGGTGCCTGCCACGTGGTGCACGGAAATGCTGTGCATGCCTTTTTACCATTGCGGACAGTGCTGCAGCACCGTCCGCAATGGTAAAAGGACAGGATGCGCCCGCCAGTATGGTGGGCACATCCTAATTGGGCCGGTGGGACCGCCGCATGTCTGGCGGTCGGCGGTCGGTCCCATCGCCGTTATGATGGCGGGCAGACTGATGTCCGCCCGCCATCATAATGAGCCCCTAATTTATTAATAATTATTTATAATTTGCTTGTTAATTGTTATTAATTAATTAACTATTTGTTAATTAATTATGTTAATTGTGTCATTATTTTAGAAATGGGTGGTGGGGTTTATAGGGGAACAGGGTGGGAGGTAATTTATTTTTTAAATAATTAATTATTTGTTAATTAATGCTAATTAATTAATTACAATTTTGATATGGCAATTGTGTAATTAATTTGATGTGTGAGTTGTGGGGTTTATAGTAGTAAATGGTGGGAAGTAAATTTTTGTAAATTAATTAATGATTTGTGGTTAATTGATATTAATTTATTATTGTAAAATTAGTTATGGAAATTGTGTAATTATTTGTAGGTGTGTGTTGTGGTGTTTATTGGGGTAGAGGGTGGAAAGTAATTTAGTTTAAAATAATTAATCATTACTTGATCATTAATAGTTATGTATTACTTGATATATATTTTTGGCAATTGTTTATTTTTTATTTTGTTTGTGGATTTTGGTTATATTGGCATAACGTTTGGTTAGTATATTAATTTTTATCTGTTTTAACTTTTTTTTTTATTAATAATATTTGTTTAATTGATAAATAATTGTGTTAATTATGGAAGTACACTTTTTCTTTAAATGTAGATGTGTTGTAAATTGTGTGGTGTTATAGGGTAGGTAAAAAAAATTATATTTTGTAATAAATAATGTTTTTGACTATAAATAATTTTTATTATAAAATATTCATTTGTTTGTAAATTAATTTTAAATTTTTCAAAAATAATCGTATGTAATTTTTAGGTTTTTTTAACATTATATTATGTTTCTATGTTTTGTAATTTTTAAATTTTTTATATATGTTTTTGGAATTGTTATCTTTTTATTGTAGTTGATATTTTGTTTGTTTTTAAATTTAAATTTTCTTCAGTGGGAATAGTAATTTTTACCCCTCCGCTAGCCAACACTTTCCCTACTGTTGCACTCGCTGGAGTGGGAATAGTAATTTTTTCCCCTCCGCTATCCAAAACGTTCACTACTGTTGCACTCGACAGAGTGGGAATAGTAATTTTATCCCCTCCACTATCCAACACTTTCCCTACTGTTGCACTAGCTGGAGTGGGAATAGTAAGTTTTACTCCTCCACTATCCAACATATTCCCTACTGTTGCACTTGTTGGAGTGGGAATAGTAATTTTTTCCCCTCCACTATCCAACACTTTCTCTACTGTTGCTCTTGCAGGAGTGGGAATAGTAATTTTTTCCTCTCCGTTATCCAACCCTTTCCCTACTGTTGCACTCACTGGAGTGGGAATAGTAATTGTATCCCCTCCGCTAAACAAAACTTTCCCTACTGTTGCACTAGCTGGAGTGGGAATAGTAATTTTTACTCCTTCACTATCCAACACATTCCCTACTGTTGCACTCGTTGGAGTGGGAATAGTAATTTTTACCCCTCCGCTATCCAACACTTTCCCTACTATTGTACTCGTTGGAGTGGGAATAGTAATTTTTACCCCTCCGCTATCCAACACTTTCCCTACTGTTGTACTCATTGGATTGGGAATAGTAAATTATTCCCCTACGCTATCCAACACTTTCCCTACTGTTGTATTCACTGGAGTGGGAATACTAATTTTTACCTCTCCGCTATCCAACACTTTCCCTACTGTTGCACTCGCTGGAGTGGTAATAGTAATTTTTACCTATCCGCTATCCAACACTTTCCCTACTGTTGCATTTCCTGGAGTGGGAATAGTATTTTTTACCTATTCGCTATCCAAGACTTTCCCTACTGTTGCATTCGCTGGAGTGGGAGTAGTAATTTTTACCTCTCTGCTATCGAACACTTTCCCTACTGTTGCACTCGTTGGAGTGGAAATAGTAATTTTTACCCCTCCGCTATCCAACACTTTCCCTACTGTTGCACTCGTTGGAGTGGGAATAGTAATTTTTACCCCTCCGCTATCCAACACTTTCCCTACTGTTGCTCGCTTTGGAGTGGGAATAGTAAAATGTTCCCCTCCGCTATCCAAAACTTTCCCTACTGTTGTATTCACTGGAGTGGGAATACACATTTTTACCTCTCACCTATCCAACACTTTCCCTACTGTTGCACTTGCTGGAGTTGCAATATTACATTTCTTTCCTTTGCTATCCAACACTTTCCCTACTGTTGCACTCGCTGGAGTGGGAATAGTAATTTTTACCTATCCGCAATCCAAAACTTTCCCTACTGTTGCATTTCCTGGAGTGGGAATAGTATTTTTTACCTATTCGCTATCCAACACTTTCCCTACTGTTGCATTCGCTGGAGTGGAAATAGTAATTTTTACCTCTCCGCTATCCAACACTTTCCCTACTGTTGCACTCGCTGGAGTGGGAATAGTAATTTTTAGCCCTCCGCTAGCCAACACTTTCTCTAATGTTGCCCTCAATGTAGTGCAAAATGTAGGTTTAAAGAATATTAAATATTTCAATATTTTAATTTATAATACAATTTTTTTAAATTAATTTTTATGTTACAGGTGTATGTATATATATTTATTTATTATTTTTAATTTATTTATAACATTTTAAAATGTATTAAAATTATTATTTATTAATTGTTTTTAAGTAAATATATATATATTACGTTATGTATGTATGTTTAATTTTTTTACATTAAATTTATTTCTTCTAATTAACATTTACAAATAAATCTAAATAATTTTTTTAAAGTTTAATTTATTATGTAATTTTTTTTCATTATTTATATACATATAAAAAAATGATATTTTATACATCGATATTTTTTACAACAAATTTTTTTTTCAATATTTTTGTACTTACCATTATGAAGATAGGAGGTCGATATTTTTGACAACGATATTTTTGTCACGATATTTCTGTAGGTCGACATTGTTGTTGTGCATATTCTGTCAGTGATCCAATTACTGCCCTGAAATCAGCCCGAAAAGACAAGTATACGTTTGCATAACAGTTTGATACTTCGATCCAGACCTCTCTTTCATCTGGTGTTGGCGTATTTCAGCTGCAGCACACACCATCAATAGCCTTCAGGGTATGTAATACATTTCTTTGATTATCGAAAAACATAAATTTATTCTGAGAACAGGTCAAACCATTTTTTCATGTAAACCCTTTTCATCCTCTTCTCTGATCAATAGTAAATATTTTTTCCTGCAGCTGGCTAGCGCAAGGGTGTCTTGCGTGCACCAGACCGTTTATATTGTAGTTGATATTTTGTTTGTTTTTAAATTTAAATTTCCTTCAGTGGGAATAGTAATTTTTACCCCTCCGCTATCCAACACTTTCCCTACTGTTGCACTCGCTGGAGTGGGAATAGTAATTTTTTCCCCTCCGCTATCCAACACTTTCCCTACTGTTGCACTAGCTGGAGTGGGAATAATAAGTTTTACTCCTCCGCTATCCAACATATTCCCTACTGTTGCACTTGTTGGAGTGGGAATAGTAATTTTTTCCCCTCCACTATCCAACACTTTCTCTACTGTTGCTCTTGCAGGAGTGGGAATAGTAATTTTTTCCTCTCCGTTATCCAACACTTTCCCTACTATTGCACTCGCTCGAGTGGGAATAGTAATTTTATCGACTACGCTATCCGAACACTTTCCCTACTGTTGCACTCACTGGAGTGAGAATAGTAAGTGTATCCCCTCCGCTAAACAAAACTTTCCCTACATTTGCACTAGCTGGAGTGGGAATAGTAATTTCTACTCCTTCACTATCCAACACATTCCCTACTGTTGCACTCGTTGGAGTGGGAATAGTAATTTTTACCCCTCCGCTATCCAACACTTTCCCTACTGTTGCACTCGCTGGAGTGGGAATAGTAATTTTTACCCCTCCGCTATCCAACACTTTCCCTACTGTTGCACTTGCTGGAGTTGGAATAGTAAGGGGTCGATTCCGATTCGGGCCGGAAAAAGCACCGACCGACACGTACCCGTGGCGCACGACACGCCAAGTAGGATGCAAGGCGCGAAAAATCCGACTGACACGTACCGAAACCAAGTCGACCGACCGAGCCGCACGGAAAACAGCAATCCGGCCGGAAAAACACGCGAATCCAACCGACCGACACGCACCCGGAACAAATCCGACCGAAACGTACACGCGAACTCCAAACCGCAAAGTACGATGCAAGGCGCGAAAACCACGAGCGAGTCGGACGGAGGACAAGCCGTACGACCGACACGCATACAAAACCGAGCCGAAGCAACACAATACACCGCGACCGACGCGTACGCAGCATAGAAAACTGCACAAACACAGCGTGAACGAAACGGAGAACACCGTACGAGACCAATGCAGGGTCCGACTCGGTCACAAGAACGTTTCCAACATACACAAACAGCACAAAGGAAAAATCACCCAAAAAAAGGCCAAACAAGCAATTACCAAGCCAATAAATACTGGGGGGGTGGGGACAGAGAACAAAGACACACCCACAACTCCACCTATATAAAGGACACAAATCACAACCATGAGCCTTTGCAAATGCCATTCCACTGCCAGCACCCAAGAGAAAGCAACCACACACCCACAGCTCATCCCTCACACAAGCCACACACCATCAGCACACCAACAAATACCTACCTCACATACACCCAGCAAAACACACACTCACACACCCTCACCTGCACACCAACACACACATCACCCCACCATCACCATGCCCCCCAAGAAGAATCCCAAGTTCCTAGATAGTGAATTGGAAGTCATGGTAGACGAGATCCTCAGGGTGGAGCCACAGCTGTTTGGCACACTGGTCCAACAGACCCCCATGTTGCAGAAAACCAAGATGTGGGAGAGGATCATCAACAGGGTGAACGCCCAATCACCATGTCGGCGCACAAAGACCGACATCCAGAACAGGTGGTATGACGTGCGCAGGAGGGTACGGGACATGCTGAAGAAAGACTACATCAACAGCCAACACACCGGCAGTGGCCCTCCTGCCAAGCCAATATACCTCAGGCCCTGGGAGGAGAAGGTGCGGGCCATCCTTCCGCCAGTGAGCATATATGGACTAGAGGACATCCCAGAGCCTGGTGAGTACACAACAAATGTACACAATATACTGCCACAAAACACACACATCACTGTCAAGGGGAGAGTCAAACCATGCACTCATAGCAATTACACAGCAACCAGAACAGAATCATCCCAAAATGTGTATGTTAGTCAGATAAACACAACACATGCCATCAAAAAAGTCACATCCAACTGTGCCAACACATGTACAAACACAACTACAACTAGGCAGTGGCACAAATAGAACTAACAAACACATCCAGACATGTAGCCACCACAACAACACCAACACACAGTGAAGACCACTCAAAGGAAGGAATTCTGTGTATGCTGGCCAAGTCAGTGTAGCCAATAGCATCATGGGAGTCGCAGTCACACATATTGCCCCCCCACAACTGTCCCATCAACACCACCATGAACCATGCGCACATCACAGGGAGTGGAGAAGGACTCACAAGATGGCTGACACTGGCAACTGCTGTGGGGAGCTCAAGGCCCTGCTGGCAACTGTGCACCAAGAAACAGCAGGACACCACTGACTGACATCCTGAGAGACAACTTACACTCCCTGCAATGCAAGCACGTTCCATGGTGGGATAACTGGCTGGCTGGCTGGCTGGGTGGGAAGGAGGACTTGCAGCACTAACCATAGTCACAAGCACCTCCCCTCACACACACCCCAACACAAACTCCACAGTACCCACCTGGTAGAATGCAATGCCCCCATCCTAACACAAGATCCCACAAAGAACCACCACCCTGGGTTATGTTGTGTGAAGCACAGGGCCACTCTTGGGACTCTTAGCCAAACAACTGCCAGGACAACACTCCCAGCCATCCTGTCAGCACAGCCAGCCCACCCCACAGGGAAGCAGAGTCAAAAGGAAGGAAGCATGGGCATGCTGGGAAGGGGGAGGAGGCAATAGCATGATGGGAGTCGTAGTCACAGCTCTACATCCCCCACCACATGGCCCAGCAAGCTCACACTCACGCATGCACATCCCACAGAGAGTGGAAAGGCCCATCAAAGATGTCTGACACTGTTGCTGTGTCGTGGGGAGCACAAGGGCATGCTGGATACTGCACACCAACCAACAGCAGGACACCACTGTCAGCCATCTTGCCATTGCTCTCACACCCACACACACTGAACTCCACACAAAAGCAAGTAAGTATGGTAATGCTTGGAAGTGGGGTGGAGGCAATGGCATGATGGGAGTCGTAGTCACTGATATTGGTCACCCCCACAACTGTCCCATCAACACCACCCTGAACCATGCTCACATCACAGGGAGTGGAGAAGGACTCACAAGATGGCTGACACTGGCTACTGCTGTGGGGAGCACAAGGCCCTGCTGGCAACTGTGCACCAACAAACAGCAGGACACCACTGACTGACATCCTGAGAGACAACTTACACTCCCTGCAATGCAAGCACGTTCCATTGTGGGATATCTGGCTGGCTGGGTGGGAAGGGGGACTTGCAGCACTGACCATAGTCACAAGCACCTCCCCTCACACACCCCCCAACACAAACTCCACAGAACCCACCTGGTAGAATGCAATGCCCCCCATCCTAACACAAGATCCCACAAAGAACCACCACCCTGGGTTATGTTGTGTGAAGCACAGGGACACTCTTGGGACTTCTAGCCAAACAACTGCCAGGACAACACTCCCAGCCATCCTGTCAGCACAGCCAGCCCACCCCACAGGGAAGCAGAGTCAAAAGGAAGGAAGCATGGGCATGCTGGGAAGGGGGGAGGAGGCAATAGCATGATGGGAGTCGTAGTCACTGCTCTACATCCCCCACCACATGGCCCAGCAAGCTCATGCACATCCCACAGAGAGTGGAAAGGCCCATCAAAGATGTCTGACACTGTTGCTGTGTCGTGGGGAGCACAAGGGCATGCTGGGTACTGCACACCAACCAACAGCAGGACACCACTGTCAGCCATCTTGCCATTGCTCTCACACCCACACACACTGAACTCCACACAAAAGCAAGTAAGTATGGTAATGCTGGGAAGTGGGGTGGAGGCAATGGCATGATGGGAGTCGTAGTCACAGACATAGCTCACCCCCACAACTGTCCCATCAACACCACCCTGAACCATGCTCACATCACAGGGAGTGGAGAAGGACTCACAAGATGGCTGACACTGGCTACTGCTGTGGGGAGCACAAGGCCCTGCTGGCAACTGTGCACCAACAAACAGCAGGACACCACTGACTGACATCCTGAGAGACAACTTACACTCCCTGCAATGCAAGCACGTTCCATGGTGGGATATCTGGCTAGCTGGGTGGGAAGGGGGACTTGCAGCACTGACCATAGTCACAAGCACCTCCCCTCACACACCCCCCAACACAAACTCCACAGAACCCACCTGGTAGAATGCAATGCCCCCCATCCTAACACAAGATCCCACAAAGAACCACCACCCTGGGTTATGTTGTGTGAAGCACAGGGACACTCTTGGGACTTCTAGCCAAACAACTGCCAGGACAACACTCCCAGCCATCCTGTCAGCACAGCCAGCCCACCCCACAGGGAAGCAGAGTCAAAAGGAAGGAAGCATGGGCATGCTGGGAAGGAGGGTGGAGGCAATAGCATGATGGGAGTCGTAGTCACTGATATTGGTCACCCCCACAACTGTCCCATCAACACCACCCTGAACCATGCTCACATCACAGGAAGTGGAGAAGGACTCACAAGATGGCTGACACTGGCTACTGCTGTGGGGAGCACAAGGCCCTGCTGGCAACTGTGCACCAACAAACAGCAGGACACCACTGACTGACATCCTGAGAGACAACTTCCACTCCCTGCAACGCAAGCACGTTCCATGGTGGGATAACTGACTGGCTGGGTGGGTGGGAAGGAGGGCCGGCTGTCAACCAAACACAACCAATGCAGACCATGTTCACACCCCAGAAAATACATAGATATGCCCAAATAATGCAGGACAATGTGCCACACCAATATCAACCCCTGACTGTGACGACTTAGGACAATGCAATGTACAGGCCCGCACCCAGAGGCACAGTCACAACTGTCATGTGTGTCAACCATTGATGCCTGCAGAAACATAACATACATTGTTTGTGTCTCCCAAAAACAGGTGATGATGGGGACACAGCAGCAGACGCTGAGGAGTCCCAGTCCCAGGTTCAAGAGGATGCCGAGCTCACTGGCGTCGTACAGCCTCTGTCCTCCTCGGACGATGAAGAACAACCTGGCACATCCGGTGCAAGTCATAATGCAGCACCAGCAGGACCACCAGCTGCAGCACCAGCAGGACCACCAGCTGCACCCCCTGCACCCACCCCTCCAACGACTGTCACCACGAATACCATCCCTGCCGACATGGACAGAACAAGGAGCAACACCAGCACAGTGACCCTGGACCAACCTGGGGCCATGGACACCACCACCACCACCAACCCCCAAGGTGGACCAGGGTTATCTGTGCGTGCCACTGCACACACTGCACATGTCAGCAGGGGTGGTGGGAGGGGTGGGAGACAGAGGACGCTGCTTGCAGACGTTGCTGGTGTGCATGATGACCCACAACTGGTACGCATAGCTGATGCGTACCAGTCCAGCACCGGAGAGCTCAGCCAGGTAGTGGGGCTCCTCAGAGACATTAAACAGCAGCAGGCTGCCCATCATGCCCGCTTGGACTCCCACATGTCCCACGTGGAGTCACACATGTCCCGTGTGGACTCACACATGTCCCGCGTGGAGTCCAAGTGGGATGCACTGCATGAGATGACGGCGGTGCACAGGGACATTTTACAATGCCTCCGCCAGATGAACAGCAACCAGTCCACACCTCCCTGTGTGCCAACAACATCTGGTGCCGAACAAACTGCAACTGCCACAGGGAGGGAGGAGGACTCTGGCGGAGAGTCCCCTGCACCGCAGCAGCCTGTACTTGAGGGGCCCCCCCCAAGAAGAGGGGTCGTCCGAGGAGGGAAAAGTGAGAGGCCGATGGCCAAGCGCAACTCCCAGGAAGCCTGAACCTGTTCTGGATGTTCGCCTTTGTGCACAGACTGTTCACCCTGTTGACGGCAACACTACTCCCACACATTGCATGGGGAGTACAAGTTGGACCAATGTGTCAGACAACTGTGGCCCCGATACTGGGGATCCTGTCTACCAGACTTTCAATTCACCTAGGAACTTGGGATTGCAAGATTTATGTACAGCACTACCCATCCTATGCACTATTAACACAAATGTATCACAATAAACACACTAATACACCATACTTGCCTCTGTCGTGATTCCAACGTGGGTGCTGTTATGGGGATGATGAACTGCAAAATTACACTGTGTATGCGAACTGCAACAGCAAGGACAACACAGGCATGTGAGTACAGGCAACGTGACACACATGAGGGAGACACACCACCAGGGCTACACAACACATACACACCTAGGCCATCTGACTCATTGCCTACACTGATGTTGCCAGGGAAGACGGTGCAATGCACAGACACCACACCCATTCCCAGTTGTAGTCAAGTAGCCCACAGGTGCAGTAAGCAAATGGCAGTCAAATGTGTGACCACAGACAACGCACATCACAAAGTGAAGCACAGGTTTATTACACAGTTGCAACATGCTGTAACCACTACAGATGCAAGGTAATCCCACCTGGCAGCGGGCACAAAGTCAACAACTGTAGACGGAAGGAAGTCCATGGGTGTGGCGCACATCACCTGTAGGGACACAACAGCTACCAGCCTGGATGTGCAATCACGTCGTCGGTGGACACAGTTGACCAAACGAATCTGAAAGTACCCTGTGAAGGACAGAAATGACACACAGTCAAAAGCAATGGAGTACAGGACAGAACAGCAAAACTCATGCACAATACATGTTACAAGATACCCACCCAGAACCAAGTTAGCATGTCAACACTGTTGGGGAGTACAGCCCACCTGTCACCACACATCGCAACACACATCCAGTCAAGTAGCCCATGGACACATTCCAACAGCACCAGAGCACCACCCACACATCATGCCAACTCACATCATTGACATGACACCTCAGGATACTCACATTCAGCTAAAGAAGTTGGTGATGAGCTGTGTGCGGACATCACCATCACCATCATCATCATCATCGTCACTGGCATCGTGGTCCAGGCCAGGATCCTCCACAGGTGGCGGATGTTGGTCATTGTCATCCTGGATGAGAGGCAACTCCTTCCGCACTGCCAGGTTGTGGAGCATGCAGCAGACGATGATAATCTTGCACACTTTTGCAGGGGCATATGGGAGGGACCCTCCGGTCTTGTCCAGGCAGCGGAAGCGGCTCTTCAGGAGACCAAAGGTCCGCTCAATCACTCTCCTGGTCCGACCATGTGCCTCATTGTAGCGCATCTGGGCTGGTGTCACAGGGTTCCTGAGGGGTGTCAGCAACCACGGCATGTTGGGGTATCCCGAGTCACCTACGGACAGACAAGTGCACATTAGCTGACTTGGAAAAGTGGGCGGAATACTACAGATCAGATCACACACAATGGCACAAAGTCAGTACACACCGACAAGCCAGGCACGCTGGTTCTGCATCTGTGCCATCATCCTGGGGATGCGACTACTCCTCATCACAAAGGCATCGTGTGCTGAACCAGGGAAACGGGCACACACGTGTGTGATGGTCATGTCTGCAAGACACACCACCAGTGCATTGACCGAGTGGTAGTGCTTGCGGTTCCTGTAGGCCTGCTCCTGGGCCTGTGGTGGTACCAAAGCCACATGTGTCCCATCAATGGAGCCAATTACATGCGGCATCCTCCCCAGGGCATAAAAGTCACCCTTCACGTCAGTGAGTCGTCGCAGTCTAGGGAAATAGATGTACCGGTTCAGGAAGAGCAACATTGCCGCCAAAACATCGCGGAGCACACGGCTGAACATGGTCTGTGACATCCCACCAGCAGTCGCCACAGTATGTTGGAAGGTACCAGTGGCAAAGAAGTGTAGGGCTGCCATCACCTTCACCTTGGGGGTCAGCGCTGTAGGATACGGCCGGCCAGGCTGCAAATGTGGGGACAACTGCACTGCCAAATCCTCAATCAGCTGCCTGGTGAAGCGGTACCGTCGGATGCTGTCCTGTTCCACCATCGTTGCCAGGTCTGGGAATGGTCGATGGACAGCAGGAGCCCTGCAGTGCAGAGGAGAAGTAAGCAAGATTGTCAGTCACCCCACATATGCGGCATTGAACACACTCAAGATCCCAACATACATCATTATGAGGCACAACTACATGAAGTGTGCAGTACCGGAAGGACATGTATGGTACATACATGGCCAACATCTGTCAACACGGTCCAACAGGTGGCATCAATTAGTCCCAGGTTGGCCCATTGGATATCATGAGGCCGTGTCACAGTTCCCATCTCCTGCTGCCGTGTCACAATAACCCCCACAGTGACATGTGAGGACAGATGTGCCCCAGGCACCACAGCTCAACGACAGGTACATTCCCAGGGACCCTGTAATGCCACATGGACACTGGCATTACATGGAGTATCATGTATACACCACAGCAAAACAACCATGACCCCCACAGGTAGTGGCCCCACTTGCCATGGCAGGACAGACATGGACGTCTGTGACACACACGCACAACATCAGAGTCCATGCACACACAACGTGGATGTGGAGACTGTCTCCCATTGTGCACATGAAATCAGAGACATTGTAAACACTACATGCACAAAGACTGTGGAGGACCATCACTATTGTGCCACTGGGACACCCTGGCTCAAACATACCGTCCCACATGGGACTCACGGGGTATGTGACATGACATACACATACACCACTGTGAAATGTGACCATGGCACATGCACAGATATGAACAGTTGCACATCACAGTGGTCATGTACACGTAACACCCAGGATCCTGTCCCCATGAACACGTGCACAGCCTGGGGGTGGCTGCCCACAGGTGACACCCACAGGACAACATGTACACCAACATACACACAATAGGAAATGCAGCCTTACATGCCTTATGATAAAGTTTGGACAGGCTGTCATGATGTAGGTGTGCCCATCACTCCCTGGGAGCTATCTGTGGCTGGCATATGTCCATCTGAGACAGGCATGCTGACATATGCCAGTCACATGTACAGTGATGCGTTGTACTGCAATGGACTGATCGGTGCCTCCGGCCGGCCCATTGCATTCAATGTGTGCGGGTACGCGTTGTACCCCTGTGCGCGTTGTACCGCAATGGACCGATCGGTGCCTCCGGCCAGCCCATTGCATTCAATGTGTGCGGGTACGCGTTGTACCCCTGTGCGTAGTTGTACTGCAATGGACCGATCGGTGCCTCCGGCCGGCCCATTGCATTCAATGTGTGCGGGTACGCGTTGTACCCCTGTGCGCGTTGTACTGCAATGGACCGATCGGTGCCTACGGCTGGCCCATTGCATTCAATGTGTGCGGGTACGCGTTGTACCCCTGTGCGCGTTGTACTGCAATGGACCGATCGGTGCCTCCGGCCGGCCCATTGCATTCAATGTGTGCGGGTACGCGTTGTACCCCTGTGCGCGTTGTACCGCAATGGACCGATCGGTGCCTCCGGCCGGCCCATTGCATTCAATGTGTGCGGGTACGCGTTGTACCCCTGTGCGCGTTAGTACCGCAATGGACCGATCGGTGCCTCCGGCCGGCCCATTGCATTCAATGTGTGCGGGTACGCGTTGTACCCCTGTGCGCGTTGAACTGCAATGGACCGATCGGTGCCTCCGGCCGGCCCATTGCATTCAATGTGTGCGGGTACGCGTTGTACCCCTGTGCGCGTTGTACCGCAATGGACCGATCGGTGCCTCCGGCCGGCCCATTGCATTCAATGTGCGGGTACGCGTTGTACCCCTGTGCGCGTTGTACTGCAATGGACCAATCGGTGCCTCCGGCCGGCCCATTGCATTCAATGTGTGCGGGTACGCGTTGTACCCCTGTGCGCGTTGTACCGCAATGGACCGATCGATGCGCACCCATTGACAATGGGCTTGCCTGGCAACGTACGCGTTTTCGAATTTCGAACGAGTCGGTTGCTGTAAATTCAGTTGGTCACCCACAACAATGTTGCAAAATCATGTATGTCATGAAGTTGAAGATTTGAAGGATGCTGTGGGCGTGTTTTGGTGCTGCTATTCCATGGATTGGCCAGATTCAGAAGATGCAAACGACTTGGACCTATCACTTTGGACACAAGGGACAGTATCTGCCTCTCCAGCACATATATATTGCTGGCTGTTCCCCTGAGAGCTCACTTGCCTGCACTACATGCTCCAGGACGACATCTGCCACTGCACTGCTGCTGTCTCTGCCCCTCTGGACCCTGCAATGGCACGTACTGTGGAGAGAGCCCCAGCCTTCAGCCTTGAAGAGAACCAGGCCCTGCTGGACAGCCTACTTCCACAGTACAGCAAGCTGTATGGGACACCAGGGGAGCAGGTGAGTGTTCTGTGCACTGCCTTTCTGAATGTGCATTTTGTGTGACTAGCAAGGCTGAGAGTCTGCACGCCACTGGCTAGCAGGCTCACTGAGTAGTTGTCACCCCCATAGTGTGTAGTGACTTGCACTGGACAGGTATGGTGCAGTGACAGTGCATTTGAACATGGTTTTACTTCCCATGCAATGATACCATGTAGTGACGTCTGGCAAACTGTCCATGGTCAGCTTTGCACTGCCTGTGTACATCATGTGCCCCTGTGATTGAGACATGTATATACAACTGTGTCATGCACGGATATGTTGCATGTGTGGTAATGGCCTTTTCACTTTGTCATCCTGACAGGTTAATGCCCACCGGAAGCAGGAAATCTGGAAGGACATCATCCGGGCTGTCCGGTCCGTGGGGGTCTACAAGCGCCGGATCCGCAACTGCCAGAAGAGGTGGCAGGACCTTCGGGGCTGGACCCGGAGGATTGCACGGGTCCAGCTGAAGCTGTCGCCTCCTCACAGGAGGGGCGGAACACGGACCCTGACCCCCCACATGCTCCAGATCCTGGCGGTGGTGTTTCCAGACCTGGATGGGCAGCTGAAGGCCAGACAGCAGCAAGGAGGGGGTGAGTCAAAGACTGCACTGTGAACTCTGTATTACATGCTTTGTGCCCTCCTCTGGCCTGGTTCAACTGCCACAGTGCAGCAGTCATGTTGTCCAGGAGCCATGTCCCTCTATTGTGCACTGCCCACTGCTCATCTGATACCCAGGTGTGGCCCTTACATTCAGGGAATTGTGTCACTTGGGACTGTGTCCTTGCAGTTTGCTTCACTAAAGGTGGGGGACAGCATCTGTTTCCCTAACTCTGTTGTGGGCATCATGGGTGGGTCCATTGTTCACACAACGCCTGGGTTTGGACATGTGATCTGCGTGTTGCTTTGATATGCGGTCCACTTGCTGAGCTGAGCCACCACATGTGCCTGAGGTATGTGGCACACGCCCATGCAGCGGGTGGGAACAATGTTTGGGCCCCAGGAGTGTGCAGATTACGTGTGTCACACATACATAGCCAGCTATCCACTGTCCAGGGCACATCCCTCATTCATGTGGAGCAGGACAGTCATGCCTACTCCAGGCCATGCAATGCACTCTGTACTCCCACTCCTGTGTATCAGCTGACACATTGTGCACAGTGATTTGACCCCTCAGGTGTCTGCCTCTGTGTCAGTGTGCTGTGGATTAGTTGCCAGGACTGCTGGGGTGTTTCTTGGTAGGGGCTCAGCATGCCCCTGGAGATGTGACCATAGGAGACGATACTTGTGTGTCACATAGGTGTTTGATCAGCTGCCCGTGCAGACTGGGGTATGCGAATGTGAAGTTCAGGCAGCTGTTCCCCATTCACAGCAAATTGTGAGGGGCTCAGGTTCCGAGGGTAGTGTCACAGGTCTCCCATATGTCCAATAGGTGTGACCTGGACAGATGAGGGTTAAGATGATGTGTTGTGTGGGGATGTACATGTGCACTTGTGCAGCTCCAGGACTTGCATTCCCCATGACCTACTATTGTGACACAGTGCATAGTGTTGTTGTCTGGCTGCCAAGTCATACATCACTGAGACAGTGATGTATGACTTAGCAGTCATGCCTCTACCATGGCATGTGTCAACTTATTGGTGGTCCTGCAGGGGAGTGACATGTGCTACATGCACACCATAGTGGCGCTGGCTATCAGGACATGGGTGCATCATGGTGTCTGTCGCTGGTATGCATCACATGCATTTCCTATTTGACTCTGGGCATCCCTTTCATCCGGAAACCTGTACTGACTCAGTGGCAAGAGCTGTGATGTGTGCATGTCCACATGCCACACCGTGTCCTCTGCACTGTCCAACTACTGTGTACTTGGTGCATGTGTCCACACTGGGGTGTTGCAATCCAACAGACACCAGACAGATGGGTGCAAGGCCATGTGGGATGTGAGTGCCATGCTTGGCATCAGACTGACAATTGGCTTCTCCTGTTCAGTTAGGGCACTTTTAGCAATGTACAACTAATGATGCCAGGGCTTGCTCTGTAATGTGCTGTGCTCACAGTGGTGTGTGCGTTTGGTGCAGGTGACTGATGTCTGTCTGTTTCCCCATTGTTTGCAGATACATCCACGGTCACGGAAGGGGACAGCTCCACGGACCAGGAGGAGCCAGAGAGCCAGACTGGGTCAGCAGCCGAGGAGTGGTCGGAGGGACCCAGTGGCACGGAGGGCGAGGGGAGCCACACCGAGGAGTCCTCAGCACCATCCACCTCAGCTGAGGACCAGAGCAACTCGGAGGATGACTCCCTTGTGGAGGCGGGTGTCAGCAGCCACCACACGCCAGCTAGTGTTGCTGTCCCCGCCACCACCAGCACCACCCCCGCCCTCCCATCGGCTCCCATTCCCCAGGTCCGTGGAGGCTCCCATGTTCGGGAGCGTGTCTCCTTTGGCCCAGGCACCGCACCCCCTACCCCTGTGTCCCCTGCTGCCCTGAGTGAGGAGTCTGTGTACCTCCTTCGCCAGCTCCATGTAGGGCAGACAGCCATGCTGAGTGTCCTCCATGCGCACACCGCACTGTTGACTCAGCTGGTGTCGTTCATGGAGGGCATCTCATCGGGCATGTCTGACCTACAGAGGGGCAACAGGTCCATGGACTCCTCCCTGACGGCAGCAGTGTCCCTCCTCAGACAGTCCCTCACCCCTCCTGCCTCTGCTCCATCCACACTCCCCAGCACCTTACCCGTCCCAAGCACACACACACCGGCACAGGCACACACCAGCACACACACGTCCAGCACACAGACACACACGCCACAAACTAAACGCACACGCACGCACAGTCAGGGGACTGAAACCAGACTCACAGGGGATGGGGCCCTGGTACACACACACGCATCCACGGGCACTGCGCAGTCCTCAGTTGCCTCTCCCTCCAAAGCACCCTCCCTTGCCTCACCTGCAACCCCAAAGACCCAGCGCCTCTTCCTCAGTGACCTCGGCCTCTTCCCCTCCGATCCAGCTGCCCCAGCATCCAGGGGGAAGAGGAAGCCCCCCACACGGAGCAGAGTGCCCCTCGCCCCCGGACACCCTCCCCCAGGTGCAGACAGACTGAGGCCCCCACCCGCAAGTCCCCCGGAGTGCTAAGAGCAAGACCCCGCCGCCGCCCTGCAGCTCAAGCACCAGGTCTCCTTCCTCCATCCCTCAGGCCCCCACTCCACAGGTGCCCCCACCACACCCTGCCCCAGGTTCCCCCACCCACAGATATACCATCCCCAAGAGGCTCCGGCTTCTCCCCCTGCCACTTGCTCTCCCGGCACCACACCCCCGCTGCGCTTGTCTGTGCCACTGATGTGGTGAGGGTGTCCTCCCCTCTGTCCAGCCCACCTTGCCTGTTCCCCATTCTCCTCCCCTGGTGGTAGGCACTGCAGTGGAGTCCACTACCACCCTGTCTGACTTGGGCACTGCAGTGGCGGACCTGTCCACTCCAACTGCAGGGTCCACTGCAGTCGTGCCGGCACCCACAACATCTGAGCCATGCCCCCAGTTGTGCCGGCACACACCATGTCAGACACCTCCACTGCAGTTGTCAGTGGCTCTTCAGCACCCACCACCCCTTCCCTGCTTCCTCCTGGTGAGCCCTGATCCTGTCCCTGCAGTGCCTGGCCTACCCCCCCGGTTGCCCCTCCTAGTGGATTGTCCCTGGTTTTGTGCAGGCATGTGTAGGGTGGCATCTGCCACTGTCACCCACTTGTGACGTTGTTGATGGACTGGCCATTGGCCTTTGTTTATGTTCTACCGGACTTCTACTTTTAATGCCACATATGCTGAATAAAGCAACTTTCTGTTCTCTAGTGCTTTTGCTTCTGATGTACATGATGTTGATGATGCTAACCATGCCCTTGCTGCAGTGATGGTGATATTTGGTCTCATGATAATGAAGTGTTACTGTGCAGGAACCCATGTGGTCCAGGGGGAATGTGTCCTATCCTGTGGTGTATCCATGTCATCCATAGCAGCATCTGAGGGTGTCATGTGTTCAGTATTTGGCAATGGGATTTCCTACTTAGATTGGCAATTTCACATCTGTGGCTTCCACCCCTGCACATCTGTTGTGCCTGCCATTGTTCTATTCGTCTACTTCCCTGACCGTGTGGCCATCTCCAGTGAACATGCAGGTTTGGGCATCAATGGGGAAGGACTCATCTGTGTTGTCAGTGCAACATTGCTATACAAGTGTGTTGGATCTGTGCTGATGATTCCGTTGGCACTTCCATGACCAGGCTGATGGGACGGGAGCCCTCATTTGGTGCTAATTGTTGATTGTGTGTCCCATTGCTGCCATGGTATGGTATCTGTTCACCTCACATCTGCAGTCTCCACAGGGTATCTGCATGTGTGTGCCCATTGGTGCAAATATGTGGGTCTGCATTCTGATGGTCACTTCTGTCATTGTGTCATTGATGATTGTTGATGGTGTCAGCCCCCATGGGTGTTGTTTGTCTGCACATGGCCAAAGTTATGTCTTATTTGCACTGCAGGATTTGGCTCCCCAATTTATGTTGCAATGGGACACATACACTACTTTGCCACTGATGTGTTTGTTGTTCTGTGACCAGGAATCATCCATGCAGTTTGGCAGTTGCACCTCTTACTTTGTCAACACTTACCTTTTGGTCACTGTGATGATGGGGGTTTGGACCCCATTGCCACAATGTTCAAAATGTGCTGCAGCTATGGACCCCACACTTGCCTTTTGGTCACTGTGATGATGGGGGTTTGGACCCCATTGCCACAATGTTCAAAATGTGCTGCAGCTATGGACCCCACACTTACCTTTTGGTCACTGTGATGATGGGGGTTTGGACCCCATTGCCACAATGTTCAAAATGTGCTGCAGCTATGGACCCCACACTTGCATTTTGGTCACTGTGATGATGGGGGTTTGGACCCCATTGCCACAATGTTCAAAATGTGCTGCAGCTATGGACCCAACACTTGCATTTTGGTCACTGTGATGATGGGGGTTTGGACCCCATTGCCACAATGTTCAAAATGTGCTGCAGCTATGGACCCCACACTTACCTTTTGGTCACTGTGATGATGGGGGTTTAGTAGTGGTAGGCATCCTGCCCCCCCTGGCTAAGGGTGGTGGTCGGCATCCTGCCCCCCTGGGTGAGGGTGGTAGTAGTGGTAGGCATCCTGCCCCCCCTGGGTGAGGGTGGTAGTGGTGGTAGGCGTCCTGCCCCCCCTGGGTGAGGGTGGTAGTAGTGGTAGGCATCCTGCCCCCCCTGGGTAGGGGTGGTGGTGCGCATTCAGGCCCCTGTGTGCATATGTGGCATTGGTGATGGGCATCCCGCCCCTATGGTGCTGCTGTTGCTGGTGTAAGTATATTCGGCATCCCTCTGTGTGTGTTTGATGTGTCGTGTACGTGTTGTATGTGTTTTGTGGTTGGTGTCTGGCTTACCTTCTGCGCCGTACGCGTCCGTGCCTGTTCCGGTAGTATATGTAGAATATTGGTATGATCGGGACGAAGGGATTCATGGTTGGTTCGTGTCGTTCGTCCTTCTCGTTGCTTCGCGTCGTCCTCGTCGCTTCGCGTCGTCCTTGTCGCTTCGCCTCGTCCTCGTCGCTCGCGTCGTCCTCGTCGCTGCCGTGTTCGTCTCGGAGCCGTGGATCGTGTTGTGGCGCGAATCGGAGCTTATGTGCGCCTCTCCCGGATGCTTTGACGTGCCGTGCGTAGCGACGGGTTCGGCGCGTACGGAAAGCGCATCGTACTTGTCCGGCCGGACGGGGCTGCATTTCTCCTTCCGTGCGACTCGATTCGGCGTTTCCGGATTCGCCTCGGTCGGAGAACAGGACCTGGTTTGGGTGAGTACGGCTCGGCCGGATTCTTTGCTGTTGTGTGCATCGTACTTGCTCGTTCGGTGTGCTGTACGGATCGGTCGGGAAACAGGCTTTCGCATGGCTTTTTTCCCGACCGAATGGTGTTGGGTGCGCCTCCAACCGAGATCGGAATCGGCCCCTAAATGTTTTTCCTTCGCTATCCAACACTTTCCCTACTGTTGCACTCGCTGGAGTGGGAATAGTAATTTTTACCTATCCGCTATCCAACACTTTCCCTAGTGTTGCATTTCCTGGAGTGGGAATAGTATTTTTTACCTATTCGCTATCCAACACTTTCCCTACTGTTGCTTTCTCTGGAGTGGGAATAGTCATTTTTACCTCTCCGCTAACCAACACTTTCCCTACTGTTGCACTTGTTGGAGTGGAAATAGTAATTTTTACCCCTCCGCTATCCAACACTTTCCCTACTGTTGCACTCGTTCGAGTTGGAATTGTAATTTTTACCCCTCCGCTATCCAACACTTTCCCTACTGTTGCACTCATTGGAGTGGGAATAGTAAAATGTTCCCCTCCGCTATCCAACACTTTCCCTCCTGTTCTATTCACTGGACTGGGAATACTAATTTTTACCTCTCCGCTATCCAACACTTTCCCTACTGTTGCACTTGCTGGAGTTGGAATAGTAAATTTTTTTCCTTTGCTATCCAACACTTTCCCTACTGTTGCACTCGCTGGAGTAGGAATAGTAATTTTTACCTATCACCTATCCAACACTTTCCCTACTGTTGCATTTCCTGGAGTGGGAATAGTATTTTTTACCTATTTGCTATCCAACACTTTACCTACTGTTGCATTCGCTGGAGTGGGAATAGTAATTTTTACCTCTCCGCTATCCAACACTTTCCCTTCTGTTGCACTCGCTGGTGTGGGAATAGTCATTTTTACCCCTCCGCTATCCAACACTTTCTCTACTGTTGCCCTCAATGTAGTGCAAAATGTAGGTTTAAAGAATATTAAATATTTTAATATTTTAATTTATAATATAATTTTTCTTTATTAATTTTTATGTTACAGGTGTATGTATATATATATTTATTTATTATTTGTAATATATTTATAACATTTAAAAATTAATTAAAATTATTATTTATTAATTGTTTTTAAGTAAATATATATATCACATGTTATATATGTGTTTAAGTTTTTTTACATTAAATTTATTACTTCTAATTGTTAACATTAACAAATAAATATAAATAATTTTTTTAAAGTTTAATTTATTATTATTTTTTTACATTATTTTTTATACATATAAAAAAGATATTTCATACATCGATATTTTTTACAAAGATATATTTTTTCCGATATTTTTGTACTTACCATTATGAAGATAGGAGGTCGATATTTTTGACAATGATATTTTTGTCACAATATTTCTGTAGGTCGATATTGTTGTTGTCGATATTCTGTCAGTGATCCTATTACTCCCCTTAAATCAGCCCGAAAAGACAAGTATACTTTTGCATAACAGTTTGATACTTCGATCCAGACCTCTCTTTCTTCTGGTGTTGGCGTATTTCAGCTGCAGCACACACCATCAATAGCCTTCAAGGTATGTAATACATTTCTTTGATTATCGAAAAACATAAATTTATTCTGAGAACAGGTCAAACCATTTTTTCATGGAATGCCTTTTCATCCTCTTCTCTGATCAATAGTAAATATTTTTTCCTGCAGCTGGCTAGCGCAAGGGTGTCTTGCGCGCACCAGACCACATATATTTGTCTGAATCATGTATTAATGCATTTACAGTTAAAGTGTAACCATACCACTCATACCACGCAGCAGTTGTAGCATTTAAGTTTTTAGGCGTATAAAAACTTGTCCTAAAAATGTTAATTTGTTTTAGCTTTTACACTCCTTTTAAACTCTTCGAATCTTAACCTCTCTTTATTCATTACTCATATTTATTACTCGTGCAATGCTGTTAAGGCTTTCCCAAGTAATGTTATCATTTTGTGTGGCAAACTCATTAATTACTGCTCACACATTTACATTTGCCATCAGGAGGACCCACATCGATGCTCTCATTGAGCGTCTTGCTGAGGCTATGAGCCTTCCATAAGAACTCCAAAGCTCTGAAAACGTGGTTGGGGGAAAGAAGAGGCTCCTACATGCAAGGCAGGTTACCATATTTGGGCAAATATTTATTAAGCCTGAATGGTACATAACTTTTCTATGTTCCTGTTCATTGGTGGAATAATATCTAGTGGGAAAGAGAGAGATTAGGGAAAAATAAGAGACACAGCACCTTGGCAAGGGGGAGGAGACACCACAGAACCTCACAGGTGGGTGGGCGTCATATGAAAACACCAACGAAGATCATAGCATGGTGGTACGATGGAACAAGTTCAGAACAGAGACTGTGATAGGACAGATCAAAAGTCCTATGCCCCAAAACTGTAAGTTAATTGTCATGTCCCTTATATCTTTATAAGTTTTCCAAGTGGAAGAGAATGACGATCACCGAAGTAACCAGGAAATTCCCTGGAACACTGTGGTAGCATCAGCAGACTCATGAAAGTGTTAATAGTAGCCGACCAAATAAGGAAAGCAGGAATCCTACATATGTGAAATGGGTAAGGGCAAAGAAGACAAACATAATGGATGCCAAAGACCAGTGACAAACTATAGCAAGTAGCGGGAACCTTCCAACTACATATTCGCTAGGCATTGTGACAGCCTGCTGATTGCTTATACTGACCTGGAAGTTGGAGCATGGCTATTGTGAGTGTTTTTAGCCTGACGTACATTTGGGTGTTTGGAGAAAAAAATTGTCTCAAGAATATGGGGACATCAAAAATATTGTTGACAGGTATTTCGAATGTAAGAATATAATTGTTAGTGTTGTTTTTAATATCATTGTAAAGATATTGATGTAGAAAATATCTCTGTATGTAGTATTGTTTGCACGTGTCAATTAGTATGTAATTTATTGTATTGTGTTTTATTGTATGGTTATAATTTTTTAGATTAGCGTTTTTAGTACGCTTAGGGGCACATTACGATACCCGGCGTAAATAATTCCGCCAGGCATGGAAGCGGCAAAAATCCACCCGCACACACCGCCTGAACACCGACCACGCCATTACGATTACACAAACCGAATACCGCCATCGGCGGAAAAAGCACACAAAATACCGCCCGCCAACGTCCGAGTCGGAGACAAACCGCCCGCCACGGACGGAAACACGCACGACAACACAAAACCGCCCGCCCTCACGGCCGACACACCGCACGTGAAATTACGATCGCACCGACATGAGCGCGGAAAAACCACAAATATACCGCCCGCCAGCGCAAACAACGCCGATGAGAATCGACACGGCAGAAGCCATGGCGCCCACGTACCTGCACAGAAACCATCCGCACACAAAACCAATAGCACACAACATGGCCAACAAGTCCACACAGCAAGGCACGCACAAATACACAAGCACAGTACATATCCCGAAAACACCCCCGGACAAACAAAAAATACAAAGGCCAGAACCCAAGACACAACACACCTGAAAACAACAGACCATGAGGACACACCCACATAGGTGAGTACAAAAGCAGCACTCCCACAGACCACAACCCCTTGCTACATTGCAAACCAGAGAGGAGAGGAGAGGACACAGTGACACAGCAAGGACAGCAGCACACCACAGAAACGCACACATCACAACCACCACCACCACCACCACCACCACCAAACACCACCACCACCACCACCACCACCACCACCACCAAACACCGGCACCACAAACCCCCTGCACATTACACAACACACACCGCACCAGCACCACAAACACCATGGCACCACAAAGGAGGCCCAAGTTCACGCCCATGGAGCTGACGGTCATGGTCGACGAGATCATCAAGGTGTACCCACAAATCTATGGGAACATGGTCCAGCACACACCACTAGCCACCAGAAACAGAATGTGGAACCGGATCGTAGACCAGGTCAATGCAGTCGGGACCCTGCCCAGGAACAGAGTCGAGATTAACAAACGTTGGAATGACGTCAAGAGCCTGGTCAATAAGAAGGAGGGCAAAAACAGAGAGCTGGCTGCCGTCACTGGCGGAGGGAATCCCGCGCTCTTTAAGACCTTCAAAGCGTGGGAGGAGAAGGTGCGAGTCGTAATCCATCCGGAGATCCTCGCCGGATTAGCAGGGGGAGTGGAGGCTGGTAAGTACAAACTAATGTATACCAGCACACCGCTATGTACTCACATGCACTACCACCATGCCACAGCTCCCAGGGACAAACACCCCCATGTCCAGCACACAATACACAACACATCACACACACATGCAACAGACACCACCACACACAGCCCAAACCGAACAACTGCAAGATGCGTGGGGACATGTGTACACTAAGCCAGCCACGTAACCACCAACAGGTCCCCAAATATGCCAGAAGCGCCACAACGAGCACCCACCACACCCATGTGTCCGCCACAGCTGCACCAACCGACAAGTAACAGGTAAGTGGCAGGAACACAAAGTGCAGTGGGTGGGACGGTGGACAGCCCAAGTACAACACACACCAGGCCCCAGTCCCACAGCACAGCAAGGAGGAGCATCCCCCACACCCCACACCCACGTGTCAGCCACCGCAGTGCACAACGACAGCCGAAAGGCAGACATCACGGTCCACAGCAATCGGTGTCAGTGGGTGTCCAGCCACCCCCACGACCCACAACACCCTCCCACCCCCACAGACCTGCAACATGGAGCACCCCCCGCTTAGAGCCATGTGGCATCCAGTACAGTGCACGCACGAACAACTTGCAGGTGGGAAACTGGACAGGGCTGGATTACTGGAGGCATGAGGACCGTAACACGACCAACACATGGGACATGTCACGTAGCAGACGAACACGCAGCACCGCCCACCGTCACGAACAAGTGAACAATGTGCACACGGACATGAACAACAGACTCACACCCCACATGACCCATCACAGACATAGCAACACCCAAGGAGCCACGTCTGCATGCACAAGCCACACTGAATATAGTACCACCACGGCAGCCACTGTGCAACTCATCACACACAACCGAAACACCATTGAAGTCCTGTCCATGTAGCCCCAACTGCCTGTCAACCACACACCCCACAACTACGCCTATGTAAGACAAACAACACTAGACGCAACAGAGCGGAACAACATAAATGCACACGAACACCACTGAACCCATCAAACACACAGACACACCATGCACAAACAACATACCATCCATCCCATCCGTCAGCCCCAGTCTCATGAAAGGCATGTCATCCGCACAGCTGCCACACATACAGCAGTCACGCTAAGATACATGCCCATTACCAACCATGTGCCAGAAGTCAATGAAGTGCACGACACACTGTGAGCAACAACACACAACATGGGCCACACCCCCCGAGCACTGCAGTGATGCACATGGCACAGGGCAGCACGCACACCAAGGAGATGGGACAACTGCAATACGTTGGCTGGCACACAACCATCACTCACTCATAACGATGCGTCCAATGCCATGTCCAGTAATCACAACAGACAGCAAATATGCAGGCCATGTCAAGCATGCACACACCTCAAACCATGCACTGTCATGCTGCCACAACACATGTCACGTTCGGCACCCATGGCTCACAGCATGTACCCCAAAAGCATATTCCCTCCCAAATGCGAATCTGGGGCATGGCCCCCATGTTGCCATATGCGTTCCTAAGCGTTCCATTTGAACCCCAAAAGCATATTCCCTCCCAAATGCGAATCTGGGGCATGGCCCCCATGTTGCCATATGCGTTCCTAAGCGTTCCATTTGAACCCCAAAAGCAAAGTACAAACCAGACCCAGGATGGGCCAGGAGCCCGCATACACCAGAGTCACAATAAGTAGGGGCACAGCAACACACCCATCGGCATGGCCAATCCGTCCCATGCCACATGTGCACAGCACACAGTCCCATTGCCAAGCACACACAACTACAGATGCTACAGCCACACACACGCCTCCGGGAAACCCATGTACGAGATTGCACGAACTGTCAATGTCAGACGACAAATACATACTTCGCCAGGTGCAACACAATAACTAATCTCATTCTCTCCACAGGTGACGAACTGCTGGATGCTGGGGATGGAGCCAGCAGCCAGCACAGCCAGCCTACAAGCCCCCAACGAGGACACACGGATCTGGAGGATCTGTCCTCCTCTTCGGACACGGACAACCAAGCAGGCCCATCTGGTGTGGCAGGGCCCAGCCGCTCCCCAGGACCCCTCCTACCCACCAACCCATCATCCAGGGCTGCTGAACATTCACAGCCCCCTGCTGCCACTGTCGTTGCGGCCACACCCACGGTCATTGTGGCCACTTCCACTGCCGCAACCGCCACCATCGCCGCACCGACCACCACCGCCGCCACCACCGCCACGTCTCCGCTGGCACCAGCCCCAGCGCAGGTGGTGGCCCGGACGACTGGATCCACCCTGGGAGCCACAGCGAGGACCGTGGTGAGCAATGTGGCTAGTGGGCAGGCCGGTGGCAGCAGGACTGGTAGGAGGAGCAGGGTCAGGGAAACGCCAGCCTCCCCTGGGAGCCATGCCCTGCCTCACATGGCCAGAGTCCTTGGGGCCTATGAAGAGGCCCAAGGACAATGGGTCCGGTCTGCCTCAGACACGCGTGAGGTGCTGGGGGTGTTGAGGTCCATGGACGCCCGTATGGGCCAAATCGTGGACCTCATGGGACAGCTGGTGGTGGCGGTGAGGTCACAGCCAGGGACAGCAGCTCCCCTCCGCCACCACCTGCCGGGGCGCAGGGTGGAGCAGCAGTGTCCAGTTCCCCTGCGTCCACAGCCAGTGATCACACCTCAACCACCAGCATGTCGCAAGCAGGCACCCCCTCGCAAGCGTGGAAGGGGCCGTCCGAAGAGGAAACAGATCTCCCGGGAGGACTTCGCACGCTCCAGTCGCAAGTGAGGCAGCCAGCCAGCCTTCCGCCAGCCTTCCTTGACCAGCCACTGCATTGACTTGGACTACGATCCCACTCCACACAGCCATCTGGATGGCATGTGTGTGTTGGACTATGGACATAGAACCAGTGGGTACACCCTGATCATCACGCAGCCATGACCGACAGCTCATTGTCACTGCACGCACCACTTTTGTCATCATCTTACACACAATCACATGTCACAGTTTGTAATAAATGCACCTTTTTCACTAACTGCTGTTTGTGCCCTGTGTCTTATTTGTACGGAATACAACGGCCACCTTGGGCGGAAAGGCACCTGATGCGTGGCATGGCATTTGAATCCGGAGGGCCTGTAGGGACCTAGGGGTGGGAGACAGAACAGGAGCACATTCAATGAGTGTGTCACACACCCATCACACAGTACATGTCAACAACTACAAGCAATGTACACACATCGCACAGAGCTATAGGGCACAATGCCACAGCCACCAACAGTGGCATACTACCCTGGCCATGGAGCGTTGACACACAGCACGCAGTGAACAAACGGCCACCCTGACACAGCACACACACACCTGCACAGATACAGCCACATCAGCCGTCGTACATGGACACTCACCGTCAAGTGAAGTAGCGGGCGATGAGCTGCTGCCGCACATTACCAGCTTCCTCCTCTCCGCTGTCCTCCTCACTCGAGCTGTCCTGGTCTGCGGGCTGGGGCCCTGGTTGATCTCCGTCATCCACGATGAGGGGATCTGCTTCCGAATGGCCAGATTGTGCAGCATGCAGCACGCCACCACTATCCGGCACACCTTCTGTGGGGAGTACGCCAGCGCACTCCCGGTGCGGTCCAGGCACCTGAACCTGGACTTGAGGAGGCCAAAGGTACGCTCGACCACACGTCTGGTCCTCCCATGTGCCTCATTGTAGCGATCGTCTGCTGGGGTGCGAGGATTCCTCAATGGACTGAGCAGCCATGCCCCATTCGGATACGCAGAGTCACCTGGGTGTGAGGGACACAGAGAACCGTTGCTAATCCAACTGGACAGGGGACAGCATCGCACAGCCAGCACGCTACACCACTCCACATACTCACCGACAATACAGGCACGATCCTGTTGCATATTGGACATCAGTCGTGGCAAGATGCTGTTGCGCATTATGTGTGCGTCATGGGCCGAGCCTGGGAACTTTGCACACACGTGGGTGATCACCATGTCCGCAAGGCACACCACTTGCACATTCAGGAGTGCGTGTGCTTCCTGTTGCGGTACAGGTGCTCAGTGGCCTGTGGTGGAACAAGGCCGACATGTGTGCAGTCAATGGCTCCAACGACGTGTGGGATTCTGCCAAGGGCATAGAATGCACCCTTCACTGCCGCCAATTCACGAGCCCTGGGGAAGCGGATGTACCTGTTCCGGTACAGCATCATGGCTGCCAGTACATCCCTCAGCACCTTGCTGAACATGGGCTGGGACATCCCTCCTCCACTGCCCACTGTGTGCTGGAATGACCCAGTGGCGAAGAAATGCATGGCGGCCATCACCTTAGCCGTGGGGGTGACAGCAGTCGGATACACCCTGCGGGGACGGAGATGGGGTTCTAACATGGCACACAGTCGATGCAGGGTTGGCCTGTCCAGCCGAAACTTCCTAATGACCTCCGTATCCTCCATGTCTGCCAGCAATTGGTATGGGCGGTCAATGTTCGGTCTCCGCCTAGGGACAATGGCAGAGGACACATGTCAAAGCAACACGACACATAGCAATTTCGCATACACATCACTGACATGACTGAGCAAGCACATGAGCCACAGCCCAGCTGTCAAGCTGGGACGGCACGGCCACAATACACTTACACAGGTCTCCCACCAATGGCAATGGCTAGTGATACAAACCACTGCCATGTGCATGCACATGGGGATCTAGGCCCCAATGACTTGCGGGCGTGCTGATGGGGACTGACTGCATATCCGTCAAGCGGCAACGCCACGGCAACATGAATGTCTGCTGAGCATGGAACTGCTTCCGCGGCTGGATGAGTATGGCACACGACGACGACGATGTGGGCACAGGCTGAGCGGCCAAAACAAGTGGGACCTGTGGCACGAGGGGATATGAGACAGTAGTAGGTGTCAGCACTGCACCCTATGTACAGCACTGTACGGATCACACCTCCCGAAACATTGACAGGTGTCCACATTGACAGCCCCATGCCAAGACGGCTGTGTGCTTGCAGTCACACGTCACAGGTGAGAGGTTACATTGCACGTGCCAGGTGGCAGACGTACACAGTGGGAGCTGGCATGTGTGTGCATGTGTCTCCTGTTCAGGATCCACCAGATGGGCGCTGACTCTGTACTGACCATTGGACACAGCATGTTCCGTGGAAGGCTTGTGTGTGTGGGATGGTGGCACTGGATGTGCCTCCGTTGGGTGGGGGGCCATGCACAGGGCGGGTACGTCGATGATTGCGCATTGTTGGTCACGGTGGGTGCACCAACTAAGATGTGTTGCCCTGTGTTCAATTCCTATGTCCGCATGATGATGGACTGTAGATGTGGGCAGACTACACATTGGTCGATGTGCTGTCTATATGCATGTGCCTTCACACCAGGCACAGCTGCCCCTGCACATGTGACCCCTGCTGGACTCGCTGCTGGGTCTGTGGAGCTGATGCACCTTCTGCGCGTGGGGCGGACAGCTCTCCTCACTTCCCTCATTGCGCATGTCATGACTTTGCCGCAGGTGACATGGATCATGGAGGGCCCACATGTACGCGTGGGTAGGCTACACATGATTGTACACTGGTCGCCACCCCCAGTCAGTGTTTCGAATGGGAAGGTTGTCGTGCTGGTGGTATGTTCGATGTGGCGGATGGGCGGGCCTAGGTGCGGGCTTACATTCCGGACATGGGGGGTAGTTGGATTGGCGACTAGTTGCAGTACACACGGGACACGTCTCTTCCTTTCCACATCTGGGTCATCCCTTGTACTAACTGACAGTGATACAGTCATCTTCGCCCCAGCCCTCATGTCCTCCCCTCGCTCCCCCAATATGCATGCTCACCTGCGAGGCTAGCGCTTGCACAGGCAGCCCCAAGCTCGCACCAGAGAGGGCAAGGAGTGTATGTGTGGGTCCAGTTGCATGAGTGGGCTGTCTCAGGGTATGATGTGTCGCGGGACGCCGTCCACCTGCGTGGTGCCCCAAATGGAGACCCGGCCTGCATGGACTATGCATCACAGTCTTCGCCTTCCGGATCCGCCACCTGCGACACCCAGTGGCTGTGGCTGCCCTTGCGGCCAGGCCGCGTCCGTCTGTGGCTGATGGCCCACACATTCACTCTTTGGCCTCTCTGGGGAGGGCTCGGGGGTGGTGGCGCACGCGCTTGCACTTAGTCGCAATGGCATGTGGCGTGGTTGGTATGATGGGCAATGGATGGGATGGTGCGAGCCACCTCCCGTGGCGTCAGTGCTGCTCGTGCTGTGGTGCGTCCCCTACACTTCCATCTGACTTGTGCCATGCTAGACGTTGAGGTTCTATTGCCTGCGTGATATGACCAGGAGGAGCGCGAGGAGACCTCTCACACACCATGCTCCACTGCCATCCCGTGCCCTGTATCGCCTGTGCGGATTGACTATGTTGGGGTTACACCTGGTCGACTGGGGCTGTGTGTGCCTTGTCAGGGGCATGGCGGGCGCACAACAGGATCCAGCTTGTCCACAGAGGGTGGGCTGAAGTGCGCCTGGTACCGCTTTGTACGTGTGCCCGGCTGCTATGCACACACGTGTTCACTCCCCCGACAGGTGTCCTCTCACAATGCCCAGGGAAGCGGTGGTGTACTGTTCATGACCCCTCCCAACACGGCGTGCTCCAACTTGGCATGTGCGCATCTACCCGTCGCACCCACCCACCTGAGCACTGCGTCCATACGACTTCACACGACACATGTGTGTCTTCCACAGTAGTGCTACTCATTTGCGTTGACATCCAATACCAGTGGACTACATGGTCATGTCACGACTGCCGTGTACTTCACATACTCTCATCCTCTCTCATTCGTACTTGTGAAATGAGTCAGCGGAGACAGTTTTGGTTTCAAACATTATATTGAGTCTTCTGTCCTCTGTGATGCAGTATAGTGGACACTACTGGCAGCGGAATACATGTTGAGGATATACTGAGCATGATTGCAAATGGGATAGGGAGTGGGGTTACATGTGATTGGCTGTTGCATGTGGGATGTGGGCTTCAGAGTGACATCTGCTTGGCCAAGGCTGTGCTAATGTACATTTACGTATAGCTGCGGAGCTGCGGACTTTGACACAGACGGTATACATGTAGCCTACCAGACCGCTTGGCATCATGGGCACAGTCCATCTCAGTTCCATGTGACAGGTTTGCTGCGGTTGTTCCTCATGCACGCGTGCATGTGAGATGACATCAGGGCATGTGCTTGCGTGCATGCAGCGGCGTGCCACTTGTTGTTGCACTGTGGTGGTTACTGGACATGTCACAGTCACTGGGGTCGTGTTGTTGTTGTATGCACTTGTCGTCCATGCAAAGGTCCTGGTATGGGATTCCCGGGGCGGGGGTGGGAGGGTGCAGCACCCACAGACTCCAGGCGACCTATTCATGTCCACTGAGCGGTGTGTGTGTCCATGGGCGCTGGATCCATGTCGTGTCCTGGTTGTTCGTGCAGTTCCGTCCATGTGGGTGCGATACACAGAGCCCATGCCACTGCCTCCCACGATGCATGCGGTGTTCCTGGATGTGATGGGGAACAGTGTGCATGTCCCGGTCATATCCGATGTCATGGCGATGTCGTTGATGGTGTGGTTACAGTTGCCGGTCGTTTGGTATGGCTGTTGTGGTGGTGACTGGCCAGTCCGTGCGGAAGCTAAGCATGGGTGCGGGGTTGGACATCATAGGTCACTCGGGGAACCTGCGTTGTGGTCCGACGTATTTACAGGTTGTCAGGTATGCGATGCCGTCCAGCAGGGCTTCCATGTCATTGGTGGTGTACATGTTTGCCAGCCAATGAAGCGGATGGTGGCTGTCAAGGTGTTGTTCGTAGGTTGTCCCTTGGAGGACCATGATGGGGCATGCTGGGTGACATTCGATGTAGCTGTTATCGATGATCCGTCGTGTGGAGGCACAGTGGTCCCATTTCAGTGCGGGTGCGATGTTGGCCACATACGCCATGCCCCCATAGGCAGAGCAGGCCCTGTCGTGTGCGTCCAGAGGGAGGAGTAGTGGTAGCAGGTCCGCCTTCAGACATGCCGGGTTGGAGAGGCATATCTCGACGGGATGCTGGTAGGGACACCTCCGACAGTAGAAGACGGGCATGACGCAGCTGAACAATGTGATGCGGTAAGTCAGTCGGTAACTTACGTTCAGCAGGGACAGGAGATCGCATCCCAATGTATGGCACAGGTTGGTTTTGTACAGCTTGAGCTGTTCGGCGTAGTTGGGTAGGTGTGTTGCGGTTGCCATTTCGCAGCGGTTCGTTGAGGTGGCGTGCTCCGGCTGTGTGTGCAGTCTGCAATGTGCACGCTCCGGGGTTGCTGTGAGCTCTGTGTAGTCGTAGGGAGACAGGACTTGTGTTCTGTTGGCTTGTTTGGAGGACACGGGCCCTCTTCCCACATGCTTCTCAGACAGTTCAAGGTCAGTGCTGTGTGACTCCTTCCAATTAACTTGCATGTGGCCGACATGGGGGAGTGTTTTCTTCTTTCTTCCCCGTCCGTTGTGTGCTTCTGTGATATGCGCTATCTGCCCTGTGGTCGGTCTCCTCGGCATGCCTGTGTTGGTCTATTCTTGGACAATGGCTGTATTCACCGGCTTCTGTCGTAGGGCTGTGGTTTCGGAGTTGGAATGGAAGGTCATTCAGTGCTGTCTGCTCTCCCTTGTGTGGGCGGCAGGCTGCCTTTCCGCTCTGCGTTGGGCCTTGTGTGTGGATGTTATTCTTGGGCCACCTGTTGTCGGTCCCGGGCTCTTTGGTGTTCCGTTTTATATGTCTTGTTCATATGTGCAGGGTGGTATGGGTGTTTCTGTGTGGTACTGGCGTTCCTCTTCCCGAAGGAGCCCTGCTTCTCCTAGTTGGTGTTGCCGCCGCTGTGTGCTACGCCATGTTTGTTACACTGGGGTGTGTCCTGCTGTTGCGTGTCTTCACTGACATGTGTGCGTCGGTTGTGTGGCGTTGGGTGTTGTCCGTGAATTGGGCGTTGGGGACATGTCTGTGGCCGGCCTGTCACGTGTCATGTGCGTTCGGGGTGGGGCTGATGTGTGTGCTGCTTGGTTGTGTCCCTGTGTCTGTGTGCGACGCATGCATGGCGCTGCGGTTGGCCTCTGCGTTGTGCGCATGTGTGGCGGCGTCATCGGCGCTTTGGGGCCGTGACGGGGTGGTTGGTTCCTAGTCCCAGGTGGTGTGTACACATGTGTTCTGCGATGTTACGATTTGGCCTGTGTGTCATATGTGGATGCGATGGTGGATGTGTTGTGTACACGCGCTGGTGGGGGTTGTCCGCTTTTCCGCCCTTGCACTGTGTGCGCTGTTTGCGTGCACTTGTTGTGTGTGTGCCTACCTGCGTCTCCGCGGTACGTTGCGTCCTTGGTGGTGCATCAGCAGGAGCATGGGGACGGCCTGCAGTGCTGGATTCATGCTCGGGGAGCCGCTTTTCGTTGTCCGTGCTCGGCGTCCGTGTTACCGCTTCGGTTTGTCGTACGGTATCTCTTGGCCGTGGGAGCCGTTTGTTTGCGGCATCGTAATTTATGCGCCGGGCGGGGCGTGTTTCGTCGGACGGTGTGTGTCAGTTGGGCTGCGCCGCTACGTGTACGGGCGCACTTTGATGGCGGACGGTGTTGCTGGCTTGCCGGCGGTGTTTGGCCTACTTTTCGCATCGTAATTGGGCGGGCGTGTGGACTGCTGCGTGCCGGCGGTAACTGGTGCTTTTTGCATCCGCCAGCACGGCGGTTGTGCTTCCGCCCGCCATCGTAATGGGCCCCTTAATTTTTAGATATGAAATTGTTGAAATTTTTATATTCAGTTGTATAAATATATATAAAAATGTTGTTAAATATATATTTTTAGCAGCAAGATATTTGGTTTTTAAGGGATAAGAGTGGGGGATTCTTAAATTTTTTTTATTTTAAAATAAAAAAATATTAATAATTTTGAAGATATGCAGAATTATAAATTAGATTTGGTTTTAATTGTTTTTTATATTCAGCAAACATTTTATTGCAAACATATTACAAAATGTTTCATAAAAATTATATTTAGAAATATTTTTATTTAAAAATGTAAAATTTTATGTTTTGCAATTCCATTCACAAATGTAGAAATGTGATAATTTCAAAAAATCTAATTTTATTTGAAAAATATATTTTAAATTATTACAATTATAATTACAATTTTTTTGATTTTCTGATTGTTAATTTTGAAATCATATTTTATTTGTTATTTTATGGTTTATAGCTTTATAAAGGTTGAAAAGGAATTTCAAAATATTGTAATTATTAATAATAATAAAATGATTTTTTAAATTTTATTATTTTTGTTTGAATATCTATAGGGAAGTTTAGGTTAGTTTATTTTAGATTACATTTTATCAATTAATATAGTAACAAAATGTGTATGAGTATGGAGTATTGATTGCGTGTTGAAATTGTTTACTTTGTAATATCTTATTTTTTAAAATGTTTGCTTTTGAAGTGAATGTTATACATTTCACATCTTTAGCTTCCAACACCTTTTTCAAATATCCTTAGATTGTAAGTTCCACCCCTTTAGTGTCCAAAGCTTTCCCCAAATTGGTTTTGATTGGAGTAGGGTTTGCCAGCAAAAGGAGCTCATAAATAAGTAATGAAACATTTGTATTGGCTTGCCAGCCCATACATTCTATTTTGTCAGCTCTACCCACTACCTTAGCTGCTAAGTGGGGGGGGTTCAACAGCTCCACTATGGGTGAGGAAGAATGAAGTAGTGCGGCTACATTATTCCATATAGATGTCAACGTACAGAACAGCACATCCTAGGGGCCGATTCTACGATCTGGTTGGAAAGTATCCGACCTTAGGTGAAGGCCTCCGACCGGGTATCGGTTTCACTTCGATATAATTACGGTGCAGGAGTTTGGAAGTGAACCGATTGATCATTCAGCTGGATTGATGGGCTCAAGGCCATCCAGCCAATCGGAAGACAGCCTGTAATCCATACTGGATGGCCGTTTCGCCGACCGAGGTCTGATGCTGGTTTTCCGGAAGACTTTCCATGCGGGCTTTCCGACATGGAAAGCCTGTGAAAAGCGAGTTTGAAGGCCCACTAGCGAGGCCCCCTTCTGTTGAGGCCTCTGGTTGGGGGCCGAGGGAGCACCTATAGTGCCCCCTTGTTAATCCCCTGCACCTTGTACCTTTAGGTGCCTGCCACACAGTGCAGGGATGAACCCTAACCTCCACTTCCTTGCGGAGCTTGTGCTCTGACCGCTACGGCCGTAGCACATGCTCTCATAGAGAAATGTGAGTGCAACCGCACCATGTGCGATGCGCCACATGTAGTAATATCAGTGAGATGGTGGGATATTACCACCCGACAGTCAGTCGAGTCCTGCCATCACATGACGATTATTGACCGACATCATAATAAGCCCTTAATAGTGTAAGTAAGAGGCACTACGTGGAAACATTAGGTGTGCCCTGTTTTGGTGACTTCTCTACACACTGCTATTATAACTTGATGGGGTGGGGAGTGCGGAAGGGACCCCAACCGTCTATTTGCATCTTCTCGCCTGAGGAATCCTATCCCAGGAGCAGCAGGGTATTTGGTGGAACTGGATGTTAGCAAAAACGGTTGCCACGTGTGGACCTTTTCAAGATTTTAAGGGCTGTGCATATTTAAAGTGAGAGTGATTGAATGTACAGTGGACAAGACACTGGTTCTGTGGTCTTTGGTGTCCTCACCAATCCAATTTTTTGCAATGGCACTCAACTTTCTACGCTCTTTAAGTCGTGTTTATACAACACCCTAATCGAGTTAGATGGAGAACATAAAACTTTTGGAAGTCCACTGAAAAGGCTCTCCAGAGGATAACCTGGAGTGCCCACAAGCAAAAAGATGCACGCTAAGAGTGGTTAAACAGAAAAAGATTTGCTAATTGTAGAAGGGAGTAGATCGAGATTGTTGTTCTGTAGGCATGTTGGTGCCATGACCTGGGATTTCCCCATCAGCTCCTTTCCATTCCACTAGCATCACTCTATTGCCAAAAATCAACATCAGTCACTCCCAAAACAGGAAACCCCCGATCACACACTTTCAACCTTCAGTGAATATTCAGATCACCCTGGTTATGATCATGCGAAGACACCACCTTCAGGTACAAGGTAAACAAAGAAGAGAATCCCAGGTGCTGTTGAGGTCAACAACACTTTTCATTCCAACTTCAGTTTTCAGTTCAAACCTCATCAATGACATGGAATTCCTCCAATGGAATACAATGAAAAGTTGGAAAGACTGCAGGACATTAGATACTGCGTGCGAGGGTAGATTAATCCCTGGTTTGACTCACTTCCATGTTAATGCCGTTCGATTTGTTCCACGTTTGTGTTATTTGCTTTAACAGTGTGATGTCCACAAACTGTTCAGTTCAACACTTTCTTCCATAAAGAAATATGGCTTCTGGCATTCCAAAAGCAAAGCCACTTGAACTGTCCATTTATCCAACTAAATGCTCATTGTAATTAGGCCCTAGAGCGGGTGAACTCCGCTCCGTTCTCGGAGTTTGCAGTTTCTGCATCACTCCGCTGGAGCAAGCGGAAGTTAAGTGAGTTCTTTCTCACTTTATTCGTCAAGGTTAAGTTGATGGCGAGAAAATCAATAATAGACCACATCATGAGATTTCTCAATGGGCGATGCAGCGGATATGGCGGCGACCGCATTCATAAAACAATCCGTTCGCATTAGGAAGCTGCGGCAAATTAGAACATCCACTCAGCGGCAGAAAAAAACTGACGCCCTCTTGCACACTCATGGTACCATCCATGCTGATTTTCCAGCATGGGACAAACACTAAGTGCTAAAAATCGCCTG